>OZ030018.1:13342500-13550000 GCA_964023405.1 Apodemus agrarius
TTTTTCTCCTAATAATGGTGAATTTGTTTTCTACATGGACTCTAACCTCTCAAGACTAAAACACAGATGCTTTAGAAGCAGTCTGCTGAGTCAGGGAGGCAGCTGTCTGAGCTTAGGACAGACAGGAGGAGCTAAACTCTTGACTGTAACCTCCTTTTGACCTTTTGCTAACCAATTAAACTTTCCAGCTTAATATATCTGTGAAAGATGCCTTTAACTGTGTGCTGGTGCTTAGGCCAGGGTGGTGTCTTCATATGGATTCTTTGGTAGGGAATTAGCTGGTTCGTGTCCTCTGGTCTCTCTCACTCCCCTCGACTTATCTTCCCTGCTGTTGACTTGCTTTGGAAGACTATAACAGTGGCATTTCTGTCCCTTGGGTTCCTTTGGTGCTATCCTTAGCCAAGGGAAAGACTTAGGAAAAACAGTAATAGTTGAATATTTCACTTCTACTCCTAGATACACATAAGGCCTTAAATGAAGTTTGATTGAGAAAATAGTTTTGACTGTATGGCCTAATTTGCATGTTTGTTTTGGCCACCGAGTCTTCCAAAAGCTTGGAACCTACATATTTCCATCTATTCCTTGTCATAGTATTTTTTCTTCTACCCAGTCATTGTTGAAGCACATGCCGCTCTTTTGTATTTATTTATTTATTTATTTTGTTTTTTATTAGTTCCATGTAGAGTTTTCCTTCAGATCCTTATCAAGTACATATTGAGTACTGTTAACCAACTAAACAGTTCTGTGTCCCTAAAGTTTATAGGTTAGGCCAACTCTCTTTGGATAGGTTTTGGAGACACAGTCTTTCAGAGATGACTAGTATTGATGACATCATGAGGACAGAGCCCTCTGGGTGGTATTGATGCCCTTACAGAAATAGCAGATCCAGCTCTCTTTACTTTGTCGTACAAACCTTTGTTTTGTCACCTTCATGAAATGTGACAAAATAGATTTCCATTGTTTGAGTTGCCCAGGGTGTGGTATTTTACTGTAGCATATCAGCCAGGACCCTATTATGTCTCCTATAGGCAAAAGCACTAGAAACCCATGGTGGTGCAGAGTGATGTTTCTCAAGTCATGATTCACAAAGCATTTCATCTGGCAATCTGAAGCATGCTGGTTGCCATTTTGGTAATGCTTGTGGCTGGCTTCATGAGCACGAGACTGTAGTAGGATGGGCAGAGGCATCCTTGTTTATCCTGGGGGGGGCCTTCTGTCCAGGAGCACCTGTGGTTTCTGCCCGAGGAACCATTTCTTTCTACTGTTCATGGTTTTGAAGTTGTTAGACAGGAGTCAGGAGAGTGGGCAGATTTGCCCTCATTTTATTTCCAACAAAAAATACAAGGGCTATATAGGATAGACCTGCAAATATAGAGAGGGAAATAGAATATACCTTTAAACGCTGTTTGGACGCATCGATAAATGATCACGCTAGACGCAGTTAATATTAGCTGTGACTCTTTGATGGGGAAAAGTAGCCATTTCTACGGTCTATACTAGAAGTAGAGTGCTGACATTATGGAAAAAAAATACTAATGTAACTTCATAAATTTAACAACATAACAGCAACCATTTGCCCTAATGAGCTGTTAAGAGTGCAGTACAAATGGTATGGCTGAAGAAATGTCAAAATCGAAAAAGTCTCAGAGAAACAAGTATTATGTATTTTCTATTTGGGGCTCCTATGCATTTTACAGATACATACGATCATGTCTGTCCATATGACATGGCAGTAGCATGAACTGTCTGGGGGGGGACAAGGGGGCACAGAGGGGATGTGTAGGGTAGGGTGTGGGATGCTATGGAGGAGAATACAGTCATTGTACTCTAGAAACTTCTGTGAGAGCTCGTAATGCATCAGAGTGCCACATAGCATGGATGGACATGCTCAAAGCTGTAAAAATAGTGAAAATAAAAAGAGATCAAGGCTTGGGGGTGATGTCCTCTTGAATGTTAGAAACTAGGGACAGAAAATGAGACTTATTAGGTTTCATTGCACAACTTTTGAGTGAAATGAAATTTTTAAAAAACAATGATATTGTTTTATTTACACCAAAGGCTTCAGGGTATGTTCAGTTCTACATCTCAGGACTTTATTTCTTTACTTTTGAGCCTGGTAAACCTGACCAGTTTGCCTAAAGACCACCAAGGATAGGGTTTTGTGTCAGCTGATGCCTTTTCCTGGCTTACAAGGGGTGCAGACATGCTCTGTTCCTTCAGGTGGAGAATGAAACCTGGCAAACTGAGACAGCAGGAGGTAGCACGGAGGGAGGGTCTTGATGGTGATGTGGAGACGCGGGATGCAGATCTGGAGAGGCAGAAGCCAAGGGATGTGTTAGTGTGATACCTCTGAATTCTGTCAGTGATCCCATGAAGTGCCGAGATTCAGGGCAATGCAGGAGCAGTGCCTGTCCTGCCTGAGTGCATCCTTGCTTTGTAACTGGGACCGGCGGATGTTATAAAAGCCAGCTGCTGAGAAATCATATACAGCCTTGGTCCTCCTGTGTCCCCTCTGGTCTTAAGCGTACAGGATTCTTGCTAGGCAGGGCTTCCTGAAGGAGGGGTCAGCTCCTTGAGCATTCTCTTGGAGCCAGCCTGTGGAGGCTGCTGAGGAGCCTGTGGAGGCTGCTGAGGAGCCTGTGGAGGCTGCTGAGGAGCCTGTGGAGGCTGCTGAGGACGGGAGAACTTTCAAGTGTAGGCAGCCAGATGCGCGCACTTGGCTATGTTTACTTCCTCTACTATTAGATGATCCGCGCATTCTTTTTTAGTTTTTCAAGACAGGATTTCTCTGTATAGCCCGGGCTATCCTGGAATTCACTCTGTAAACCAGGCTGGCCTTGAACTCAGAAATCCACCTCCCAAGTGCTGGGATTAAAGGCGCGAGCCAAGTTAAGTTCTTTCCTCTGTCGATAACAATGTCTGTGATTTCTTTAACCTCGTTGCTCTAAATGAGCGCCTGCTTTGCGATTAGCCTCTAAACAAAGTAATCCAGGGCAGAAACCAAAGAGAAAAAGCTGACTATGGGAACTGAACACTGCCCTAATGTGATTGGACACGGAAAATCTTGTGACAGGTCCTTCTTCTCAAGTCCCTAGATTTGTTTCCAATGGACAGAGGGAGCTAACTCTGGCAGGAGTGAATTCTATATGCTGTTATTTTGCTCTGGTGACCATCTGGTTCTGTATGCTCAAACTTAACCCACAGGCCGTAAGCATCACGGCTCTGATATTTAAAAGGTCTAAGAGTTCATATTAAGCAAAGCAGTTGCTTGAATAGATGGATCATAATTTTTGTATACGAACACTGGTATCGGTGATTCATTGGTGGTCTATTTGGATTCAAGGATTCCTTGGAACTTAGGGCTAAAAGAGATGAAGTCAATCTAAATATTGTTACAAAAATTAGAGCGAGGGTGTGTGTCTTAGTAAGCCTTCTGCTCCTGTGATAAACCACTGACCAAATCCAGCCAGGGGATGAAAGGGCATATTTCATATTATACTTCCAGGTCACAGTCACGCTTCATCACTGAGGGAAGTCAGGGCAGGAACTTCAGTAGGAACGGAAGCAGAAATCATGGCATCTCACTGCTGGCTGGCTTGCTTCCCCTGGCTGATGCTCAGCCGACTTTCTTATACAACCCAGGACCTCCTTCCTATCTGGGGTTGCATCACCCACACGCATCAACGTTCAAGACGGTTCCCCACAGATATGACCATAGACCAGTCAGGCGGGCCTGGGCAATCCGTCCAGCGAGCCTCGCTCTCCTCCAGTGACTCTTGGTTGGCTCAAGTTAGCAGTAAGAACTGACAGAGAGACAACTGATTGTATGAACGAGGCAGCGTGTGTACACATCTCTTTGTTTCCGCATCTGCGTCGCGCCTTCCACGTTCGGCATCCCCTGTTTGCTTTTCTACCGTGAGCACTTTGGAAAGGCGACCAACTCATCGTCAGCCAAACCAGGCTGCTTCGCGTCTTCCCGCGCCGAGTGAGTGTGAATGTGCGGAAAGAACAACATATTAATATGCAGTGTCGGATGCAGAATTGGGCCAAATGGTTGGGGAGACACACTCTTGCCTCGCAGCGTTTGCCTTCTGCCTATGCATAAGGCATGCTTGTGAGAAAAGGCCCACTCTGCTCCCCTCCCTGACGTTGCAGACGAGTTTCATCAGCTGCCTGTGCCTCTCAGCACCTCATTAAGTCACAAGCGGAGGCCGCTTCTCGGCTTCCATTTCTCTTTCTCAGCTAAATTAGATGTTCTATTTTCTATATCCCCTCTCATTAGCAGAATTGATGTGGGAAAACCATTTAAGATGCAATTTTTCATCAGGTTTCAGAAACTTTACAGCGTGTCCCTTAAATCTAGAAGCAGAAGTGTGTTCTCTTCCACACACCCTGTTTCCGCTTACACACACCAAAGTTTAAGCACACTGAGAGTGTACTGTTAATACGGTCTCCGTGTGCTTAAAAAAAAGGCACCTACTACGTTCGTTGTCAATACCCTGTGACGTGCTGTCCAGGAAATGTCTGTAGTGATGTCTGCCATCGGGGAAGCCTTTGTTATCATATGGCTTTATTTCCTTCTCGTGTATGCTCTTTGTACAGTTCAACCTCAGGGACCACCTCAGTTCTGCTAGTCACAGTGGATGGCGTGGCTCATACCATTTGCCTACCTGTAAACTAAATGTCTAGTAGGAAACATCACAGGTTACACATAGGGTTCTCGCGTACAGAGTTCATTCCTACCATTAAAGAAATGATATAGAAACATCCTTTAAGGTATTACTGCTGAGAATAAAAGCACTGACTACTGATATCATCTTTTTTGTTTTTTGTTTCCGAGACAGGGTTTCCCTGTGTAGCCCTGGCTGTCCTGGAACTCACTCTCTAGACCAGGCTAGCCCTGAACTCAGGTATCCACCTGCCTCTGCCTGCTGAGTGCTGAGATCTAAGCCGTGTGCTACCAATACCACCTGTTAATATGGAACCCAAGATGGTCTCTACATGACCATTTTTCTGGCTTTTGGTATTTTGGAATTTTTTTCTATTCTCTTTGTAAAAATAATGTTATGGATGGATACGTATCCCTTTAATAATATGGCATGACTCTATGACCAAGTAAATGGGCCTTTTATTTAAAAAACAAACAGACAAACAAAAAAAAACTTGGCTTTAATTCTCCCAACTTCATCTTCAGCCATGTATCCTTGTGTTAGTTTATTTCAACCCAAGATGCTATTAGAAGAATAATTTACTACCTCTGCTTAGAAGAACAATATTGAGAGGATTATTTTTCTCAAAAAAAATCATAAAACCAGGTAGCTGTCTAGAGTATTGGGATTAGCAGATAGGTTCATGATGCCCAGCAAGAGCCTAATGCGTGTGAAACATTTCCATACTGAATTGTATCAGGACTTAACCAGAAATAACATCAAGTATTCACCCAGCGTTTACTGTGCTGCCCTAGTGGAGAGGGGACTCAAACTGCACCGCCCAGCTCCTGCCCTCAAGGACCACATGTTCCAGCGGTGTCTAGGAGGTGGAGCACAGTCTGGTGCTGGGTGTTGTCACTGATAACGGCCTTGGTATGACGTGGCCTGGTTTTCGAAACCAAAAGATTTGCAGAAGGGCGTTAGTGGAACCAGCAGATGAAGCGCCCGTTGCCTTAGTTTCTCCTCAGCAGTAAGGAACATAATGCTAGTTTTTCACGTATCTGAAGGAGAGATACTGTAAAGGGGGTGTTTCCTGCACTTGCTTTGAGTTTCAGAGGCTCGGTGCTCTTCTGAGTCTCACTCTGGCAGCTTCCCTCTCGGCAGGCACCTCTTCCTATTTTCCTTCCCTGGATTGCCCTGGCTCTTGATGGGCATCATACACCTATCTGCTAAACCCACTATTATAGACAGCTACTAGGTTTTATGCTTTTTGAGAAAAAGTATTGTCATCTAGATGAATAGCTTACTCACCTTATTTGCTCTGGCTTATCCGAACACCCAACCAAGTATTCTTGTCCCCCAGTGAGAACGGGAATCTATTCAGAACCCCTGAGAGAGATTGCATTTGGCTTTGGTCTGGCACCAAGTGGCTTTAGAGATGGAGCTGTGGAGGCAAAATGTGGTGGCCAAATCCCCTCCACCACGAGGGGACAGGTGCACTGTAGCTGTCCAGCGGCCATGGATGACCTGGGTTACCTGAAGGGGGCGCTGGGAATGAAAAGGGACAGGGCGCGAGAGAAGGATGAAGCCAAGACAGAGGTTTCCGATCAAGGCTCCAAGTTTATTAGTCAGCACTGTGTTTATAGAGGGAGAGCCTACAGACCTTTGTTTTCAGCTGGATTGAGTTGCAAAACAAGTTCAGCAGGCAGTCTGCTCCTGTAGGAAACTCCACCTGGGTCATTAAGGTACAACTGTGGCAAACGCTTAAGGTCTATTTAGCCTGCTCAAGTCTTGGGGAAGGGCACAGGGCACGGGCATAGTGCACAGCTGCTCTAAAGCCTTAAAGTCAGTGATAGTGAATGAAACATCATAGGGAGGGCCGGACCCTGCAGGAAAGTGTGTATACAGCAGGGATGTGGCACTAGTGGGTGTGCCCCTACCAGGTCCACCAGGCACACTGTGATCATTACTGTAGCACATTCACATTGTGTCAGACTGGCCAGGGCAGGAGGGCGTGTTCAGGGCCATGGAAAGGATTGTAGCTGAGTGTGTGCTTTGAACCACAGTGAGCGTGTTTATACAGTGACTGCTCTGTACCTTAAGAACATCTGGCACACGCCTTTAATCCCAGTACTTGGGAGGCAGAGGCAGGCAGATGTCTGAGTTCGAGGCCAGCCTGGTCTACAGAGTGACTAGGACAGCCAGGGCTACACAGAGAAACTCTGTCTCAAAAAAAAAACCAGAAGAAGAAGAAGAAGAAGAAGAAGAAGAAGAAGAAGAAGAAGAAGAAGAAGAAGAAGAAGAAGAAGAAAAGGAAGGAAGGAAGGAAGGAAGGAAGGAAGGAAGGAAGGAAGGAAGGAAGAAAGAACATCAGTAGGCATAGTCAGTTTTTTTATTCCAAGTCGAGGACACAGGCCTTGCTTTAAGCATTTGCAAATGTCGCCTCTCAAAGACTTGCATTTAAAAATTTAAAAAAAAAATATTTGATTTTGTGTATGGATTTTTGTCTGCAGATAGGTGTGCACCCCGTGTGCACTCAGTGGCTTCCCAGCAGAGGAGGGCATTGGATCCCCCAGAACTGGAGCTACAGCTGGCTTCCAGCTACCATGTTGATACTGGGAACTGAGCTTGGGTCTCCTGTAAGATACAAGTGTTCTTAAATCCTGAGGCATCTTTTTACCTGCACCCGTCAAGACAGCAGCCTCATACACAACATATTGTAGAAAAGAAATGACAGCAAATTAAAAATTTTCATGTCTGTTATACTAGCATTCTGGTACAACATCAGTGACGGTTGTCCCACATGCAAATTACATGTAATTTGTAATGTGTGTGGAAATTGAAGACTCACACCCAAAGTCATTCTTTAACCTCTAACAACTTCCTGCTGTTGTTTAGAATGTCAAAATATTATTCTCTTTGGCGATCCCGATTTAATAATTCTTCATCTCCGAGTGAAAGTGACTGAGTCAGATTGAAGTTACTGCATCCGCGTTACAGATCAGGGAAATTAGACAAACTGCGCAGGCGTTCTGCAGCTCGGGTTTTACAATCTCTCGTCTTTCTGCACATGAACGCTGCTGTCAGAGGGTGGAGGGAGGTGGAGAATCCCAGGGAGTCACGCGTGTGTCCTAGATTTTTGTGGATGGAATCGGAAATTAATTGTCTGGCTGATCACCGTTCAAAGCTCTGGTCATCTCAAGGGAGAGGCACACGTCCGGAGGTTTGGTTTCCCAGTTTGCCATCTTTTCTGCACAGGCACGGGGCGCTGAGTGATTTACTGGTCCACTGCGCCAGACATGATCCTAGAGATCTGATGATGGTGTGTGAGGGATGGACGGGAAGAGGACCCTTCTCCGACTGGTCCATTTGTAAACACAATTCGTTGGTTGTAGTGGAAAGGATGGAGCTGTGGTGTGACTGTGTTATAGGAGTTTACAGAGAACTGACGTCTGAGAAGCTTCTGGGCGGGGCAGCGCTTCTAAAGTGCCAGCTGGGTTCCCTTTAGAAAGATGCAGTAAATCACACTTTCACTGCACATAAAGTCCTATCCCCCAGGGCGAGCTCTCATGCCGTCCGTCGTCGTGAGTTTATGACTCACAAGTGCTGTTCATTTGTGGTCTAATAAACAAGAAAAGGTGGGAGAATTATATATCTGTACACGAAGCTACCCACCTTTCATTATGGAGAATAATGCTATGGGGCTCTTAAATTTCTAGTGGCATTTTCAAGGGGGAACGTTGCCTGGGCCTTCAATGCTTGGACTGGGGGTGTTCAAGATACTTCAGCACAAAACCAAATGGAGTCAAGAGAGCTGTTCCCTTTGCAGCTAAACTGCTGGCCGCGTTGGAAGAACAGAGTTCCGCCTTACAGACGAAACGTATTACATTTTTTATGTTCTGTTGTTTGGGCACGTGCCTGAATGCGTCTGGGTGCACGGGTGCCACCAGGTGAATGCCAAGAACTGAACTCAGGCCAGCAGGTCCCTGCGTCAGCTGAGTCATCTCACTGGCCTACATTCACCAAACGAGCATAAAGAATGGCAGAGAGGTGCTGTAGATTTCTCCCATCATCCAGACACCATACGAGAGTGGCCCAGCCGTGACAGGTCACGAACCTGCACTGGCATGCCTTTGTCACTCGCAGTCTATAGGTGGTCTCAGGGCTTGCTCTTGCTGTTGTAGCTTCCTTGGGTCTGCACATATGGAAAGAGTAGTAATTAATTTCACTGTCTGATTATTAGGTCTTTGTGCTCTGTTTAGCTCTCCTAAAACCTGAAGAGCCCCTGTCTGTGCCCTCTCTCTCTCTCTCTCTCTCTCTCTCTCTCTCTCTCTCTCTGTGTGTGTGT
Organism: Apodemus agrarius; assembly: GCA_964023405.1. Classification (NCBI taxonomy): domain Eukaryota; kingdom Metazoa; phylum Chordata; class Mammalia; order Rodentia; family Muridae; genus Apodemus; species Apodemus agrarius. The sequence continues at coordinate 13,351,498 of OZ030018.1, forward strand.
GTGTGTGTGTGTGTGTGTGTGTACACGGTTATGCATACAGGGTTATGTATACAGGGTCACGGACAAGTATGGAGACCAACTTTGAATGTCTGATTCTTCAAAAGCCATCTCCTTTTAACTTTTGTAAGATTTATTTTATGTGTGAGAATGTTTTGTCTATATGTAGATACACCATGTGGGGTGTCATATGTGTGTGTGTGTGTGTGTGTGTGTGTGTGTGTGTACGTGTGTATATACATATATATACCATGTATGTGTTTGGTGCCCACAGCAGTCCCAAGAAGCTGCTGGATCTCATAAAACTGGAGTTAAGTAAGGATGGTTGCTAGCCACCATGAAGGCACTGGTAATCACAAGCAGTTCCTCTGTAAGAACAGTACCTGCTTGGAGCCTGAGTCATCTCTCCAGGCCTATCAACTATCCATTTTCATTGCCCTTCCTTCTTTCCTTCCTTCCTTCCTTCCTTCCTTCCTTCCTTCCTTTCTTTCGTACACAAACTAAGGTGAAGTGACCGAGATATAAGTGATATTGTCTTATAATATTTCGAGAAGATGCCCCGCATAATTGCAAATGAACAAGAAGTCAGCATCTTAAATGAAGACAGGGTCACTCTGACAATCATAAAAAGTACTGCACATCCACAACTCCCAGGTGGGCGTGGTCCTCCAGCTCAGGCTCCTGGGTTCTCTCAGCAGTGTGTGCATAAGCTAAGGATGTGTCTGTTCCTCTGCACTTACACCTCCAAGCCACTCATCCTCCAAGACCCTTAAACCTGTCTATGAACGCCGGTGCTTTCATCCTAGACAGCCGCTGTTGTCTGTGGATGGAGCTCTCCCCGAGCCTCACTATCCTGAGGTACACACCTTCAGTCTTTGAAGTCTTCCGCTTCTGGCTTCCTGTCATCCATTACAACCCTTTTGCAAGCTGTAAGTTAACTAGAGGAGTCAGTGATACCTCCAGTATTCCTGTTTCCCAAAACCATGGTGTGAATCCATCCCTGGCATTGGCTTCCTTTATTTTATTTTATTTTATTTTATTTTTTTAAATAGTATTTGTTGCTACTTTGTTTCCAATCCAATTCCCTGGTAAAAGAAAGCTCAACTCAACAGTTAACTAAACAAGCTACAAGCCTAGATTGGGCGACCTCCCACCACACTATTCTGTTTCCATCTATATTATCCCATATAACTTGCAGTGTCTCCAGGCCCCCAGCTTCTCTCCCTGCCGCCTCTCCATTTCTCTCCCGTTGCTCCTCCTCTTCCTGTTTTTTACCCCGTAGCTCCTCCCCTAGACTCTCAGCTCCTCCCACTTTCTCCTGCCCAATCATTGGCTCAAGCCTTTATTTGAAAAGTTAAGGTGGGGAGAAGGTTCACAAGGCAACTCCTCATCTGCAGCCCCTCTGAGGAGTGGAATTAGCATCAAAAGACAAGCCCAGGGCTATCCACAACAGGTACTTACTCCCTCTGATGGCCATCTTTATATTCCTTGCAATTACCAATAATTGAGACTTTCTCAGATTCCTAATCTTAATTCCCAAACTCTCCCAAGCATTGGTCCTTCTTCCCTGGCTCACTTCCTCTAATATGTCTTCACCAAACCCTTTAGCCCATCCCAGAACCCGAATTCCGTTGTCTTACACCCTTTTGGCTGTGTCCAGTTCCCTTCACATTCTCACCGTCACCTCCTGGACTCAACACCTCCAGTCAGAGCCGCCTGCTTCCTTAAAACCTTTAGTAAGCTATTTCTCTGGTTATTTATGTGGCAACACGGCTCGCTTTAGAGACAGCTTTTGTATTACTATTCTTTCGAGTCTCTATCCATTAGTATTACATAGAAGTCGTTTGATATTTCACAAAGACATTTTGGCTGATTGAGTTTGACATTTCATTCCAAGTGGCCAGCAAACGGCGTGGTTCGTGAAGAGCAGGCATCACAGACGGAGATAAGTAGTTTATTACTGAAGGAGGAGAATTCCTGAGAGCCGTCCTTTAAATGGCTCTCTTGAAGATGCTCCTAATAAAATATTTTTGTGCAAATTATTTTGAGGACAGAAGCTGATTTTTGTGTGGAAACTGGCCATGTGATGTGCTCTGTGCATAAAGTATTTGTCAGACAGCAGTGGATTGAATATAAGTAGAGATGACATCCTTAAGTATATCGATCCCAGGGTTCCTTTAGAATACTACAAGCTGTGGTCTTCAGTAGTTGTTTATTTTGCAGAGAAAATGACGTCATGCGTTCAGAAGTTCTGCTTTCTCATGTTTCTAGTTTAGCTCCACTGGACAGTGTCTGAACGGGCAGCTCAATGGAAGGCGCCTTCGTGTAGAATACTTGGTACACCCACTCGGGCATTTTCCTTCGCACCAGTGTTTGTGCTTGGCCAGAAGCAGAGCCCCTTGGCTCTCAGGGAATAACGGGACCTTGGAAAGACAGTGAAGGTGCGACATGTTCGTCTGCGCGTCAGGCTTGGCCTAGAGTAACGATTTCCTCTTTTCCTGTGTTCCCCAGGTCTACCCTGAACTGCAGATCACAAATGTGGTGGAAGCCAACCAGCCAGTGACCATCCAGAATTGGTGCAAGCGGGGTCGCAAGCAGTGCAAGACGCACACTCACATCGTGATTCCTTACCGCTGCTTAGGTGAGCATCCAGCCAGCCCCATGGCTGGCGCTGATGGGAGGTTGCTTTATTTAGGTCATATTCACACATGCACTGCTCCTTCTGCGTGTTGCTGCCAATATATGGTGGGTTCCATATCTGTGGGTTGAGTATCTACAGAGTCATCCAAACATGGGTGGAAAATAACGGAAGAACAATCTCCAAACAATCCTGGGTCTGTCCTTAGGCATCATTTAAATTTATTAGCTATGATAAGTAAGGGGAGGTGATGTATTTGCTTCCTTATTATTTATTGTGGTGCTTGAGAATGAACCTAGTACTTCATAAAGATTAGGCGAGCATTCTACTACTAATGTGTATCCCAAGCCTGGGGGAGGTGGGTTAAAGTACGTAAGAATGTGTATCTAGTGTATAGGGAAGTGCTAATTTTCTTAAGACTTGAGATTTCAGTGTCAACAATGAATGAAAGACCCTTCCCCTCCACCCCTGCGAATACCGCATGACTGTATTTTACTGTGTTTTAGATATTTGTGGGTACTGCTCCATATTCTTTTAATAAAAGAAGAGCATTTCTTAGCTCTGTGCCTCAGAATAGCCTCTCAATCCCTGGCCAGTCCTGAGTCTACTGAGTGAAAAGTATCCGCTGGTGAGACCCCAGAGCCTTGCAAGAAGGGATTCTCATTGATATTGTCCATTGTTACAAATGGCAGACTTTGAATGTTTCTTCACAGGATTTCACAGAAAGACTATAATGCGAGGCTCCCACACTCTCACTGATTCTGCAAAAAGCTCTTTCCCAGGGCACCCCTTGTTTCTACAGTTGAGAATGGTCAGGAAGTATAATCGCTTGCTACACCTCCTGTTCCTATAGTTGAGAGTTGTCAGGAAGTGTGTTTGCTGGATTGTTTGGTCTTCAGATCAAATTGGAGGAAACTGTGTACTCACCAAGGCCTGCAAAGTTTACTTTCATTTTTATCTTAAAATAGTAAGTCCCTTTCGTCTTTTGGGAACGCCATCTTAAGCCATTTTCAGTCTTGCCACGCCTCCCTGCTGGCATTTCCTGTGAACAAGCCTGGCATAGGTAGCCCTGTGTGATTCGACAAATTCCACCAGAGTTTCCCATTGTTATTGATTAATAAGAAGGCTGTGAGAATGGAGATCTTTATATGGAAGCTGTAGACAGAGATTGATGACTTTGTATAAAGTCTAAAAGAAATCTTTTTTAGAGAGTCTCCGTTCCCCTCCCAGTTACAAGGAGGTGAAATTGAGTTCCAACACTTTAGCTGCAAGGGCTCCAATCAAAACCTTGCAAATAAAGATAAACTCCAGGAGGCTCTAGGGACTAGTTTAGTATTGGTTAGGCAGTGGATTCCATACAAGCCTACTGGAAGCTGGTAGAATGTCCCTACAGTCATGAGTTCTTGCTGCTCTCCTGAAGAACCTGAATTCAGTTCCTCGTACCCAGGTCAGGTGACCCACAATTGCTTGTAGATCTTAGCTCCAGGAGATCTGACATCCTCTTCTAGCCTTCAAGGGCCCTTGGGTTCAAATGCACCTCCCACTCATATTTTTATATATTTTTTTAAAGAATATGCTGATTTCTGCTTATTTGTGCACGTAATTTGTGACATCAACAGAAAACTCGGGGCATTAGAATGAAGATCTCACCTGTGTTTCATGGTCAGTGAGTAAACAATGAAGACAGTGTTGAAACAGATGCTTAATTAAGTGATGGTCTTTGCATTTCCTTACACATCCTTATTCCTTTAATCCATTCTTAGGCTTTCAGCTCTTTACTGTATGGTTGAGAAGTCAAGATTTAATAAGAGAATACCAAATGAACAATGGTCAGATATTGAATTCAGACCTCATGCTATAGAGCATTAAGCCAGAAGCCAGATTTTGTACTGTGGGCACACAGGATCTCTCAAAATCTTAGTTTTCATTGGGATAAATCTCATGATAGTATTCAGGGACGGTCTCACTAATTTAATTTGCCTTTTAGTCCTAGTGTATGTAGCAAACACCAGTTAGTGACCTGCCCTAGGCTTTTCCCTCAACGGTTGGAGAATGATTTCACTGGTTGAGATTTGTGGAGATATACATCCAGGTCAGTCAGGGGTAAGAGAAAGTGGAGAGGTGCCTCGAAATCGTCCAGGAGATCCTGTGAGAAAATGAGGAGGCCTGAATTCCCCGCTGCCTCTGTCTTCGGCAAGGACCAGATTTCTCTTTTATCTTCTGAATAGATCCTGAGCTCCTTTGATGTTGAAGTACATAATTCAAGGAGGCAGGCCATTTGTGACACGTTTAGGAAATTTCCCAGGTCTGGAGCGGCGTCTGATATAAATGAGCACACCGACTCTAACTGCTGCTGACTGCTAATTGACTAGATGATCCTTAGATACTCCCAGCAGGCATTTGGCCTGTTTGAATCTTTTGTTGTTTCTCATCTTATAAGTCCCTGGCCTTTTCCCATTGGACCTGAAATAGACTGTCGTCAGTCGACCGGCAGAGCATACCTGTCTCTTGCTTTGCCAACAAGCTTAGAGTAGAATTAAGCAACGTGAGCATTGTCTATTTCTTAGGCAGTGGCAGATTTTCTAGGTGTCTCAGATAGGCCACAGAAGGCATATGACGTGCGCTAATGTGTATGTGTGGTGGATCTTCAGTTTTGAGAAGACGAACTAAAGAACGAATGTAACTCATGGCACGTTGTTTGCATGAGCAGTGTAGGTTGCACCCCTTCCCTTACTGTCTCCATTCCTTCCTTCCTCTTTCCCCTGGCTTCTCGATCTGTCCTTCCCCTACTGTCTCCATTCCTTCCTTCCCCTTTCCCCTGGCTTCTCGATCTGTCCTTCATCTTGGTGTCATGTCTTTAGTGGCATAGGGCATCCGTTGGAATGGCTGTCCCATGACTCTGTTGGTCTTCCTACAGGAATGTAAATGTCAATTGCCAGAGAAGTTGCATTTCTTGTTATAAGTCACAAATCCACCATGTGTTCAGATCAGGACCAGAGCCTACAATTTCTTGATTTCTTGTTATCGTTATTCTTTATGATTTTTTTTTTAAAAAGAATCAGTCCCAGCAGTGATGGCGCATGCCTTTAAAACCAGAAGGCAGAAGCTTATGGATTTCTGAGTTCAAGGCCAACCTGGTCTAGAGAGTGAGTTCCAGGACAGCCCAAGCTACACTGAGAAACCCTGTCTCAATGCCTGCCACATTAAAAAAAAAAAGTACTGGGGGGGTGGGGAACCAGAAAAAGGGAAATGAATTGTAAATATAGAATATATCCAATTAAAAAAAAAGAAAAAAAAGTACTAGAACAACTATCCACTTGGTTTATAAATTCAAGTCATGGAAGAAAGGTTGTGAATTTGAGGTAATAAATATTAAAATTCCACAATAGACATCAAGTTGATAATGGTGGCAACTCGGACCTTTGGTACAGAATAAATACATCGGAGCGCCAAAGCGTTCTGATACTGGCAGAGGTAATCAGTGACATTCTTCTCTGTAATCTGCCTCTGAAACAAAGAATTATTGTTTAGCACTAATCTACAAACTCTCTGAGACTTCCCGCCGTATCCAAATATATATATTTTTAGACACAGGAGAGTTTCACTGAGGTTAATTCCCACAAAGACACGACCTAAAAACAAGAGTAAGATTGTCTTAGACATTGCCCTGTTGAAATTCAAAACATCCAAAACCAATCTTGGGAAAACTGCCTGTCATTCCTGGCGTGCCACCCCCCTGACCTCCCCCCCCCCCCCTGTCTCGGATGAAGGAACAGCATGGGCACTAGCTGAGTTCCCTCTGCACCCCGTGTTTGCCTTGGACTCCTTGCGCTGCAGTGTCTCTCATTGCTTGAGAGATGCGGAAGTGTATCATGTTACCGTTGGCACGGGTCTCCCCTGGAACGCATGGCTTCCCTCCCTTGGGAGAGCAGGCTGGCTCTCTCCTTCCAGAACCAGAGTATGGGGTCTGACTTGATGGAGTAAACATCTTATCATGTACCATATGTGGAATTCAAGGCACATCTGGGAGGTGGTGGTTCTGTGTTTGCCTTTCTAAACCTTTTCCATTTGAATGACTTCTCTCTTTGTGGGATGGTGGATCCACTATTGAAGTTGGCACACCTCTGAGCTTGTGTCTGACTAGCAGGGCTACAGTATGCTGCCTGAGATAAATCACTGTTGCTTTTACAGGGCCCAAGTGCAGTTAGTAGTGTAACCCAGAAGAGGATTTAGAAGGTGGGGAACTACAAGGCGACACCACAGTATGCCTCTGTGGCTAAGGAAGATAGCCCAAATGTGCAGGTTGTAATGGCCGTGTGCAGAATGAGAAATTAAGTTTCTCTTCTCTGCATTTTGAATCTATAGCCATCTCGGTCTTTTTTTAGGTCAAGCCTTGTGTCTTTGGTTACCTGATAGATAACCGCACAACAGATATGACAACTTATGCCTGACAGATTTTTGTTATTGTTTGTTTTGTTTTAAACGTGTCAGCCAATGGTAAAATATCTAAGAGTAAAATTGTGACCAAAGTTTAAACGTAGGCAAGAGGATGAAAGAACATTTGTTTTAGACTTTAAATATCCTTTAAATGTCCAGCAACCTAAATGCCGGACTCCAGAGAATTCATCAACTTAACTTTCTTTTTCAGTTTTAATGTGATAAATTAGAAATTAGGTACTGTTTTCCCTGATAATGAATCTACAAAGTATTCATTAAAACCATTTTACTTGTTTTGAAGGTAATAATTTTATCAAGAATATTGAAATTGAATTAATGAAGGTATTGTACTTGATTAATAGAATACTGCTGGCCAGGGTAGGAGGTGGTGTGCTCTTAAAATAATTATCTAGGCTGGGCGGTGGTGTTGCACGCCTTTAATCCCAGCACTTGGGAGGCAGAGGCAGGTGGATTTCTGAGTTCGAGGCCAGCCTGGTCTACAGAGTGAGTTCCAGGACAGCTGGAGCTACACAGAGAAACCCTGTCTCGAAAAACCTATATATATATATATATATATATATATATATATATATATATATGCACATATATATATATATATCTTAAAAAATAACATTAAGAATATAAGAACTGACAGTGATATAACAGCAAATCTAAAACCCCAGTTAAAAGGCATTTTAATATCAATATCAGCTATGGTCAAGCATGGTGGTCCAGGCCTTTAACACCAGTACTCAGGAGGCAGAGGCCAGCAGAGCTCTGTGAGATCTAGGCCAGCCTGGTCAACATAATGAATTCCAGGATAGCCAGGGTTGTAAAGTGAGACACTATCTTAAACAAGCAGCAAGGAAGGCAGGAAGGCAGGAAGGCAGGAAGGCAGGAAGGAAGGAAGGAAGGAAGGAAGGAAGGAAGGAAGGAAGGAAGGAAGGTTGGTTTAAGCATAGATATGTGCAGAAGGCTCTCATTATTTTTCTCCACAATGGGGATAAATTCAGACCTTTTTGTCATTATTGTTATCATCATCATCATCATCATCATCATCATCATCATTTTTATATTCAACCCATTCTGTTTTTTACATACCCCTTGATGAATCTCCTATCCCCAATGATGTTTTCCAGGGGGCCCCTTCTCTCTGTCCCTCTTTCTAATTCTCTTTTCCTGTGAGTGAGTGAATCTTCAGCTTTGGCTTTGATCCCTCACAGAGAAAGTTAAGTCCCAACGCAACAGCTGGGCCTCAGTCTGGAGAGCAGCACGCGCAGGTTGCAGAAGCGTGGGGGACCGTCCCAGAAGTGGGGCTCTTGAGGAAGAGATGACACTGATGGATCACCTGCTGGAGAGTCCCAGCCTGGCCCTAGTGTGGCTTTAGAATCCTGTCACAAGAGTTTGGGAAAGTTACCGTGCCGAAGAAAACATAGAACATGAAGCATACTTTAAAGTGTGGGGGCTCTTACTAGTTTGTTAGAAAGCAACACAGAACATTGAAAAAAAAAAAAAACCAGAAAGTTATTTCATTAAAACACACAGACATCAGTGTGAACACCGGTGCCATCTGTGTTGTTGGTAGGCTTTCTGTCCATCTCCAAGGACAAGGCTCCGAGTTTGGCTCAGGACACAGTTGCTTGGCCCCATTGTTGTGTGCCTATGGTGAGGTAAGGTGCTGATGGGGTTACATGGTTGAGCAAAACCAGTCACATCATGGCCATCACTAAAAAATAATGGGAGAGGAGGAAGCTAGGGGGTTCTCACACCCCTTCGAGGGCAAGGCCACCAATAACATAACCTCCTATCCTCCAGACTCCCTCTCTTAAGCATTCCACCACCTCTTTAGTACCTGTCTCGCTGGGGAGACGTTGACGATGTGAACTCCACTGCCTGTCTTGATGAAGGTACCATGTGAGGTTATGTTGCTAACCTCTGTGTGAAGATTTAAGCGTGGTGTCACCTCCCGCCCTGGGGAGACTTAAAGTGGAGAAATCACAAAAGTAGGTCCTTACCGGAGTCACCAACGCTTCCTTGCTCCCTTGGGCTCCGACGGATCCTTTCATCAGGGTTGCTTCTGGGAGTACGGGCCAGAGTTGACTACGGGAGTCTTACCGGTGGCTACATCATTAAAGAAAATGCCTCATCTTCCAGTTTTCATGGCAGTCAACTGTGAGGGTAGCGTGTCAGGAAAGTATTACATCAGTGAGTTGGAGAGTGTGCGTAGGGAAAAGAATCGTTGTAGAGCTATATTAGGAATAAATACTTCACGGGGCAGAAGATTAACAGTGCTTTCTCGCAATGCTCTTTGCATTCGGAGATAATTGGTTTCTGTGTGAAATATAAGTTCTTTGGTGATTAGGACTTTTGTTCGCTCACTGAAAACTCCCCGGAGCTCAGAGCGTGTCACGGCCCCTTAGTTCCCGATTGTCGGGATGGATTGAAAGCATGAACTGGAGATTTAAATGTGTGAGGTGGGGAGGGATCTTGAAAGGCAGAAGACAAGGAGTGGAACTCCCCTGCCACACACTTCCTGAGGTGACAGCAGGCATCATTTCCCTTGTGTCAGCCTATGCTGATATTAGCGGAACTGTCCTCAGCATGCCAGGAAGCTCCCCAGAGTTTACCCGTTGAATGACTTGAGCTTGGTTTTCGTCAACCCGCTTTATCAGCCGCCATGGCTCTGATAGTAAGATTTTCATCAGAATTCTAGGTTGAGTCTAAAAATCTATGGGTACCAATGCATGCTTGTATTCTTAAAATCGATCGCTTGGGGCTGGAGAGATTATGGCTCAGGAGTTAAGAGCTGTTCTTCCAGAGGAGCTGTGTTCAGGTCCCAGCATCCTTGGGGCAGCTTACAGCCGTCTATACTCCAGTTGTAAGGTATCTAACGCCCTCTTTGGGCCTCTGGGCATCCCTGCATGCATGTGGTTCACTAGTATATGTACACACTCTCAGGTACACACACACACACACACACACACACACACACACCAAATAGATAAATGTTTTTGCATTATAAAAGAAGAAAAAATATTACTGTGTGTATACACCCATGCACTCATTGTGTGTGTGTGTGTGTGTGTGTGTGTGTGTGTGTGTGTGTTGTGTCATGGTACAAGCCTGGAGGTGGGAGAACAACTTTTTAGAGTCAGTTCTCCCCTTCCCTTATTACCTAGGTTTCTTGATCAGAATCAAGTCGCCAGGCTTGTATATATAGCAAGCATTTTAAACTCCTGAGCTAGCTTGCTGGCCGGCATGCATATATTTTCCTCAAGATGTTCTTTAGGCTTTTTTCTCCCTTTTGACATGATAAAGACCTTTGCCCCCACTGCCAGTTTGATGTCCTGTTATCATTACTGTCCCGGCTTCTTGGGTTTTCTTTGTTCAGAGAACCCTTGGCCTTGTGTCAATGTACTGATCCTACGCATTTCTTGGGCAGACATCTTTGTTGTCCTTCACAGTTCTGCCTCCTGATGTGGTGGTGAGAGGTCAAATGAGGGCCTCTTGGCCTTTGACTCCTTCACAATCAGGCAGTGACAGGAGTCCATGTCCCCAGCCCCAGTTATCTGTGCCATCACTGGTCCTCTGGGCAGACTCTCTTGACTGTAGTCTTCTTCCCACGCCCTCGCCTGGCTCTTCCTTCTGTGTAGTCCATCACAGGCTCACGTTTTATTATGGACTTGGGAAATCCTAAATACTGGTGTTTTCCTATAGCCCTTCTTCCTGGTTCTTCGTTTTGTACAGCACACATGCCGGCCAGAAAAATCCCATCCATGCAGTGGTTTCCCTAAGGCTGTCCTGAGTTATTATGCCCAAGGCCAGGTTTCCTCCCTGGGAAAAGTCTCAGCTTCTGTGTGACCTCTGCAGTGCTGGCACATAGCTTACTTGGACATTTCGGGAGAGGTGTGTGCCAGTTCCTTAAGAAATGCTGGGCAGTGGTGGAGCATTTGCCTGCCTTGAGTGAGGACCTGGGTAAGAACTCCAGCACTGTCAAAGGAAACAGCACTAACGGATGATAACTTTGAGATCTTTAGATTAAACCATGCTTGAAGAGTATGTTATTTTTTATCACTTAGTTTATTGCTGAATACCATTTGCAATGATTAAAATTTGTCCTAGGCAAGGAGTAGAGTTATTCTCAGCGTTCTAAAAAACTATGCAGGTAAGTGTGTCTGTCTGTGTGCACATGTGTTTGTGTGTGCATGTGTGTGTGTGAGAGAGACAGAGAGAGAGAAATAGAGAAAGAGAGGGAGGGAGGGAGGGAGGGAGAAGGGGGGGACTTGTGAATGTATACCCCCTACGCCTGCTCCTTTCCTTTATCAAAGTCGCCCGGGCTCTTGGTTCCTTGCCTAAGAACTAATTAAGTCCATGTGAACCAGGAGCCCCGTTGCCAATACCTGGCAAGCATTCATGGAATGATCTTTAATACTGTTTCAAGTGGTGCTGTGTAATTAACACATTCTCAAATTTTGACTTCTAAAGAGCTTTTTGGGATACTTCCATGTAAATAGTAGATTTGTTGCAAAGTATCTCTTAAAAAATAGAGATGTGGTCTTCTGTTTTAGAATGACACTCTTCTGTGAGGAGAATTTAGGATTGTCCTAAAGCTGGGGACCAACGATGTGGCTCAGTGGCTAGAGTTGGTTGTGCGCAGGCTTGGAAGGTGGCGTTCAGCCCCAGATCCGGAGAGAGATGACCCTGAGTGTTGTCCTTTGACGACGTCTACGTGCGGTCATTTGACCTCTACATGTACATACTTGCCTGAATTAACACACACACACACACACACACACACACACACACAGAGAGAGAGAGAGAGAGAGAGAGAGAGAGAGAAATAGAGAGAGAGAGAAATTTAAAATTAGAGCTGGAAAGAAGAGAGTTAAATCATCTGCAAGCAAAAACAAAACACAGAAGGCCACTCGCTGAAGGAATGCCAACTAGAGTTGGCTAATGACTCAAAAATGACAAATGCTTAAAATTCAGGAAAATACACATATAACCTATTATTTATTGTTGTAGTTGAATGCTCTGTTGACATGGGACTCGTTATCAAAGATGTCCTTTGTACTCACGTGGCATTTCAAACATCAGCTCTGTTTTCTCAGAGAGACGGTCTACTGTGTGAGACTTGTGAAATGCAAGTTTTCAGGGATCTCTGGAAGTAGCCATGCCTCCTGCCCCTAGAAACAGAGGGCTAAGGCTTGGAGACAGCGACGTAGCTTACATCGAACCCCAGGACGAACTGAACGTGCAGACTGTCATGTGACATTCAGTGAGGTCAAGAGGAAGAAGTGACCTTTGGCTTCATTTTCCTTCTTGGTGAATGACCTTAAGGGTCACGTGACTTTAAGCTGAGATTGCAGAGCTCCTATAGCCTGCTAATACGGACGCTGTTGGAAGGTCTGCCTGGCTCACCCATTTTCTAGAAGATTCTGCTAACTATCTCCGTTTCGCTCAGTGTTTTTCCTACACCACATTGCTGGGATAAAGCAGCAGGTCTGAAGGATAGCTTTCCTTGAACGCACAGTCCTCACCATCATCCCTTAACCTGAAAGGCAGTAGTCATACCGTCTGGATGGGGGTACCCCCTTTCATTACTGCAAGCCTTGGTCACGTAGGGACCTCCCCTCTAATTGTCTAATATAAAACGAGAGATTTAAATTCTCCAAAAGCTCTGCTTGTATCTTCTTGTTTTGAGACATGGTTTAAGTGCGTTTAAAAAGCTCGGTTTCTGCTTGCCCAGAATGCTTGCTCTTCAGAACATCTGCTCCCCGGAGAGGTAAACCCAAGTTAGTCTTTTCATGTGACTTTGGAGCGTTGACCTGGAAGACGTCTGGGGCAATGGAATGGGCTTTGGCACTGTTCAGTGCCTGGAAAGGAAGGCGTGACTGAGCATGTGCGAAGGGGAGGGTGGGTGGAGTCTGACAATGTCTGAAGCTTGAGTAGGCCTTCATGAGTGATGCCTCGATTTGGATTTGCTGCCGAAGAGACCTCTAAACTGCTGCCTCCCGTCCTGTGAGGCAGCTTGTAAGGATGCATATTTAAATGATCGATTTTGCATATTCAAGTGTTTCTGCATCCAAACAAATGCATTCATTCTCTTCCTGGTGAGTGAAAACTGAATGACACTGTGCTCCCTCGGAAGGGAACAGAGGTTTTCATTATCAAACTCAGTCAAGCAGAAAATCTGGTGAAGGGGGCAGAAATCTCCATTTATTTACATCTATCCCGGGCGGTTTGGTGACAGGAGATGAGTGGGTTGAGGAAGCGCCTTGCTCTCATTTTGCTGTGTGACACCAGGCTCTTGTCACCTTGGACATACTTTGGTTACGACCACGAAGCCAAACAAAAGTCTCAGATTATACATATATATTTAATTCACTGTAGATCTTTCTAGGGCTTGTGGGTAGAGAGGAGTTCTAGTTACACCTTAACATTCCATGCCCTTATACTTAAAAGACATTGTTTATCAGCTGTAGAAGCATAACTGCGGTCTTTATGTTCTGTTAGCAGAGTGTAGTGTCCCCAGCTGACTTAGGTTTTATTTGCATCAGGCAATGTAGTTCACCATAAAACTCTGCATTAGAGAAGTGGATCAGAATCCTCCCCGGGGAATTTGCTGCCAGAGTGTATAGTTAGGAGATCTCTACCTTTTGAAGCCTTAATATAATTATTTCTTGCCCAAACCTTTCTCCATAGAAGTCCAGGAATTCAATTATTCCAGCCCTCTGAGGAGGGGTAAAGCTACAGAAAATTGATTTGCAATAATGAAACTAAGCCTTGTTTACAAATCTGAGTGGCACTTTCTAAGACCAGATTGGCACGGGGACAGGAGGAGGTCCCCGTTTATCTAAGGGCTCATCCCCTTTGAAAAGAGGGTGCTTGTGAAAACACGACCGGAAAGGATATGGGTGGGTGACGTCATCCGCTTCGTGTTTAATTCTGTTGGCCACTGGGCTGCTCCTCCCTAGGTGTGAGGCCGAGACGGTGGTGAGTCCTGATTCCCGGTCCTGTGCTTTAACAGAGCGCTGAGAGCTGACCATAGCGCTCTGACGCCCACTTAGGAGCTGCGCCACCTCCAAGTGGTATGGTCTCATTCCATCGCAGGTGACTTAAGGGACATTTTTTCCCATTCTCTTCTTTCCCCCCCCCCACCCCTTAAGATATTTGACCCAGTGAGAAATGGGCCGTTGTTCTTTCGTGGACGGTCATGGGATTTGAAAAGTTGGTTGGACACCATGACCTCTCCACCTGTCTAGCCGGTGAAGAGAAATGTCAAACAGAAGGTCAGCCTTGGAAAAAGAGTAGAGAGAGCGATGGAATCCTGAGGCCTGGGCGGTCTTTCCTGAGTGGCAGCGGAAGATGAGCAGAGGGCAGAGCCTTTTATAATCAGAACTGTTAAAGGGTGGGGGAGTGGGAGTCTGAGATCGAGCTGAGATGGAGCTTCACGTAGAAAGCGGAGAGCAAGAGTTGTCTGGATTGGGGAAAACCGGAGGAGAGGACTGAAGGTAGGGAAGATGGTGGCTGGCGTGGTGGTGGCGTCAGGGAACCTGGGGGCTAGGACCAAAGCATTTGGTGTTGACCTTGAAAGAACAGTCGTTGGTTGTCATGTGCTGAGCCACGTGATTCGGGCAGGGTTTTGAGGGTGACTGGCTAGAACTCTAGCAGAAACTCCATAAGGGCCTCTTCCTGCCTTGATTATAGCCTGCCTCCCACAGGGGTTTCTGGCTCTGGCCCAGGGAAGACCACGCTGTGTACCTTTTCTTCCCTCTGTGAGGTCAGGTTTTGCTAATGACTGGCGTTTGGCTTGCCTCACTGTACCTCAGCCCGGTTGGCGTTTTGTAAGTAATTATGTGGTATTTTTTTCCCTTCTTTTTCCTTTTTTAAAAGCACTGCATATAACTCTAATTAATTATATCTTTTTTTTTAATCTATGTGGTTTTGAAACGTTTTTAATGAAGCAAAAAAAAAAAAGCATTGGGAGAAAGTGGCCAAGGAGGTTATTTGCGTTTCAAGAAACAGTGTAATTTAGGAGAGTGTCCCTGCAGGGTCTGTTTTTTTGGCTTCTAGGGAAGAAGACGGAGTTTAACCAAAGGAGGCTGAGGTCTGGTGGAAACGGATAGTCACATGTCCATAAACACAAACTATAACAGCAGAACTGTAGAAAGTGTGTGTGTGTGTGGGGGGGGATCTCTGGAGGTATTGGTTGGTTCATATTGTTGTTCCTCCTATGGGGCTGCAAACCTCTTCAGCTCTTTGGACCTTTTCTCTAGCCCCTCCATAGAGCTCCCAGAGACTAAACCACCAACCAAAGAGTACACTTGGAGGGACCCATGGCTCCAGCTGCATATGTAGCGGAGGAGTGCCTTACTGGATATCAAAGGGAGGGGAGGTTCTTGGTCCTGAGAAGGCTCGATGCCTCAGTGTAAGGGAATGCCAGGTCAGGAAAGCAGGAGTGGGTGGGTTGGTGAGCAGGGGAAAGGGGAGGGGTTAGGGCATTTCCAGAGGGGAAACCAGGAAAGGGGATAACATTTGAAATGTAAATAAAAAAATATCTAATAAAAAAATAAAATCATAACGGAAGGAAGGAAGGAAGGAAGGAAGGAAGGAAGGATGGAAGAGGAGGTGGGAGAAGGGAAGTAAATGGTAAGCAGTTTAGGGCGGTAACAAAGTGAATCCTAGAGGCACACCTCTCAGTGCCTGTGTGGTTCACGCTCACACAATGAACAGTGTGAATCCTCACATAGTAAAACTGTGCAGTATCAGTGAACAGCTGCGTTCCATCCATACTCCCGTTCCTCCACTAACCCCTGCCTTGGGCTTCACATGTTCTCCCATAACCCCTACCTGTCTGAATTTAACCCATTGGTCCTCAAAAGAAATTCCTGATCTTTAAAATCCGACGTAAGGTGTGTTGCGCTCACTGCCAGCCAGCCGCCAGCCGCGTGTGGCCATACAACATTGAAAGATGCCCCTCCAGACAGCTGTGCAGGCATGAAGGCAGCCCATGTGTAGTAGACCGGAGCGAAGGAAAATTCAGCACGCTTTAATAAGTATTCTTGCAATGGTTTCACATTGAGAAAGACAAAATATAGGATATACCGGGATAAATAAAATACGTTCCCAAAGTGAATTTAGTATATATTAAATATGGGGGAAAATGCATAGTGCTTTTTAAAATGGGGCTGGCACCCCGTATATGATCTCCTTTTTTATTTCTGTTGGACCTCGCTGCACTTGGTGCGCGCGGCTTACAGTATGCCTCATTTCTCATATCCTCTCTGGACGCAGCTCTGGACACAGCAGGTTAGCATTTAGCGGTACCCACTGATACTGAGTATCCACTGAAAACTGCATCCCATCACGCTAGATTTCCATTTTCACTCCCATTACTCTTTCGATTCCTCTGGCCGGTAAACACATCTTATAGTTGTCCCCACTCTCACAGACTAAGCATTCTTATCACAAAATCTGAAATCCCGAAAGCTTCATAATTGGCAACTTGCTAGATGCCACATCCTGCCGTACGTGGAAAGTCCTATACTGTAAAAAAAAAAAAAAAAAGTATGTCATGTACACAACTACGAAAGGAGCTGCAGAGGGTCAGCACGGCGCGTGTGTAAGCCCAGCATTCTGGAAGTGGAGACGAGAAGGGGGGAGTGTTCAAGATACTGAAAAAACAAAAATGTGGTAAAATTGCTGGGGGAAATGGCTGATTTTAAGAGTCAGGCAGTAGATAAACAAGAAGATCCTACCGCATCTTGTCAGAATCGTAAAGTTTATACAGGGGAGTATGGAGCCAACTCCCAATAGCTAAAGTTGGATGGATTTGGGCACACATACATAATATATATGCTGTATGTGAAATATAGCACACACACACTTTCTTTTTTAAAGAAAGTCATTACAGGGTGCCTATGATTGGGATGGAGAATTATGCCCCACCTTTCCTAGGTTAGAGTTTATATGTGTAAATTACTTGGAATTCTTCTGCACAGGAGATTCTTTTTTTCCAGTTTTCATCACTTAGACTAATAAATTTTCCTATTATATGTTTATATGTAATCCTGTCCTGCAGTGTGTGTGTGTGTGTGTGTGTGTGTGCACTTATTTTATATACCCCCTTTAAAAACTTTGTGATTCCGACAAGATACTGTAGTGTCCTCCTTTATCTTCTCCGCAAATCTAAGGATCGATCATCTCTACAGAGTCTTAGTTCCTCTTATTGGAGAATAATAGAAAAATCCAATATCTGGACATGGTGTGCTCATTGCTGCTGAAGTGTCTGCTTCATTGCTGATAGACCCAAGAAATCTACCTCTCGCTCCTCACTCTTACAGTGTGGATTCTTGTAGATGTTTCTGGTGCTCTCTGTGTCTCAGTTATCCGCCACAGGACTTGCCCTTGTTTATCCAAACCTACTCTCTCACCTACTAGACTGTTCTACTTCCTGCTCTTGTCCATAAACTCTGAACACAGCGAGGATCTGGTTCCCACCTACCTTCCTTTGCCTCCACCTTTCATTCCAGACTGCGCTGACACCAGCGTCACAATTACAGCACCCATGAGAGGCTCTTTAATAATCCTAAAATTGATAGTCATTGTTGGCCACTGGACTTTGAAAAAATGTATCTTTATTATTTCAAAACAATTGTTGCTAACAGAGGGGTTCAGGTAGCCTGTTTCTCTTGAATACGCATCTCACCGTTTATGAATTCACGATGGAGAGTATATCTGCGCGTGGTGTCGATGGGAGGCTGGACTCTGCTCGCTTGAATAAGTCTGAAAGGCGTAGAGGAAACTGTTCGTACTCCCTTCTTTGGCTTGTAGCTCACGTGAACCATCCACTCAGTCTCTGCCATCTGCAAAGTCGTTCTCCGAAGAAACCCATCTGCCAGCTATTATTGTAATAGTTACCGAGGCACTCGGGGTGACAGCACGGCCACTTTACAGAACCGTGTCATTTACGCGCGTGTTCTCGAGAACCCAGAAGTGACCCTCGCCAGGAAGCCAAACTCTGCTGCATGCCCGAGCGAAAACGTCCTCTCCATACCAACGCCTCCCAGCGCCAGCTTCCCAGCGGGTCGTTAGCGTGTGCAAGTTATCCAACGTCAGTACATCTAATGTGCCAAAACAAACAATAAATTGTCCGAGTCAATATGAGTAAACATTTCTTCAGTCTGTAGCTATCGTTTTGTTATGTGCATATATGCAGTGTGAACTAAAGCACTCTTAAATCTGGAGTGGGTCTTTGCATGTTTGCGCATCTTGTGGGGACGAATGAGAAGCAGAAATGCCTGTGCCTGGGTATCTTCGTTGGTGTGAAGTGTCTTCTAGCTTGCACAGCAGGAGTGGACTTTGTTTCTTCTCTCCCTGATCCTTTCCATGTGACCTTCAGTCTAAAGTCTTTGCCCTTGTCTGAGGAGGTGGGTAACTTCAGCAGCCCCAGGCTAATCAGTTTCCTTCTAAAATTGACCCCCGTGATGCTAATAACATCAAGACACGCCCATCTTGTGGATACCGCGCCAGTCTTCCTGCCTTCCTCAAGAGTGCTGATCAGATTTGTAGTTGAACACCACATAGTCGGCCCTCACCCACCCACGATCGCTCCCAAATTATTATTCTCTGGGAATTCTCCATCTCTTGTTTTTGTCTGCATTCACAGGCATGCGTTTGCTAGGGACTTCTGGGCCCTGCTGCTCTGTGGCTGGAATGACTTCTGTCAACTTTGGATGTTTTCTCTTTTCTCGGTTTCTCCAATGTATTCAAGTGTCCTAGTCACTCTCACATGCTCAGTAAAATTCCACACCTCTTGTCTCTAAGATCAGTCCCTACCTCCATTCCTCTACGTTTTCTCCATAATATTTGTTACCAGCTAACAGTTTGTTCCTTCTTATGTCCCTCTAGAGGGCAATTTTACTGTCTTTTGTCCCTTTTCCTGTATTCTCAGCCCTAAGAGAAATGTAAATAACTTGCCCTGAAGAGTTGTGTCGGGATGGACTGAAACTCTGGGCAGAGGCATTTGAAGATGCCTGGACCTCTTTTAAGAACCACTGACCATTGTGACACTTGGAAGTTCATTGTTCTCATCCAGGGTCTCGGCCTCACCCTACCGACTGGTGCTGTTATCTTTCATAAGTGATATCCAAATATACAACAGCACCACGTCATGTGTGAGGCTACACAATCTGTGTTCTTGCCACAGGATGGCAATAGTAAGTGTGGTTCTGCTGCTTGCAGTTGGTACCTTAGTCTCAGTAAGTAGTAAAACCCGTTGCTGGTGTTGTTACTGGAGCTGTTACTAGTGTGAGAGGCGGTTAGCCGACGGTTCCTGGGGGAAGGGTACTAGTAATTCACGGAGCGCCTTTGCGGACTCTGTGGACTGGGTGCTTTATGGAAATTAACTCATTCAATTCTCCCAGCTCAACTGTTTTCTGCATGTGCGACCTGGTCGGTGACATGTTCTTTCTTGCTCCCTTTCCTCAGAAAACTAAAAAATACATGACCACTGTAGCTGAGTCTTTTGCAAGGTTCTGATGCTAATGGGAGAGGCTGCTTTGAATTCCTAAGGGATGTTCCAGGGTGTTGCTCGGATTCACTGAGACCCGCACCTCACCTTGCTGGTGAGGCCGGCCATCACTCATGAGAGTGAGGTCTGGGAGCCCTTCAGTTTCCCAGTGCAAGTTCTCCCGCTTTTAAAAGATCATCTCCACCTGCCTTTGAGGCGATGATAGAGGCGAAAATCCCCCGGGCCTTGGCATCTTTTGCGCTGTCCTTTCCTATGACTGTGACCACTCAGTCACTCCTCTGTGTGTATGTGCTCATGCGTGCATGCGTGCGCGCCTGCCTGGCTGACTGTGTGTCTGTCTCTGTGTGTCTCTCTCTATTTCTGCGTGTATCTCTATGTGTGTGTCTGTCTCTGTGTGTTTATGTGTCTGTGTATGTCTGAGAGGGTGAGTGTATGCGTCTGTGAGTGTGTCTCTATGTGTCTGTGTGTGTGTGTCTCAGACACACACACAGACACAGAGAGAGGGGGGTGGGTGGGAGGAAGGAGAGAGAGAGAGAGAGAGAGAGAGAGAGAGAGAGAGAGAGAGAGAGACTGTGCATCCACACACACGCACCTATATAGAGGTCAGGGAACAACCTTGGTTGATGTTTCTCAGACACTCTCCACCTTGTTTTTGGAAATGCACTTCTCATGATGGTAACTCTCCAGGTATGCTTAGCTGGTGGCCAGCGGGCCCCCAAGCTCCCTGCACTGGGATTATAATTGCATGCTATCATACCCAGTTCTTTTCTTTCCAAGTGGATCCCGGGGAATCAAACCCCCATGCTCACGCTTGAGAGTCAAGCACGGCATCCAGAGGTATCCGTCCAGCCGGAAGTGGCCTTGTTTCAGTCTGAGATCTCAGGGCCTCAGAAATTCAATGTATGGCAGTTTTTCCTTTGAAATCAGCTTATTAAAAAACAGATTACGACTCTCAACAGTAGTTCTGAGAAAGTGTCCTCGATTGTCTCACACTGGTTCCTTCTTATTGTCCCCTGTGGGATGGACTGGTGGGGTCTCCTCATGTTTCTGGCAGTGGCTGTTTATACTCCCAGTTGGGCCTCCTTCCTAGAATCTTTTTTTTCTGTAAAGTCGCATTATGATACCTGGCAGTGCATTCCTGCTCTCGAACGCACAGTCCTGGAGAATCTACTTTTCACCCATTTAATATCCATTCACTCCCTCTCCCTTCTCAAACACCCTCTTGTATAAGGGAACTTTACCCAACGAGCTCACTGGCAGATATTTTCAACTCAATTCCATTGCAACTCAGCTGGAACAG
The DNA here is from genome assembly GCA_964023405.1 of Apodemus agrarius. Taxonomy (NCBI): domain Eukaryota; kingdom Metazoa; phylum Chordata; class Mammalia; order Rodentia; family Muridae; genus Apodemus; species Apodemus agrarius. Next base: position 13,372,405 of record OZ030018.1, read on the forward strand.
CAGTGGGTAAAAATGCAGTCTGTTGGTAGGGGTCCCTCGGAGGGAGAGCCTCCCTTGCTGAACGCTGGCAAGCTTCGGAGCAGGAAACCTCCCCCATCCTTGGCCCATTCTGCCTGGAGCATGAACATGAGGTTATACGTCATGACTACAGAGCCCGGTGTCATACAGTCCCACTGTGATCAAGCCACTGTCCAATGCGTTTTAATTGATGCAGCAAAATGGATTCCCAGCCAGTTTATTTGGCTTCCTGGATAATTTTCGTCTAGTCCTTTAGTCTAGCTCTGCTCCCTGGTGGCCCTGTGGGCAAGCCACAGACCAGGACTTCTTCCTGCCCATTGACAGTATGAGGTAATTCAGATTAGACGGTTGCTGTCACTGACACCGGAGAGCCAGCACTGGAAACCTGCGGGCTCCCTGTTGATGTCCACATCTTTGTTTTCTTGCCAAGACATCAGCCAAGTGCACATTTTATCTACTTAAAAAAAAAACAACAAAAAACCTCTCTCCTCTGAAATTTGCATATGTGCTTTAAATATGAACATTTTTTTTCACATTAAAAACAGTTTGCATGGCTACCAATAAACATGCCCAGTGTATACTGGAGAGTTTTTCTGTTTAGAGTAAATGTTGCCTCATTTCCCAGACAATATGTAGATGTGAGCACAACTTCTCCTTGTGAGTCTTTGTCCCTTTGAGCGTTGGCTGCCTTCTTTTGAATTCTGTTAAAAAAGGCTTGCACTTCAAGCATGAGTCCACACTAGCAGGTTTATTTCCAACCCGAAAGCACCCGTTCGTGTGTCTGAAAACCCCAGGTTACACCTATCATAGACTAATAAAATAAAGCAAAAACCAAAAAAAACAAAAACAATAAACCTTAATTTACATCTTGCTCTAAGTCTACATCAAAACATACAGATTTCCCATAAAACTAAACTATGTTCTAGTATAGGCTTTTTGAAAAAAAAATTAATTTCTAACAAGGTTCAATCCTCTCGATTCTTAAAGAATCTTTTAGTATCTATTTCCTTCTTCCACTGTACATGTGGATAATTCTCAGGATGGCAATCTGCGCGTGAATGCAGGTGGTCGCAGTTGTCGGTGCTGGATGGAACCGGAGCAGGGCCTGCTCCTTGGGTGCTAGGAAACTAACTCAACAGCAGTTGACTTGCCCTGCTACCTGCTGAGCCCTCCCTCTCCCTCTCCCTCCCCCTCCCCCTCCCCCTCTCCCTCTCCCTCTCCCTCCCCCTCCCCCTCCCCCTCTCCCTCTCCCTCTCCCTCCCCCTCTCCCTCTCCCTCTCCCTCCCTCCCCCTCCCCCTCCCCCTCCCCTTCCCCCTCCCCCCCTCTCTCCTTTCCCTCTCTCACTTTGGGAGAGATTTTTATAATTTAACCTCTTACCCTTCTTGATGAGTAGCATTCTAATGTGCTTCCCTAACCCCCAGAGGAAGATAAGAAATGCTGTCCGTGGCCGAATTTTCACTCTAATGGCAGGCCACTGGGAGCTTCCCCTTTGCCCTTTGTCCTGAGGACCTTTAAAGCAGCTGGTGTTAAGCCTTTGCTAAAGCAATTTTCTTTACCCATAGGCAACGTCAGCAGCTTACGGTTAAGTAAAATATTTTGCAAATTAGAAACTCCAGTCTCCTTTTAAAGCGGAATGAACAGTTGTTGGAGTGTGAGTATCCTTCAGCGACTGGCTTGGCATTGTGACCTAGCCCTGGATGGATGAAAACCGACGGATTGGGTTTTGTTCTGTGGCACTAGTTTTTCTTTTTTTCTACCCCCGAGAACTCAGTTAGGACATGGACCAGAACGTCTTCTATGTGCTTTTGATCGTCTCACAAGTGGATTCGATATTAACAGTCTTGGGCCTGCATTTAGTCTGTCCAATAATTACGTATGGAACAGAACAACATCACAGTTGCAAATGTGGCTGGCTGCCCTAACCAAAGAGGGTGGCTATATTAAGGGCCCTGGTCCCTTTTGTCTTCCTGTCCCCTTTCCCTGAAATACCTCGGTCATTAGGTATTTCCTGGCAGCCAGGTTTGTTTACCTGACCTCTTCAGACACTCCCAAGTAGTTCACCTGGGAAAGGTCTTTCCTCACAGATCTTATCTATTTAGCTATGGAACTAGGTTACAGGTTACCTTCTGTGGTACACGCTGCCTGAGGCACGTTCTCTGCAGAGGTCCCTCACTCGGAAAGTGGATTTGTAGGAGGTGACATCATGGCTCTGTGCGGCCATCTTTTGCACAAGTTTTGAAGTGCCCTTTGCCGTCCCTTCCTCTCTTCCCTCCCTGATGTACAGGCAGGCTTGCCAGAGCTGTGTCAGGGACAGGGTTGGTATAGTGTGATGGCCAGTGTTAATTGACAGAATCTAGAGTAACCTGGGTTACTGGCCTCTGAGCACGCCTGTGGCCGATTATCTTATCATGTTAACTGGGCTGGAACAAGTTGTCCACTGTGGGCGGCACCATCCCCTGGCTGGGTACCATTCGGTATTCTCTGCTTCCTGGTTGTGGATGTAGCAGCTCTGTGAGGGACCTGTTGTCTTTATTTCCCACCATGGTAGGCCCTGTGTGTCCTTGAACCATGAGTGAGAGTCAGCTCTTTCTCCCTTAGCTTGTGTTTGTCAGAACATTTTATTTTTATAGCAGGGAAAATTCAGTCAGATTCATTCACCGCGTTGGCCCAGTCCTGGCTTCATTCAAGTACAGGATGAAATCTCTTCATTCTTCAACAGACATTCGTTGTCTAGTATGTGCAGACTTTGCGCTGAGGCAGAGGGAAGCTACAGTGGATAAAGTCAAGAGAAATTAATTTCGCAGCTTATGTTATTTTTTTTTTGCTGTCAATCTTTCACCCACATGAGTATGTACGAACATGCATGAACATGTATGTGTATGTATGCCTGAAGGGTGATATGTAACATTTCTAAACCAGGAGTACCAGTCATGCCTACAAACCTTCCTCATGAGATGTAAAGTTCAAAGATAACAAGATCCCCTGTGCTTTCTGTATAAACACATGTATAATACACATTGTGTATGTATAGAGTGGAGCTTCACATTTAAGAATGCCATAGTCTCTAACAGTTTGCAAGCAGTTTAAATTTACAAAATACAGAAACAGACCGCAGGGTTGTCAGTGCTCAAATTGAAACTATCCGTGTTTGTACTTTAATCCTTGATGACAATGAATGTCCATGACTACTTGTGCAGCTTTTAAATACATATAGAACCTGAAAGGAGAGGGCATTGGGAATGTGTAGCGGATGTATGACCATCAAGGCCGTAAGCATAGGGAACTTACAGACAGAAGGTCATGGTGGCGAGGAAGCCGGTTGTTTATAGAGGCTGACCCACCATTCTAAAGGTAGGGAAGCCTTTGTGGGGGGTTTCATGCATTGGAAGCTGGGTACATTCTCTGACCGCCATCTAGCCTGTGTGTGTCCCTGGTGAGATCAGCAGGCATACACGGAGTGACACAGGGCGACTTTCCTCTCTTTCAGTTGGTGAGTTTGTCAGCGACGCCCTTCTCGTGCCCGACAAGTGTAAGTTCCTACACCAGGAGCGCATGGACGTTTGTGAGACCCACCTTCACTGGCACACCGTCGCCAAAGAGGTACCAACCCGTGCCCGCTCTCCTGCAGAGAGATCTCCTTGTGTGTGTTGTGTGTGTGTGTGGGGGGGCATACAAAGATATTTTTAGAGGGTTGTTGAAGGCACCACGTTCTTTATGGAAGCAAAGTTCAAATAACATGAGCGACTTAAAAACTGAGTTTGCTTTTTAAACAAATATTTTTTTAATAATTTAGAATTTATTTTTGCAAGATCACTGAACAGAAGGTCCAGTGAGCAACCCTGTCCCATGTCTGTACACACGTTTGTGCTTCTCTGTCCATGAACAGTTCTGATGGTCAGCAGTAGTTCTCATTAGCTACATGCTCGAGTTCCATCTTACAGATGAACCTAAAAGCTGTCGTCGTTAATAGGCGTAACCTTACCATGCACATCCTTTTCGATCTATTTTCTACCTTCCCTCTTGTCCCGTGTGGTTTGTATAATTTAACTAGCTGGTGAATGAACCGGTAGAACAAGGAGGCCACATGTTCAGGGCCACCGGGTCTGAGGGCGTGGTCATTAAGTCATACCCTCCCCTGCCTCCTGCCTTTCCACGGTGAGTGCATCTGTGGCGGCCTGCTCACTCAGCCCTTTGCTAACCACTGCTTTGGGCTCAGTCAGTGGAATGTTGAAGACATAAAATGCAGTGTCACTGGGAATTACCACCCTCAAAACTGCACTGTGCCTTGGATAGAATGTTTTTCTCCTAAGTGGTTGTGTCAAGATGGTGGCACTAGTGTTCTAGAATTAAGGTCCTTTATCTAGCTCAGGAGCTCACTGCCAGGGTCAGTTTTTGCATCCCTGTGCCTTCCTGGGAACATTTTTGCTTGCCCCAGCTGAAGGGGCACCACCACTGGCATGTAGCAGTCAGAGACCAACAGTCCGCTAAAGACCCTCCAGTGAACCGGCAGACTCCACCCAGTGAACAGGCAGACTCCACCCAGTGAACGGGCAGGCTCCACCCAGTGAACGGTCAGGCTCCACCCAGTGAACGGGCAGACCCCACCCAGTGAACGGTAGACTCTACCCAGTGAACAGGACAGACTCCACCCACTGAACAGGGCATGCTCCACCCAGTGAACAGGCAGGCTCCACCCAGTGAACGGGCAGGCTCCACCCAGTGAACAGGCAGACTCCCCTTGGCAACATTTTTATTTTTCTTTCTACCAAGGATTGAATCCACTGCCTCATGCCTGCTGAGCTGTTATCGCTCTCTGAGCTGGATCCCAGACTTTGTTTCTAATTTGCACTTAGAGAATCAGAGTCTTGTGGAGTGGAGTGGCTCAGTTTGGTCTTGATATTCCACTATAGTCCAATCGGGCCTCAAACTTACCACAGCCTTGCACGTAGCCTGAATTGCAGATTTGTACCACTAGGCCTGGGTCCTCAGCAAATTAATTTAGTTCAAAGTATCAAATATGTTGATTCACGAATTAAAGGGGAGGAGGTTTAACTTTATTTTTTTATATTTCATAAAATGGTGTGTTCCGACTCCCTGTAAACCAAAACTTTCTTTACCTAAAGTGATCTTGGAAGCTGCCTGAGCTTAGAGTAGACCACATCATTTGAAGCCCGGCTTCCCAATTCATAACCTAACTTTGCATTTCCTCAGAGTTTGCAAAGGAAGACCCCTTTGCAACAAAGAACCAGAAAACTGGTGGTCCCTGTGAGGTTAAAACTCATCTAGAACATTTTTACTGTTTCCTAGGCATATTGAATTATTAATTTTTTTCTCTGACATGGGAGGATAGTTTCTCAGTTTTCTCTTAGTGCCGATTTCTGCAACATTAGCAGATCCCAGGCAATCAAAAAGATACCGGAAAAAGAAATCAGGGCTGTGGAGGGTAGTTTCTTCTTCCTTCCTGGGACTGGGACTCTGAGACATGAGCCCTCAAGTCTGAGATAAGAGACACAAGTTCCAGAATAAGGTGCGACTAACTGCCTATAAAAATTTGCATCAGGGGTGGAAAAAAGAGGGGGCAGGGGGCTGTAGAAGGAGACTCTAACCCCTGATAAGCCATCACAGCCCAAAGCATAAATTGTCCCCCTGATATTTGTTCCCATTTTATCCTTCTTGAACCTGTTTTCTTTTAATGTTTACTTCGTAAACATAATACATTTTAAAACTTTTTAGGTGTAGTTATCTTATGTATATATTGTATATATTGCCTGCATATAATGTGTATGCAACAGGTGTGTGGTTGGTGCCTACACAGGCCACAGAGTCAGAATTGGGTATTGGGTCCATAGACCCGGAGGTAAGAATGGTTGTGAATCATCATGTCAGTTCTCAAGGTGGATCAGGGGTCCTCGCAGCACGAGGACCAACGAGTGAGTGCCTTTAACCTCTCAGCCATCTCTCAACCCCACATACCAAGAAATCAATACAAAGATAGAATACCAGGCAGCCCACGCTGAACACCGGGTTAGAAACGGGTTCAGACAGCAGGGAGCCGCCCTTGCCTTCGGGAGCTGGCCCCAGGTCTGTGTGTCCATGCCCAGTGTCCCAACTGTGCAACTGTGCGTGGTTCGCGGGCCTCCATGCGCTCACTGACCCCGCCCTCCTTTTGCAGACATGCAGCGAGAAGAGCACCAACTTGCACGACTATGGCATGCTGCTGCCCTGTGGCATTGACAAGTTCCGAGGGGTGGAGTTCGTCTGCTGCCCGCTGGCCGAGGAGAGCGACAGCGTCGACTCCGCGGACGCCGAGGAGGATGACTCCGATGTCTGGTGGGGTGGAGCGGACACAGACTATGCTGACGGCGGGTAAGCTGGCTTTTGAGTTGGGTCTCAGAGAGGACGACCCCTCTCATGTCTCACACAGCTTTTGTATTCGCTGAGTGCATCCGTCTGTCTCCCCGTGGAAAGAGCCAGTTGTACTTGATAAGACCAGAAATATCCAGCCCTGTGGGGTCGCTGTGACTCTTGTGTGCCACTTACTGCTAGTGTTACTGATGGACCTTCCAGAAGTCCTTTGACCACCACATTTCACTGATCAGACTCCTGATAAGTGCCAGCTCTGCGCTGTGGCCTTCCATTTGGAAATACTTTTAAACATTCTTTCGTGAACTCGATACAAATGTTTTGCTAAGGAACCCTTGGTTTGTGTTTGGATATTTACTCTTGAGGATTTCTTTCTTTGCTTTCGGTTTGGTTTTGGATGGGCGGGTGGGCCCCTCCCCCCAACCATCTTGTCTCCTTTGTGTCCTGAGCAACATACATAAACGTTTGCTGAAGTTCTTTTATTATTATTATTATTATTATTATTATTATTATTATTATTCGATATATTCTTTATTTACATTTCAAATGATTTTCCCCTTTCCTGGATTCCGCCCCCCCTCCTGGAAATCCCATAAGCCCTCCTCCCTCCCCCTGTTCCCCAATCTACCCCTTCCAGCTTCCCTGTCCTGGTATTCCCCTAAAAAACTGCTGCACTGAGCCTTTCCAGGACCAGGGGCCTCACCTTCCTTCTTCTTGGGGATCATTTGATATGTGAATTGTGTGTTGGGTATTCCAAGCTTCTTGTCGCCAAAGTTCTTTAACTGTCTTCAGTTTTATGATTGTTGGCTGACTTTTTTTTTTTTTTTTTTTTTTTGCCTTTTCCTTGGGATCTTAACCCCTTCATTCATTTCCTGACTCCTTTCACTTGTGGACAGATATCCGTATTCAAATCAAAAGTCTGTGAAACCGGAATTTCTGAGTTCTGACATGTGACCCTGTTCATTGATGGCTACACCATCCCTGAAATATAAGGAGCAGGCTTTCCTGCCAAGCAGGGTCCTCTCAGCTGCTCCTCGGGGTTCTTTAGCTCAAACGGAACACCAAATACAAATCACAACACTTAACTCCCAATAAGAGGAGGCTTCATTTTAGAGCTAGTTGCCTGAGTTGCACTGATGAGGCGTGTGTGTGTGTGTGTGTGTGTGTGTGTGTGTGTTAGTGTTACAGTTTTTTATTTCCCTGCTTTACCACTTACTATTTATGTTCATTGATCTATCTATTTTTGAGACAAGGTAGGGGCTACCTAGAGAGGATACATACAGGACAGAGGCTACAGGTAGCCCTGGCTGGCCAGGACTTGCTCTGTAGAATAGGCTGGCCCAGAACTCACAGAACTCTAGCTGCCGCTGCCTCCCAAGTGTTGGAATGAAAGGCTTACACTACTTACTAATCCAGTCCTGGGGAGTAACTGTCCTGCTCCCCCCCCCCAACTCCCAAAATAATTACATTTGACCAGGCTTGGCGTAGAGCTAAGGAAACTGAAAATAGATTTTTCAGATACTTCTCGGGGATGTGAAAGTTCACCGCCTGTGTACAAGTCTCCTGTTTCCCAGGCAAGAAGTCTCAGGGCGGCAAAATTTGCTTCTGAGATTTCTGTCGTCAGTGGGTTAGGGGTTCCTCATAATAGTTGGACACCACACCCCCGTACCTCTGTTCTATGTACCACATTTGTTAACGGGTTAAACTTAATTATGTCTCTTTTTTTTGTAAGAAATGAGGTGGCCTAGTTCTCACTTATTAGCTCATTCCTATCCTTCCTTGACCCCATACATCCTCAACCACATCTAGATTTGAAAGACTCAGAGACTTCTGAAACAAAGCCTGCCCTTAGCTTTCTGACCACAGAACCAATGCTACTACCAGCATTCCTAAAGGAACATCAAGTTACTCAGCCTGGCCGTGGTCTTTTTTCATAGGCTGTTAGATGCTCGACTTGATAACTCCCAATGAGAAATTATGCAGAATGGTATTTAAAAGCTGGAAACTTCCATGAACTGGGGTTAAAACTCTAAGGCACTAGATATATATTTGTAACCATATTGGAAAACTGGTATTAATGTTACAAGGAAGTGTGTGTGTGTGTGTGTGTGTGTGTGTATGTGAGGGTGTGTGAGTGTGTGTGAGTGTGTGTGTGTGTGTATAAGTGGATGCTGGAGTTCAACATTGGATGTCTTTCTCTACTATCCCTCACCTCATTTTTTTATACATAGATTCTAGGGCTCAGACTGAGTTTGTCATGATTGTGTGGCAAGCGTTTTGCCAAACCCCTATCTCCCAGCCCCACCAGGGACATTTAAATTTTAAAATGATTATTTTTATTCTCTTGAGATCCACCAGCCTTTGCCAGGCTTCTTCCGCATGGAAGACATTCTGTGTGTCTCATGACACCTCCTTTTTCCTGGGTCTAGTTTTCCACGGGTCTTGATCTTTCCACGCCACACTTTTTCTGACGTACTGACACTATAGCCACCATCGCTGACACCACCATCGGGAACCACGGAAGCCTGTTCTCTTGCTGCTGGAAAGTGATCCTGGCAGATGGCTTTGCATTCTGACCCAGGTCTCTGGTTTATTCATCACGTCACTGAGTAACTGGACCTTCTTGATACCCATCTCTGAGTCAATGGCTTCTTTCTGCTCGCGCCGTTACAAATCCCAAGCTATGAGACGCTTGTTTTTCTCCTTTGATTGGACTGTGCTTGAACGCGCTATGCTCCCTCCTAGGGAAATAGTATGTTATCTAAACCAGAGAGAACACTCAGACCTCAGCCGTCCCCGCCTGGGTCATATGGTCACCCTGTCATTATCATCAGCTTGAAATGCAAGCTGATCCTCTTCTAATTATCCTCCTTTGTATTCTGTCTCCTGTTCCACCTCTCTCGTCCCTTGGAGACAGTGAACGTTTAGTATTCCCAACCATTACTCCGAGCGTACATCTGAATCACTCACCAGGTCCTGCTGCATTTCACACAGCAGCGACACGCGACCCACTGACATTCCTCTCCTTGCCCCCGATCGTCCTAATCAGGACAGACTGAACACACAACCACTCGCCTATACCCCACACATCCTGGACTTGCAGATACGCTCACATTTCCTAAACATATTTCGGTCATTTCTCAATGCCTGGGAAGACTTAATTTCTCCCTGTAATCCCTTCTGAGTTTCCTAAGCTATCGAGTTGTGTAACTGAACCGGTTAACTCCATTTCTTAGTCATGGCGTAACATCAGCTGAGACCTTAATGTTTCTGGATGCTCCTGGTTACTGTCCCCATCTGAGGACAGTTTGTCGTCTACATAGCAGTCAGTCCACACCAACCTCATTCTCCTTGGTCCCTGACATCACCTTTCTTCCTTGCTGTATCTGTGACCCTCTCATAGCTCGCCACTGCCGATTTCTACTGCAAGGTACCTGGCATTTGGTGGAGACTTGGTACATGTTAATTAACCAGATGGCAAATCTCTGTTACCTAAATATCTCCTGTCCCTTCTTTTGCCCCTTGTCTGTCCCTGTCTTTGTCTCTTTTTGTGTTCTGCCTGGATTCCTGATCCCTCCCACCCCCTCCGTCGCCATTTTCGGCTCACTGGCTCCGCCTCCCTTACCTATAAACCTCCTCTTTCTTGAATCATCATTCTTTGGTACTCCCTTATTTCGGGAACTCATGGAATATGAAAGCGAATATCTATCTCACACCGTCCAGTCCTTTCAGGTTGGCCCGTCACTGTTCCATTTTGGGTGTCTGGTGTTTGTTTGGAGAAGTTAGTGAGTAATGATGACATACTTCTTTGGATGTCAAAATAAGAAAATGTTGTAACGTAGGAAAGCTAAGGTTAAGACCCCGTGTGTTCTGGATGGACGTTACAGTGGAGTAAAGAAAGAGTAAAAGTCAGAAATAGTATTTCTTTTTTTGCAGTTAGTTAGACGGCTTAGAAAGAAACCCAGAAGCTAAAATGTAGCCAGCGGTGGGGTTCCAAAGGTTAACAGCCCGTCTGTTCCTGAGACTTTGTCACTTAGCAAGTGGAAACACCTGGCATAATTGTATACACATTAGGTGCTCAACAAATATTTGAGTAGAATTGGAGTGGCCTTGACATCAAATACATACACAGACGCAGTCATTGTAGCCAAAGGTCAGCATATATAAGCAAACTGATTGGTGTAAAAAATAAATAAATAAAAAATAACAACTGAGGAACATCATTCTTGGTAGGCAATAATTACATGAAATTGCATCAGAAATCTCTGAAGCTAGAAATCGTATTGAGATAGTACTGAGACCAAAGGAAAATCAATCCTTTCTTAATGACCTTTAATATGGAGTCTACATATTCAAAAAGTGTGATAAAATTATAGTTATAAATTACAAGGTGGCTTTTCTAGGCCCTTGGGTAAAAGTCAACTTTTGTTTGTTTTGTGGTTTTGACAATACCAACCATTGTACCTAAGACCCTGTGCTTGGGGGGGCGGGGCGGGTGGGGCGGGCGGGGCGGGTGGGGCGGGCGGGGCAGGCACTCTGCCACTGAGGTACAACCTTTGCCTCTTCTGTTATTATTTCTTTCCCACTTCCTTCTGTGACGGAGTCTCCCTCCACAGAGCAGGCAGGTCTTCAGCCTTCTGCTCTTGCCCCAGCTTCCGGGTTAGCCAGGATTATGGGGAATGTGCAGTCAAACTGGCTCTTAAAGTCCATTCTTAGACCAACGTTTTCCTTTGAAACAGTAAGTCCCTCTTGTTTCTGTCAACTTTTTAAAAAAAATGAAATAACACATAACACACACACACACACACACACACACACACACACACACAAAGACCTGCGGGTAAAAAAATCCCAGTGAATTGTATTGAAGTTGTATTGACCAGCTATTGGGAAGCATTCTGTGATTTGAGAAACAAACTTCAGTGGAGAGCAGTGTTTTCCAGCGGGGAATGATTTTCACTCAAGAGGCATCTCGAGTTGCCACAGTGTGGGTGGTGTGAGAGAGAAATGTCACTGTCGTGGGGTAGCGGGGCTAGGGATGATGAGATTCCCAAACATCCCTCAGTGTATAGGACAGCCCTAGGACATCGTGGGGTGTGCTGGGGTTCAGGAACAACCGGTTCCCAGCATCCACATGGCGGGGAACAACCGTCCATGACTCTAGTTCCAGGGGGTCTGTCATCCTCATTTAGGCACAATGTGCCCATGCCGTGCACACAGACATGCAGGCTAAACAGTGTGCACATAGAATATCCAAGTGTCAGGGTTCATCCCTATAGACCCAGCTCTTAGGAGACAAAAACAGGAGGCTCTCTGGGAGTTCAAGGTCAGCCTGGACCACACAGCTTGTTCCAGGCCAGCTGGGACTGTGTAATAATAAAACTCTGCCAAAACCAAACCAAACCAAACCAAAACAACCTCTATTTGAAGGTTTGTTTACCATTTAACTTCGAGAGAAATCACTCTCCATTCAAGGCTCGGCCTCTAATTCTGCATGGCCAGAGGAGCAAACGTATACCCACCTTAAGAGTCTTCCTCTAAAGTACAGTTTTGTTTTGTTTGTCTCTCCCTCCCTCCCTCCCTCCCTCTCTCCCTCCCTCCCTCCCTCCCTCCCTCCCTCCCTCTTCTCTCCCTCCTCCCTCTTCCCTCCCATCTTCCCTCCCACCCTTCTATCTGTCCGTCTGTCCTTCCTTCCTTCCTTCCTTCCTTCCTTCCTTCCTTCCTTCCTTCCTTCCATTCCTCAAAATAAATCTTCCTGACTTCAGCCTCAGCCTTAAAATGCTGTTCTCAAAATGGTCTTAAGTACAATGAACTATTGACACTTCTCATTTGTACCAGATTACTTTATGACATCTATAATGTCGTGTTTACTACTGTAAACTGCCGTTGCACTTTTGGGGGCCAGGAATATTGTAGCTTAAGATATTTGGTGAATTTTAAAAGCATGGGAGAATCCCTCTTCTTAATGTCCATTGCATTCCATTTGAATTTTTTAAGGCTGTTGGATTAGGGACAAATTATTATGGTTTGATCTGATGGTGAGTTTTATCAATTTGGTCCCTATAGATTTAGTTATAGCTAAAACAAAACTTAAATCCCAAAGCACTGCCATCAGGTACTTTCCATGCAAAGTCTTAATGTTTACTCCTTGAGTTATGTTTATTATGGTCCATTGTCTGTCTTTATCCCACCGTGAGACATTGCACAGCAGGAGGCCGATGCAGAGCACAGATTTCCATGAGCTCTTACTTAACCGGTCCTTGTAGGCAGGATAGGAAGTTCACATTAAGGCCGGTTTGTAAGTAACACTATGCTAGGTGTGGTGACTGAAGAGTCACTTTCATTATGGTCTCTGTACCCCAAGATCCTCTCAGACGTTAACAGCCACATGGCTTTATAGAAAGCACCGTTCACAAATACGTGGTTCGGAGTTTGTGAAAACTTGCCATCTAATCGAGCAGTAAATTTCCTCATTTCTCTCTTCAGTAATGATACTAAACATTCACAGCATTACCTGATACTCAGCTGTCACGAGAATTTACGTCTATGTGCAGGTCAATGCTTTCTATCTTTGAAATAGATGAGAGAGACAGAGGGGGTAAGTTTTATTTGACCGTCTATCTTCTCCTTCATATCTGTGGAGTTGAAGTTCTTAGAATAATCTTGTTCAGTTTCTGCCTTGGGCTTTAAGAAAACGCTACTCCATGCTCAGGACAGACATGAACACCAAGGCCGTTAGACGGACACCCAAGTGAATCACACAATGATCAATGAAGGCCTGGAATTTTTGTCGGCGGACGAGTCACGTCTGAATGGAATTGATGAAGCAGCGAATGGCTTTGAGAGGCAACCATCACCCACCACAGTGCGGGCTTGGCAGCTTCCAGAGCTGGGCAGGGCTATCTGCCTCTTGTCTGAATAAAGGAACTAATTTGAAAATGATGAATAGGAGAATCGCAGAGACTTGTATGGTTCCCTTGAGGACACTGGCTGCCAATACCAAGGTCTTATTAGAAATGCTGTTTCTATATTTAATAAACTAGGACCTCGTATACATCCAGAAGGAAAACAAATCACGTTAATAGTCTTTACCAGATTCCAGGCGGGAGACCAAGCCAGTGGGGTTTGTTTTAGTTTCTGAGCAGGTGAGGAGAGGAGTATTTCCTGTATAGGACTTGGCCACTGTTATCTGAGGGACATCTGGCACTGCACTGAGCTTACTGGCACACAGTGCCCAGGAATAGGACATCAGGTGACACACACTACACTCTTGGAAGTGTTATTTGAAGGGCCGGGTTATTACTGATGATGATTTCAGGATAGCAAGTCATGGTCAGATAGTAAGGCAAGAGAAGGAAAATACATATCCTTATTATTTTGACTGGACTCAGTTACTAGTGCCCACGAGGGCTAATTTCCTGTTGAAGCTGGGATCAAGATAATATCATCTCTAGAGTAAAATCCCTTGTTTATATGGAATTTATCACTGTCACGTGTCAAAGTCACTCTTAAGATTTTAATTTATATATTAAGTTGTTAGTCCAAAAGATATTTCTCTTACTAGAACTACATGGCATAAACTGGTGCCAATAGCCGTCTGTAAGAAACTCAGCACGATATAAAAGCGTGTGTTTCTGTAGAAGAAAAGTCAGTCAAAAGGCAAATTTGAAAGCATAACCTTCCACTTCCCACACTTATGAAATAACATTTCCAGGGAACCAGTGAAATTAACTGTGAAACTCAAGACGGGGGGCGTGCCCAGTTTAGTTGAAGCCAGGATTTGAGTGTGTCCAAGTAGAGGAGGAAAGAGAAGGCCTTTTAGCAAAGAAAATGGTCTGGTTTTGCAATACATGACTCTTAGAGAGAGAGAGACTCACAGAGGGCAAACAGCAGAGAGTAAGCGACATGCATGAGTGAGTGGCCATACATGATATCTGTGTCGTGCTCCCATGACTCAGGGACCATCACAGAAAGGGTAAGAGCCAAAGGCTGCCGTGGGCTACTTCAAGAAAGGGTTCCTTTGGACACCATAGGCCCGCTGCCCCTGTGAACCCATAGCAGCTGTGACTACAGGCAGAAGACCGGTGTAAGAGCAAGCCAGCCAAAACTCTTAATGTGCGCGCAGGAAGGGATCGGGAAACCCCACTCCTAGTCGAAGAGCTATTGGCAGTGGATGGCCTCATGGAGAGGGTGTGTCAGTTCTCTTCATGGACGCAGGCCAGGGTAGGTTGCCCATGTACCCGCGGTTGGCCCTGTGCCTAGCCACATACCAGCAGCACCACACCAGCTAGACTGCCGGGTTAATATATGAATTAATAACAAGTCCATGGGGTTGTAAGGTAGCCGTGGAGGGAAGAGTCATAAGAGGAGGCGGAGGAATAAGATGGGATGAGTTTCATCAAGACATTATAAACGTGGATGAAAATCTCAAAGAATAATTTAAAGTGCATCTAAAACCCATGCTTTAACCCTAGCATAATTGGCTGAGCCTGTTTCTTCTGACAGGGGTTATGTTAGATAATCTGTATCACGGTGCTTGTTGGTCTACTGACGAATGTACAAACACATTTATGATGTGTAGACACATTATAAATGAAGAAGAAAGGTAAACCTCTGTGGGGCTGATCTACAGGCCACCCCAGCCCAACCCGGTCTCATACTGCCAAACAGAAAAGCACTCTTCAGGGCTTGGAGCCCAGTGTCCTACCTCTGCTCCATAATCATGGCCAGGATAATGAATTCTTTTGTCAGTTGACTCTTTTAAGGCCTTGTCACTGTTATAACTGATACTGAGAGATGTCACTGTTATAGCTGATACTGACAGATGAGCACATCTTAGGCCTTTTGTTTTAGATGAGGCTGAGAACATCTTAAAGTCGCTGTTGGTAGCAAGCAAGTAACGATCCTCTTACTTATATGCCTGTTTTATCTCTTAAATATGCAAGAATTATTTTAAAGGTACAAAAAAAGGACTAAAATATATGATTCCTATGACTGGAAATTGCCTATTAAATTAGCTGTGGTTGACTTTGGTCCTCTCGGATATTTTAAATAGAAACGTAATGGCTGTTTAAACTTTTTCAATTTCCACATCTGAAAAGCCTTCCATTTTAGACCTCAGTTGTGTATTTCTGAAATCTAGAAAGACGATTTGGAAGTAAGAGAAGATTAGGTTTTTAATCTTCTGCGCCCTGGAATAGGCAGCTCATTTGCTTCCCACTGTAGAACCTTTGATTGTCATGTTAATCGGCCTTCAGCGGAGTTTTCTAGCCAGTGTCCTCAGAGCTGGAGCTGAGGAGCTGTACAAATATCAGGTGTAGTGATGAAACACTTCGGCTTTATGAAAGTGTGTGTCCAAGCTATTCCCGGGGTAGCGGCACCCCGTTTAACTGCGGAGTAATGAGGTGCTAAGTCCATTGACACAGCATCACCAGGCACCTAGGCCACAACACCCCGCGCCCCTCCCCCCCCTGCCCCCACCTCATCCAATACTCATGCAAGTGCTGAAACCCCCTTAACAACACAGGACACAGAGCACTGAAACAGGGGGGCCTCCCAACTCCCTTCAGCTTCGCAGTATTGCTTCCACACATGCACATGGGGACTTGACCACATGAGTATTTTAGATGCACATTTTTGACTTCCCGTGGTCTCTGGTGCGACCCCTACATTGAATGTTTCTGCTCTGTCATCAACACAAGTGACAGGCTTCTCCTTGGATCCCCATTATTTTACTGCCAGGTACCAGTTCATGCACAGACGGGCCCAGGCGTCTGTGGGCTCAGGAGTCCAAGCACCCAGAACAGACTGCGTGAAAGGTCCTTGGAGTCCTCTCTTCCTTCTTCATATGTGACTTGCCCATCCTATCATTTCCAGACTGCTCTTCCTGTGTGCTCTTCAGTGAAGGCATCGACTGGGTCTTTTGGTTATTGGTTTATAACTATCTGATCACCACTGTTTGTTTTAAATTGCTTGTTAAATTTGTGTTCTCTGACCATCTTCTTTAGGTTACTGTAGTGTTTTTCTTCTTATCTAGTTCCTTCTTGTCTTTGCCTCTGAATATTAGTTAAAGCAAATAGTTCAAGACTTGCTTCTACAGCCTGGGAGGCCTCATTATTTGACAGATAAATGAATTCCAGTGCATACAGGTGTTGTTAATGGCTGCCTGCCCCCCAACGCCGTTCCCCTAACTGGGTTCTGTGAAATCTGTTCTATCTTTAGAAACACTCCTTGGAGTTACAGTTTGGAACTCGGGACTCTGCACAATTACTTCAGATACTTTGTCCATCCTGTCCCATACAATCTTAGTCTAAAGTACCTTAAAGACAACCGGAACTACTACCCTCCTGATGTCTTATCATTAACTCTCTCCTATACATTCATCCTTCCTCCCCATACAAACAAAGCTTATAGCTTCTATAGATTAGCTACAGTGTGAAACATGTATATACTTAACCCTGATGTAGAACTCCCCAAGATGATTTGGTGGCTTTCCCACACACAAAAACCTGATTTTCAGGGCTATTGCAGGGAAGCCTTGCTTGAAGCAGTGCAGGTAATGATGGTGGATACAGTTAGAGTTTGTTTTTGTGCCAGGCCCTCATGTAATCTATACTTCTGTGTGTCTGTCTGTCTGTCTGTCTGTCTGTCTATCTGCCTGTCTCTGTGTATGTGTTCTTGCTGTATATATACAGCTGAATGTATATGTGTGCATATATTGTGGAAACCAGAGAACAATCTTGGCTTTTGCTCCTCAAGTGCTGTCTACCTTGTTTTTAGATATAGGCTACCACTGGTGTAGAGCTCACCCAATAAGC
The DNA here is from genome assembly GCA_964023405.1 of Apodemus agrarius. Taxonomy (NCBI): domain Eukaryota; kingdom Metazoa; phylum Chordata; class Mammalia; order Rodentia; family Muridae; genus Apodemus; species Apodemus agrarius. The sequence continues at coordinate 13,389,604 of OZ030018.1, forward strand.
CCGGCTGGCCAGTCTGTGTGCCTCAGAGATCTCTTGATCCCAGCCTCCCCACTCTGAGATTATAAATGTTGACCACCATTTCTAGCCATATATATGTATGTAGGCATTACATATATATGCTGGGATTTGAGAAGGGGAAGCCTCCCTCTGGGTGTCAGCCCCTCTCCCCCCTCACACCCTACTTCCCCACACAATCAAGTCTCTGTGGGATTAGGCACAGCCTCTCCCACTGAGGTCAGAGAAGGCGGTCCATTTAGGGGTGCAGGATCTACATGCAGGCAGGCAACAGGCTCGGGAACAGCCCCTGCTCCAGTTGTTTGGGGACCCAGCATGAAGACCAAGCTGCTCATCTACTACATATGTGGGGGATGGGGCCTAGGTCCAGCCTGTGCTCACTCTTTAGTTGGTGGTTCGGTCTCTGGGAGCTCTCAAGGGTCCAGGTTAATTGACTTTGTTGGTCTTCCTGTGGAGTTCCTGACCTCTATGGGTCCGTCAGTCTTTCTCCCAACTCTTCGGTAAGACTCCTCAAGCTCCATCTAATGTGTGGGTGTGAGCCTCTGCATCTCTTTCCAGTGGCTGCTGGGAGGAGCCTCTCAGAGGACAGTTATGCTAGGCTCCTGTCTGCGAGCACACTGGAGTATCGCTAGCAGTGTCGGGGATTGGTGCTTGCCCATGGGAAGGGTCTCAAGTTGAGGCAGTGTGGTTGGCCATTTCCTCACTCTCTGCTCTATCTTGGTCCCTGCACGTCCTGTAGGCAGGACACATTTTGGGTCAGAGGCTTTGTGGGTCAGTTGTTGTCCCCATCCCTCCACTGGGAGTCCTGCCTGGTTACAGGAAGTGGTCACCTCAGAATCCATATCGCCCACTGCCAGGAAGCTCGGCTAGAGTTGCCCCCTTAGACCCTCTGTGTCTTCTCACCACCCATCCCAGGTCTCTGGCACTTGCTAGAGATTTCCCCTGCCCCTAGCTATCCTCCCTTCTCTCTCCCCTGCTCTCTCTACATATGACCCACCCTACTTCCCTCCCACAGGAACAGATACATCTTCCCTCCTGGAAGTAATCCTCCTCCCCTGACAGGCCCATGGACAGATTTTGGGTTTTTGTTTTTTGTTTTTGTTGTTGTTGTTGTTTTGTTGTTGTTTCTGTCTTGGACATCAGCTCCTTGTTTCACAGTATCCACTGGCGTTCTCTTATTGTGTCCATTGTCTACGGTTTTGGCTTCCACAGTCTAGAAATATTAGCTGGAAATATCTAAAAATAAGATTCATAAACTTTTCAGTGGCATGCTGCTTTGGGTAGCATGGTGACATTTTGCGCCATCTGCTCCCTTCTGCTCAGGACACAAACCGTCCCCTTTCCCAGCAGATCCACACAGCGCATGGTTCCTGCCTCATAGGGGCTGTCTCAGTTCTGCAGTTCAAAGTTGCGGCATTATAATGCTTGTGGACTTTTCTTATTTTGCTTAATAATGGTTGTAAAAGACAAACACGGTTCTGACAGCTTTTTTATTTATTTATTTACTTATTTATTGGCAAGAGAAGTCATAAAATATCTTCTCGTACCATCACCAAAAATACTATATAACAACATACTGTGAAAAAAAAGGACCATGCTCATATATAATGTCTATTATAGGGCATTGTCCTAATTGATTTATTGCAGTTATTAATTTCTTACTATGTCTGGTTTATAAAAGTAAATTTTATGATAGATAGGGGATAAAATCTATAATATGTACGGAGTCCAGTGCACTCTACAGCTCTGGGATCCCTCTGGGGGGGGGGGCCTTGGGATGTCTCCTCACACAGAATGCTGTTTAAAACACTGTTCCCAGTTAACAAATTGGGATATTGATTCTTGAAGCCTATAAAGGCCTCTCAAAGTCTTTCTCATAGATCTCTGATGACCAGGGATGAAGCAAGAGCTGGACAGTTAGACTTCAGACGGCCACTTTCTGTTTCTAGTCGGGGTGATAAAGTCCATGGGCCATGCTAGCAAAGTGCAGAGTGAGTGGCCGGCTGCCCATTATCTGTAGATCTTTCAGGCACTGTAGCTCCTCCTCCTCCTCCTCCTCCTCCTCCTCTTCTTCCTTTTTTTTTTTCTTTTTTGTTTTTCAGTGCTCTTTATTTAAGAGTCATAAGAAGGTGATTTCAAACAGATTGTATTACTCGTGGCCCAAATTCCTGGCCCTTCCTTTCTGTCTGTCTGGTGGATCCTCTTCCAACAGTGTCTGCCAGCACGTCAAATCCATCATGATCAAAGCCCAATCCGTTAACGTCTGCTCCTTGCCACCAGTTCTTCTTGCGGTATCCCGTTGCCATTAGTAACCACCCCTAGCCCATTTCTCCATCTCGAAGCCTCAGATTCATCTTCCCACTAACCCCGCCCCCTCCCCCCCATCCAGATGGTCACCCGTTCTGTCATTCTCTGAATCCCCTCACGTTTTCTCAGTCTCCTTGGCTGTGCTCCCCCTGACCCTGCTCTACACAGCCCCTGTCACTCCGTCACCTGTCTGTGACCCCCACGCTGCTCCCAGCACAAGCACGAGTGTCAGTTTGTGGCTCTCCTCCACACGTTGACTTAAAGCTTGTGTATTAGACGCTGGCTTCCTGTGGGTAAGGATCCGGAGTATTCGCCCGCTGAAAACAAACTTACAGTACAGCAATGGCCTGCCTTCTGGTTCCTGTTAATACTCACTCCTGCTCCGCAGCCTGCTGAGCCTTGGCCCTCTGCGGTCCCCTTTCCCACGTGCTCTTCTCCGTAGCTTCCTACTCATTTATTGTTTTATTATATTTTGATTCTGTTCTTAAACCTGCATTTCCCAGATCTTACCTATACATATATATGCAAATATATTGCTTATATATTACATATATTATATATTCATATATATTGCTTGTGTATATATAAACAATGTTTGATTTATACATTATACACAGTAAAGGCAAACAATAACTGATAATAGAATAGGACCATCATATCAGGTTGCATCAATAAAAGCTACTCAAAAATGCACGAATTGTTTCAGAAACTTTTTGCTAACTATTTTAAGTCCGTGGCCGACGGAGAGTAACTGAAGCCACATCTAATCAGGGGGGTTAATGCTTACTTAATGTCATCTGTCTTCGTGACAGAACAAAGCATTCACAGAAGCAGCTGCTGTCAAAGACTTAACCTAAAACACAAGACGCGGCCACACTGAGCGCACCGCCCCTGACCCTCTGCCGTTGCTGCCCTGTGTGAGGAACACTAGTGTTCCGTGTTCTGATTCTTGAGTTTTTCAGAGACTTCCTGAGAAGATTCTTGTCAAGGCAAGAAACTAGCCTTGCCGGGAAAGGGGAAAAATTAATCACAGTCGAAAAGCCCTTTTTCATATCTAAACATGCGCCCACCCTCAGTTTTCTGGCTACCCAGTCCTTTCGTGATTCCGTAGTAAGAGGCTTTTATTTTACCTTTAGTTTATTTTCCATTTAAAATATTCCTGTGCTCACTCCAAACCCTCAGAAACAAAAAGAAGTAGTGTGGGCTATAAACCTTGAAGAACCCTGGTGTGGCTTCCTTTCTTACTATTTTTTCCCAGATGAGCCAGCAAGACATGTCTGTTCCTTCCTGAGAGACTCTCTTGAGAGTGTAAGTGTAACAGACATTGCGGTTTTCACCCTTTGCTATAGGAAGGGGCGGGGCACAGGTTCCTATGGTTGCTTCACGGATGAAACCAATGTGGTTTGCTTCCCTTTCTCCTTTCCAATCTCTCTCTCTCTCTCTCTCTCTCTCTCTCTCTCTCTCTCTCTCTCTGTGTGTGTGTGTGTGTGTGTGTGTGTGTGAGAGAGAGAGAGAGAGAGAGAGAGAGAGAGAGAGAGAGAGAGACTTGATTAGTTTCTTGCTGTAAGACAGTCCTGGAAGGCTTGGTAACTATTGAGCTCACAGATCCCCCGCAGCTTTCTACTCTTTCTCTTGTTAAAGGAGAAGAGAGAACTGGGCATACTTTCCCTCACGTGCTTGTTTTCACACAGTCTTCTCCAGCTGCTTTTATTCAATACTTTTCTCACAGCTGAGACCAAATATCAGAACAGGCTGTAACCTAAAGTCACCCATGAAAGACCCGCTTCTTAAAGGCTTCGCCACCTCCTAAAATGGCTCTACCACCTTCTAGGAACCAAGTGTTCAAGTATGGGGGTGGGGGGAGACATTTCACACTCAGGCCATAGCACTGCTTTGGAAAGTCCAAATGCTCTTCTCCATACTCGCCGCCGTGTATCCTAGATAGCGTTCCTGAATCCATTTCTCCTTTTGTGCTCAGCACCTTGTGCTGTGCCAGTAGACCATGGTTTCTTTGGTTCCGTAGTCTTTTTCGCTCTATAGGATGTGCGTACCGGGAGGGCAGAGAAATTCTCTGGTTTGTTTCTCACAATCTCCCCTAGAGAATGGAGCATGCCCCCACACCCTGTTGACCGAATGGATAGAGATCATGAATTCCCCGATCTCCACTTGAGATGCACATACAGTCGCTCATACTCGACAGAACCCGGGTCTTCAGGAATTTGTTCCTCCCGAGGCTTCTGGCATAGCCTCTGATGAATTTTGTTTTCTCACATCAAGTATTTAAAACGGTTCTAGGACTTTTTTTTTTCTCACTGCAGGTGCTTCTACTTAATCCTGCACGTCTCATAAAGCTGTCAGGACAATGCACTTTAGATTATATATGACTTTTCTTACTTCTAAGATAGCCTTGGAAAAGAAAGCACTTTAGTCTTTTACTGTAATTATAGTCCAGATTTAGAAGCCTTGCCAGAATATCATTCTACCTAGCTTTTTTTTTTTTATGATGCTGAAATATTTTAAAGAAAAGTTCTGTCTAGAGCATACTAACTAAATATGTCTGTACATCTTTAAAACCACTTCTTGGCGGAACCCACTGATACCCTCTCACCCACAATCAATAAAATGAATAAAAAATTTTCGGTACCATGAGGTACTACATTCACAGATTTGTCTAAACTGTTCTTCGTGGTTTATTCGTATGTAACAGATCCTTCCTAGCAACAGGGTTTTTTTTTTTTCTAAATTATATTATGATTATGGATATTTTGCCTGCATGTATGTCTGTGCACCACATAGACCTACCCCAGCAACCTATGTGTCTCAGTCAGGGTTTCTGTTCCTGCACAGACCTCATGACCAAGAAGCAAGTTGGGGAGGAAAGGGTTTATTCAGCTTACACTTACACACTGCTGTTCATCACCAAAGGAAGTCAGGACTGGAGCTCAAGCAGGGCAGGAAGCAGGAGCTGATGCAGAGGCCATGGAGGGATGTTTCCTCCTGGCTTGCTTCCCCTGGCTTGCTCAGCCTGCTCTCTTATAGAACCCAAGAATACCAGCCCAGTGATGGCCCCACCCACAAAGGGTCCCCCCCACACACACACACACCATCACTAATTGAGAAAATGCCCCACAGCTGGATCTCACGGAGGCACTTCCCCAACTGAAACTCCTTTCTCTGTGATAACTCCAGCCTGTGTCAAGTTGACACACAAAACCAGCCAGTACACACACCAGGCAAGGTCCAGTCTTCCCTACCTGTTCCACTCCACCACCAAGATCAAACAAGTAGAAAAGTTTGTGGGTACAAAGTGGGAATGTGGTAATGAGCAGATAGGATGGATGTTCTGGAGACCAGGACAGCATTTCAAACGCAGTGTTCATGGGTGACCCTGATCAAGGCAGAAGACGCCAAGGCTAGTGAGTGGCCAAGAGTACAGCCAGAGGGCGGCCTCCCGTGGGTGGGGGATGGTTGCATTGCCCATTTATTCGTTAGCTTATACTGAACCTGCATATATCTCTTCTACATCCTTGTTTAATCACAAAGAAAAAATCCCTCCCTGCCTTGGCTCTCTGTTAAAACTCAGTGTCCCCATGGAACTTTTGTTGGGATCATAGCTATTTGCATATTGTTCCCAATCGCATAATGAATGCATATCCCCACCTCCTCCCTACCGCCCAATGGCCTCTGGCTTGTGCCTGTCACTTTCTCCTTGGAATTTCTGAAGCTAGAGTTATGCAAGTCCCCTCTTGCTCGCTGAGCAATTAGTATAGACTCTCTCCCCCAGAATAAGCTTTCCTAAATGTGTGATGACGACTCCATCCAATTTCAAACCAAGGCTGGGACCAGCAACTCACTTGTGATGGCCTGAGTCACTCAGTTTTGGTGTCTTGGTCTGGTCTTGCTATTTGTGATCTTCTTAAAGTGACAGCCTTTAAAAAAAAAAAAAAATTGAATATCGTCTTCATTTACATTGCCAATGGTAAAACCTTTCCCGATGTCCCCCCTCCCCAAAGACCCCACCCACCCCTCCTATGCCCCTCCACCCTACACACTCCCACCCCCACTTGGTTTCTCTTTTGGGGGGCCTTGAGCCTTTACCTGACCAAGGACCACTCCTCCCACTGATGCCCAACAAGGCCTTCCTCTGCCACATTTTTGGCTGGAACCATGTGTACCCCTTGGTTGATGGTTCAATCCCTGGGAGTCTTGGGGCGTCTGGGTGGCCAAAATCATTAAGTTGAGGCTCCAGCTGGGTTTGAGATTGGTACTCGGGGATTGGCATAGTGGTGAGTAGCTCAGGGTCTTTCCAGGGAGCTGTGCCGAGTTGATGGTGCACCTTGGTAAACCTGATGCCGTCCCCTCCTAGCCGACAGGCGTTTGTCTTTCCAGGTGGGCACAGAAGGTAGGAGTAAAAAGGCAAAGAAACAAAGACACTTGGACTGCTTTTTCATCTAGATGTGGCTTCTCCAGGAAGCACAAACATGTATCCTGGCTTCTGGTTGTTAAGAAATTGTGAGTCTCAAGGCCTTCAAGCTGTGAGGGAAGCAGCCATGTGGACTCAGGGGCTGTTTGGTTCTTATCTTTCCTGTCGAGGGAGGGGAGGAAGGATTTGAGAATGACCTTGGGTAACTTACACAGCATCTGCTACAAGGAGTTTATGCCTTTCTCCTGAGAAGAACATTGGTCAGATTTTGTTTTGGAAAACTTCTAACTGAAAAACTGATACTCCTTGCTAGCTACCATGTGTCAGTCACCAAGGCAACGACTCCCCCAGATCTGCAAGAGATACAACCCAAAGGGTTCTGCCATCACTGGGAACAAAAGTAAGACTACATTGTATAAATACTGTTTGTTGCTTTTCGTCCATACCCGTGATGAGAGTGTGTACTCATCCACAGAAAGAGGTAATCAACGGATTATCAACAGATCATGAAAAAATGGAGTAATTGTAATAGTAGTGTACTAAGAATTACTTGAAAGTTGTGAATTGAGGCTGGAGAGATGGCTCAGTGGGTAAGAACACTGACTGCTCTTCCGAAGGTCCTGAGTTCAAATCCCAGCAACCACATGGTTTCTCGTAACCATCTGTAATGAGATCTGACACCCTCTTCTGGTGTGTCTGAAGACCGCTATAGTGTACTCACATATAAGAAAATAAATCTTTTTTTTTTTTTTTTTAAAGGAAAGAAAGAAAAAGAAAGTTGTGAATTGCTTCTGGAATTTTCCACTAGATAGTTTTAGACTGTGCTTGGCCAGGTAACTCAGTGATTACAGGATTGTAGAGTAAAATAGGAACTGCAGTCTAAGGCTACAGTATCAAAAGAAGATTGTGTGTGTGTGTGTGTGTGTGTGTGTGTGTAGCTCTGTATTAATGAAGTAATCAACATAGAGGATAATTTGACTCATTCAACTTGGTTTGGTGAAACCCTGATGAAAGGTACTGTAGATATGAAAACAAACAAACCACAGTCCCATTTTTGCTCTCTTTTGTTATAATTACCTTTACTGTGCTGGGTGTTTGGAAGGGGGAGTGAATATGTTTGCAAATCTGCAGCCCCTCAAGATGGCACGTTTGCTCCTCACAGTTTTTAATCCCAGGCCAACCCACAAGTATTTACAGTAAGAAAAGTGGTTTGTTACTTTAGGAGAATCCACTTTACGCCCGTTTCTTTCTGAACAAGGATTGTGCATTAACAATGAACTTACAACACAACTCTTCAGCTTTGCCTAATTTTAAAAACCGGAAACGACCAGGTGGTACAATTCAGAACACCCACTCTTGCCAGCCGCTCTGCCCTGCAGTCCAGCTTTCCCCTCACTAGATCTTATGACTCCTGAACTCACCTGTGTGGGCACTTGCCTGTTTCCATTGTTTCTATCAGTGAGAGGGGCATGGTTCTTGTCAGTAGTGGCAGCATTTGGGAGGCTGGGGCAGAAGGATCCTGATCAAGGTCATCTTAGGCTACAGACTGGAACCTTCTCTCAAAACAGTATAAAGAAATAAGTAAAGACATAGGCTACGCGTGACCTTGTGTGTTTAGCATTGAACAAACAGCCTTTGGGGATGGGCGTGTTCCTGACCTCATCTTCCTTGGCCTGTCTTCTGTTGCCTAGTTCCTGGGGACCACAGAAAACAAGCTACCTTCCTCCATGTTTCTTCATTTTCTCTGCTACTCAATAATGATCTCAGACACTGCTTTTCTTTGGAACAAACTGACTTACTCAGTCGGAGAACTGTGAATCCAAAGAAGGGGAAAACATCCGTTCGCCTCAGGTTGTTTTCTCGTGTTCTTGGTGCAGTGGTTTGTGTTTGTTTTTCTGTCTTCATGGCTGTATTTTCTCTCTGTCCCTCATTTTGATTCTGGGAGTCTCCCCGAGACCCTCGCGCCTTTCTCTTCTTCCCTTTCCATCAGCATGCATAGGACTGAGCCCCATCTTTTTCAGTCATGCCCCTCTGGCCGCTTGCTTATTGGTGACAGCATGTTGGGAACTGGCTTTGGTTATTTCTCTCACTGCTGAAGTGGAGGCCTGAGAGTAGATCACATTCTTATAACCATGGATATCACAGCATCTCTCTGCCATTTCTTTTCCCCAGTTTCTATGACAGCAGGAAGAAATAAAATAAACTAAATGTTGATACAGGTTATGAAACAATAAATAAAACTTCTAAACGTCCTTCATTTGTTTCATTTTTATGATATTTTGATGTGAACCCAAGTTCACAAGCAGAGCTGGGCAGGAGCTACCAAGACATTCAATTACCCCTTACTTGGTATCTTCAAACCCCTACCGTTGTGCCCACCAGAGGAGTGCTTGTGCCCCCCCCCATCCTCTCATGCAGAATAGTGTCAACAGACCAAACAAATGACCCTCGAAGAGCTGTGGGTTCACTCCTCCGTGAGCCTCCACCCCGCAGCCGCTGATCTTTATACACTCTATCCTTTTGCCTGTAATGCCACGGGACCGTTTCAGAGCGTGCAAAAGGCAAAACATTTTGCATGACTTTCATAAGAAGGAATGAAAGCTGGTATATGATTCATACTACCTAAGGATACTCACAGGTGACGGCATCAAATGCAGTTATATCATGTTCAGCCTCATGGGAAATGGTGATTCACCTTCATGATAGCCTTTATCCTCCATCAAAGTACAGCCTTAAATGTAGACCTCCCATGGTGTCATTGGTGATTCATTGTCTGGTTGTCAGGTCCTCTTGACCTCCTCACCATATTCAGATACTCTCAGGATGGTCAGGAGCTCCTGTTTCCTTAATATTTCTCATTTTAATTTAGAGACATTTTAACTTCTCATTTTAATTTCTCCTCATTTAGAGAAGGCATTTACAGTATGTAAGCTGATGGACGGCCCTTTGCAGTTGGGGGATGGGATGTAAAGATTCTGCCATCTTATCAGCCATCGTCTTTCTGTGAGTGTTTCTTGCCTGGCTTATGAAGAGATAGCCTGGCCTCACGTTTTCACAGACTTCTCCCCGCCTTCTGTTTTCTGTCACTGTGCTCAGCTTCCCACAACGATGTCGCCTTTCTTACGTCACAGAACAACTAACTGTCTGGCCTCTCAGCTGATGGCAGAGAAGCACCTCTCCTGCCCGTGGATGACCCCTGTTAGTCCTAGAAGCTACAACTAGATTCTCAGAGAAGATGCAGCCTCGCGAAACCACGGTTGTGTGCTTCTGCTTTAAATGGTGTCCAAATAGATAATTGAATTCACGGCCATCTCAATTCAATTCCAGAAATCAAAGCCATGGCAATAAGAACCGGACCTGAGTTCTCTTAGGGCAAGTAATTTAATTTCTCAGCCAGTTGAACTATTATGCATCTCAGTCTTTAGTTATTATGACAGTAAGTTATGCCGGCAGAAGCAGTGAGGGATGATGCCCGTGGAATTCCTTCTTTTTCCTGGCTGGGCACACATCAGAATGCAGATCTATCTCTTAAACAGCTTTCCCCACAGCCGAGGCTTCTGTTTCCAGCTTTAAAAGCAGCGTTTAAGTCATAACAGAAGATGGATCGGCTCCTTAGGGAACCCAAGCGTGTATTTTCTTCACCCTACTTGACAGCTAAGGCCTAACCAACGCCTGGGCCATACGCCACTTATGAACACTGTTATAACAGTCATGGGTAATTCGTGGTTTATACGGAATCCTGGCCTGGATTTAACCTTTCACCCTGCATTGCTTTCCAATGACCGCCGACAGCAGAGAAACAAAGAGAATCGTGACTGTGATTTGGTTGGACAAATTCCGGACGCAAACAACCCAGGAAGCAACCTCTCTCAGCGTTCACTAGAAGAGCAACTTTGAGATGAAATAAGAGAGTGTGTCCCAAATAAAATCTGGGCCAGTTGTAGGTTTAGTTTGGAAATGTGGCCTCGGTGGTAGATGTGTGCGCAGAAAGTTTTGTGCAGGCAATCAAGAATTAGTTCCCCCCGATTTATATCTAGGCAGATGGAGGCGTGTCCCACGTGACTATCCACGACAGTGTCTGATCTTTGTTTTCTCGCTCTTTCTTCATGGTCTTGATGGAAATGTGAAAATCGGCTATAGTCTCCTACCTACACGTTATGCATAACACGTCACTAAATTATTCAGCTTAATAATTCCTTCTGTACATTTTAGCCAAATGTTTCAGAATACATTATCCTTTCATCGTATTTCCCCAGGGTTTGGGGAATGTCCCCTTGAGGAGCCTGACATAGTTTTACAGGATTTTTTTTAAAAGCCCTGCGTCCCGTGCTTACACCCAAGGGCCTGCTATGCATCATTCATGATAGAACCTGTGAGAGGATCCCTGGAGTTGGAGGAAACCACAGCAGTCCGTTGGCGCTACACCCGTCTCTTCGAATTTCCTTTCATTTCAGCAGAGTGTCTCGCTGCTCTGCTGTTAGACACTGACTGCGAGAGTCTTTAAACTTTCTTGGAAGCACTCGAAATCATGGCGGGGACCATCCAGGTCTCCAACTCACACGAAATCTGATACAGTCTACGACACTGGGCACACACTCTCCTATCCCTTAAAGCTGAGCCCTCCCCTTCCCCGACACTGCCATTCCAAAGCATCATGGGGCCACGGCTGATACAACCTCCAGATTTCCACCGCCTTTCCCAACTCCACGCTCCTCCTTGCTGACCACACTCAGCTTCAGGGTGATGGTTCCCATGTGCTCTGTTTGTCGCTGGGGACACTGACCCGGGTATGGCCTCTCTTCCGCTCCTTTGCTGTAGTGCTTCTCATTTGACACAACTGTGTCAGAGAGTCTCAGTCTCGGCTATTTGTCTTGTGTCGGTCTTGTGACCTGCTCCGGCGTGCCTCTGTCCTTTCCCACCAGGCAATACAGCGTAGGTTCTCCCTGCTTTTATCTTCATCCGAGCGCTCGTGGCCACCCGTGCCTTGGCAGCCAGATCTTTTCCACACGGGTTCCTTAGGAGTCTCTTAAATTATGTAGTAGTCTCTTACATCGTGTCCTAGATATGTCCTATAATGGTTTTGTCTTGCTGATTGCTGCCTGCCCTGTGTGTGTCTGTAACATAGATGTTTAAAGCTGTATCATCTCTCCACGGTCTCCATAATTTTGCCTTGTCCACAGCGTCGTATAATTGGAGTCACAGTATCTTACTCCGCAGCCATTAAACAAAGGGCTGTGCCCGCTTGTGAGACGCTTTGCAGACCTCCGCTGGAGTTCCCACTTAGCAGCGTTTTGAACCTTCCTAATGGTTTTCTTCAATCCCATACCCCCTCACACAGTACCCAAGTTCCTTGACTTGTTTTTTTCTTTACCTCCCTGAACTTCCGTCCGGCCGAGGATTTCACAGCTGTTTCTCTTTGTTCTTCCAGCGAAGACAAAGTAGTGGAAGTAGCCGAAGAGGAGGAAGTGGCCGACGTTGAGGAAGAAGAAGCTGATGATGACGAGGATGTGGAGGATGGGGATGAGGTGGAGGAGGAGGCCGAGGAGCCCTACGAAGAGGCCACGGAGAGAACAACCAGCATTGCCACCACTACCACAACCACCACTGAGTCCGTGGAGGAGGTAGTGCGAGGTAAGACTGTTGGGTTTCTAGAGAGCCAAATGGGAGGGGGGATGATTTCAACCAACGCTTCCCTTCTCCAGCCCCCTACTCTCACCTCCCTCCCACCCACCCCACCCCAAAATCACAAGGCTTCTCATGCTTGGTTTGTTGCTGGTGGTTGGCTTGGTTTGTCTAACAAGCCGGCCGGCAGTCCGTTTAAACTAAAACAGATCTCCTTTGCACAGTCACGTCTATGCCTTGTGTATGCTGTTTAGGGAATCCTAGTCTGTACTTATAAGACCCCGCCTAGCCAGAAGTCATCACATTGACAAGTGCCGCCCCTCCCCTGGTGGTGGGCCTTTATTGTTCAGCGTTGCCCTTGCGTCTTGGACCCCCGAGATTGGGAGATCCCTTGGTTGGAAGGACTATAGTTGGTGCTGGGCTTATAGACAATTCCAATAAAGTTTGCACGTGTGAATAGCTTTTAGTAGATTTTACTAATTTTACTAAATCTAATTTCTTTTTGCTGAGTCCGCTTTTTAGTATGATTTGATGAGTCACTTTATTTCGTGCTGTGAAGCTCACCATGATCAAGTTGTGTTACTTGTGTAGTTGGGATGGAAGGCAACACCTTCAAAACCAGGTGTCATTCTGAAGCCTTAGCTAATGCTATGAACTCCTGAGAATGTTGTGAACTAGGTGAACTAGAAAGACGTTTCATCACCAGGAAATGAAAGCAAATATTTTATCTTACGTTAAACAACCAAATGTTATGCCAACTAGTGTGTTTGGAGGTTAGGGAATTTAATGGGTATGTGATGGTTTTGGTTTTTTTTTTTCCCTACAGTAAAATCTGCCTCTAGATCTAGATTGAATGAACATGGGTTGACTTCATTTTAGTGTAATGCAAATGATACTAGCTTTCATCCACGAATGCTACAACACAGTAAGATTTCCTTTCCCTTTTGATTAAAATGTAATGATTACAGCTCATTGGAGTTTAATATGGGACACTGTCCAACTCAAGTACATTGTTAATTCTTCTTTCGAGTAGCTCCCTCTCCCTTTACTGCATTTTAAAGAACTGTATTGAGATTAGATTTTATATATCCTAATATTAACTCATTTTCAATATAGAATACAGTGACTTTCATACATTTACTCGGTCATTTAATATCAGTGTAATCTAGCCCCAGGCATCTCAGCACCTGATGAGATCCCTCCTGCCCACTCACAGAGCTGACCCTCCCCCATGGCCCCATCAGCGACTGGGCTACGTTGGCCTCCACTGGGTTGCCCTTCTCTGAATATTTAATTTGTGAGTGAGATTGTCCCCCGCACAGCTAAACGGCTGACTTGCGTTCCTTGCCAGTGCTTTGGCATTCTCTGTTTTTCACTTGGAGTTTTTATTAGTGAGGAATTGACCACTCCGCCACCTTAGATCCAATGGAAGTATTCTGTGGTGTTGAGGAGGAGCGTCCAGTTTCAGGTAGATGGTTTAGTTGTATTGTTCCCTCCTTAAGGCAGCTTCTTATTGAACAGATGTGAAAATAAGATCTGAATGAAATGCTTTTCTTCATATGCCCAAGGCATCTTTTTCCAGAGGAAATTTTCAAATGTCTCTGGAGGCCAAGACTGGCAGATCTGGCCTCATGAATTGGTTTTTTTTGTTTGTTTGTTTTGTTTTGTTTTGTTTTGTTTTTTTGTTTTTTTGTTTTTTTGTTTTTTTTTTTTTAGCCCTGATTTTCTCAGCAATAAAAGAGATTTTTTTTGATTTCCCCACTCTGGGTTTCTTTTCTTGGAGTCACGTTACGGTGACTGATAATCTGCAGTGAACTGAGGTGTTTAGAAGTAGAGGACACCTGCTGACTGCCTGTAAGTCTGAATGACACAGCACACACAGGCTCATGATGGTCAGGAGTGCTGAGATCTAAGGTGAAATCAAAGCCAAAAAAAATGCAAACTCTTCTACTCTGGAAATTAAGAACACAGAGACGAGTTCAGAACAAGCTTCCAGACTGGCTAACAAAGGTTCTTAAGTAGGTGGCATTTAAACAGGACAGGGAAGTGTCTCCAGGTAAATTGTGTTATGACGCACACATCAGTCAGTAGGAAACAGCAAATAAACCCTATGCTTTAGTGGAAGATAAGTGGAAAATACAAACATGTACAAACAGCACACACATGTACACACACACACACACACACACATTAATCCTATAAAAACTTTTTTAATGTGAACCCATTCATTCTATGTAAGGCTTATGAAGTAGACCAACAATATAAATTTAGGCAAATCTTTCCGAGATGTTATAGGATATTCTTTCATGATCTAGATGTTTTAGATGGTAGGATTAAGGCAGACAAACCTTCCCTGGATATTCCTAGGGTAGAAGGTGACTACTAATTCTTCCCCTTAGTAGGCAACATCAGCAGTAGCAGAGCTGATTGTACACTTTGTAAAACTCTTCCTGCAAAGCCTGCTTTCTGTGCCTTGAAAGCAAACACCACTCGCAGAGGAAAGATTAGTATTGCAGTCTTATTTTCAATGCTAATGTTTTGGCCTCTGAAAGGAAATAAATGTGATTTACAACCATCCGTAGGAAGAAAATCATCTCCTCATCCCCAGGCTCCGGTGGCTAAGCCGAGTCCTTCCTGCGCTTCGTAAGAACCAGGGGCTTTCATAGCCCGTTGGCTCTTGAGAGGAATAAACAGAGGGGAGAAAACAGAAGCTATTTTTACCTGATCATAAAATCGCTAACCCCAGTTGTCCGTTCTGCACTACTGAGTTCAGAGAGAAGGGAGTTCTTTGGAGGGAAGCTCGTTATTGCAAAATCCATCTGGCTACTAAGCGTTGCTAATGAGGAAGATGCCGGGTATCAGTCTAATGGCTCCAGTTGTTACCAGTTCAGCAGAGCAACAGTCTTGTTCTCAGGTTTTAGTTCCTAAACCCGAGATGTGAGGGTTCTCTCTTCTGAAGTGTGAATGTTGTAGTAACTGGCTTAGCCTTGTCTTTTTAACCTACCCAACCGTGCCTGTCCATAAAATCTGTATTTCGCCTTATGTTTATTTAGTCAGCAAATACTCTTTGTGTCCTGCTGCCGGCTAAAGTCTTTGTCCATGTAAAAAGCATAGCAGGGCAAGGACAGGCATGCTTCCACCTGCTGGGAGACTGTGTCAGTCAGATCCACGGTGGAGCTCTTTATTGCAGATGTAAGGGTTCTGGCTCACCATTGCCCTTATTCTTTAAGGCGGGGTCTTAGTCAGGGTTTCTATTCCTGCACAAACATCATGAACATGAAGCAAGTTGGAAAGGATCTATTCAGCTCACACTTCCACACTGCTGTTCATCACCAAAGGAAGTCAGGACTGGAACTCAAGCAGCCCAGGAAGCAGGACCTGATGCAGAGGCCATGGAGGGATGTTCCTTACTGGCTTGCTTCCCCTGGCTTGCTCAGCTTGCTTTCTTATAGAAGCCAAGACTACCAGCCCAAAGATGGCACCACCCACCATGGACCCTCCCACCCTTGATCACTAATTGAGAAAATGCCTTACAGCTGGATCTTGTGGAGGCATTTCCTCAAGGGAGGCTCCTTCCTCTGTGATAACTTCAGCTTGTGACAAGTTGTCACACAAAACCAGCCAGTATGGGCTGTGATTCTGCCTTTTAAGCCTTATAGCTGTAATGTGCAGTAGAAAAGTTATATCCTCTACGTAAGGACAGGGCAAATATGACTTAGGGAAACTTTAAAAATGCATTAGTCATATAAGCAGTAATTGATGAAGCCAGGATTTGGGTCCACATGAGCGAGGCTATTTCCGTTTCGTTAATGCCCAAATGATATTTTTACTTTCCTTTCTAAATACACATTCTTCCATTTAACTTGCACCCCTTGTAAGTGCTTGTTCTTTTGCTATGGATGTGGATGCATCTTTTATTTCTGCACTGAGCATTTCTGGAATTTTTGATTTTTAAATTAAATAATAGTAATGACCAGGTGTCAAGTAATACACGATTAGGGGTCAGAATGCTATATTCCAGGGACTGCAAATAGCATGTTACCTTTTCTGGGTTTTCGAGACAGGGTTTCTCTGTGTAGCCCTGGCTGTCCTGGTATTCACTCTGTAGACCAGGCTGGTCTCGAATTCAGAAATCCGCCTGCCTCTGTCTCCCAAGTGCTAGGATTAAAGGTGTGTGCAACCACTGCCCAGCTGTTACCTATTTACCTATTTTTTGAGCCAAAGGTTTTCCAGGGAGACACTCAACCCCACTTATTTAAACATTGTCTCTGGTTCTGTTCATACTCTAAAAGCAGAGCTGAGGAGTTGGATAATTAGAAAGGAGATGATATTTTCAGAAAAGACCAAGGTATATACTGTTTCTCAGCTTCAAATATTGTTCATAAAAAGAATTCTTCTTACTAAAATCAAGTTAATTTCAGTGCATGTGTGTGTGTGTGTGTGTGTGTGTGTGTGTGAGTGTGTGTGTGTGTGTGTGTGTGTGTACACATGTGTATGCCGGTACATATGCATATGTGTGGATATGTATATAGAACTCAGGACAACCCCATTCATACATGTGGATATGTGTATAGAATTCATAGGACAACCTCATTCAGACATGTGCCTATGTGTATAGAATTCATAGGACAACCTCATTCAGACATGCACATATGCATATAGAAATCGTGGGACAACCTCAAGTGTTGTACCTTGGGTGGTCCCAACCCCTTTTTCTTTTTCCTAGTCTTTGGGCAGTGATGAGAGGCAGGGCCTTTCACTGGCCAAGAACTCATCCAATAGGCTAGGCTACACAGCCAACCAATCCCAGGTATGTTGGGATGGTAAGCGGTCCTGCCTTGTTTGGCTTTTTCTTAATGTGAGTATTGAGCTCAGGCTTCATATTTGTGCAGCAAAGAGTTTATGGACTAAGCCAACCCGCTCCCCTCAGCTCCAACTGTAGTATTTACAGGAGGCATTTGTCATTTTATGGCCTTGGGCCAGTTGAGTGACCTGCTTTTTATGTGTCTGATGTAAGTACTGACGTTACCTTGGGTGTTCTAAGAATGACATGATCTACCCTAAGCACTTACCATAACACCGAGGAAGACTTAGACGTTGTTGCACAAGTACAGGCTCCTCAGATTTGAGTCCTACTTAGCCCTGCAGCCTGTGAACTGTGCAGCCTGTGAACTGTAAATCCCGCACGATGGAACAATCCAAGTAGTCCCACGTCCTCTTGGGTCTCAGTAAAGTTGGGGTTAATAATGCTTGTCTATTATTTGGCTACTCTGTGAGAAACGAATGACTCCCAGTAACCCCTGGGAACCATTGTGCCCAGTTTCTGGCAGACAGGAAGTCCTCGGCCTTGAGTCTGTGGTCATTGTGGTTGTACTTATTATAGCGATAGCATCATAGATTCTGAACACTAGACTACTAATGTTTACTCCCAGTTGGAAGTGTTAAAGGTAAGCCAGCAGATTGACATTTTAATTACAGTGCGAGGCATCTATGAACTGTTGGTACAACAGAGCTGGTGTTAACAGACAGCATTCTGTTACCATTAAAATAGAGCATGAACTCGGTTTCCTGCTTGAAATAGTTTTGTGTGTGAATATATTCCACATATCAAGGTATTTGCAATTAAACTTTATATCTAGCAGAAGACTGAACAAGATGGTACTGAAAGTCGAATTTCAATAAAAAGATCGACTTTTTATTCCTTTCAACCATGTTATGCCCTGTGGAAGGAAATTCCTCAGTAAGGGGACAGAGAGAGACATGGATACAGGTGGCTTTTTATACACTTGTGTTTGTGAAGCTAAAGTCTACTGTCTAAACACTGGATGCTTTATGTTAGCTCCCTGACCTTGTAAAGTTACTGCTCTTCGGATAATTACTGAGAAGCTCCAGGAAACACCATGGCTCTACAGGAAGACATTCCCCCACAGTGATGTGGTACATTTGCACACTGGGCGCACCATTGCTCCCTCGGGGCACAGGGATATGAACACAGGTAGCTCGGGTCTGCCCATCCAGACCTGTGTAGTCTCTTTTCACCCTGAGTGGAACAGGACATCCATACCCTGTGGGAGTTTGGACCCCCGATAGAGCATCAGAAATAAGGCATCTAACAAGCTTTATAAATAAAGCCATGTTGCTCTGTAGGGCACAAAGCTTATGAATCTCCCCTATTTCCCTTGCTACGGCCCAGTAAAGGCATGGTACAGGCAGCTTGGAAGGAACGGGTGTGTAAACTCTTGCTTTGTCAGTCATGCTCAGCTTTTTCAGACTCCAGAGAAACAGTCAACTTGGCTTGCTGTGAGCGTGCAAAGGAGCTCAAAGCTCTAAGATGTGTTTGGGAATAGGAAAAGGGACGGTAGTACCTTCTTCTGGAGCAAGCTGTAGGCTTTTACCTCTGCTCTAACTGAGGCAGAGAATGCATTCACACATTCGAACCCAGGTGTGACACCCCTTTAATGTCAGGAGAACTAGTGTCAGTGCTGACCATGTAGGTGACAGGTGGCGGCCTGTTATTTTGTGCCCTGTGGCATTCTAAGGCATCCCAGTCATGCTTTGTTTGCGCTGAGGGACAGTATGCAACTGTCGCTTAACTGTCCTAGCCTGGAAAGCCTACTGTAGCAATTAGTGTGCTTAAGATACAAGACCGGGGAATGAGGCTTACAGAGACAGAGAGATAGTATACACAGATGTAGTTCTCTTACTTTCAATAAGAACTTCATTGACATAATTTCCGATCCATAACGTTCATCATCCCATGGTTTAGTAAATTCACAAAGATCTGTTTGCCGTAAGAACATTCTGTGCCTTAAGCACAATTCTGTGTCCACCTAACAGTTTACAATGTAAAAACAAAAATCAATTCCCTAAAATGTAACGCGACAGCTTAGAGAGCAGGTAATGTGATTATGTATGTATACATTTTCTCCTTTTCAGTTAATCCTTAAGTCCAACAGAGTGTTGTCTCCGGTAACAGAGTTATATGGTACTTCACGGGAATATTTAATTCCCTTAATGTAAGTGTCCAGAACTTTAAAAAGTGGGGTGGACTGCAGCTGAAATACCTGACTCTGCTGGTCTTCAGCCATCCTGCCCTTCTGAAGCTCCATCTGTAGCTTCCAGACACTTAACACCAGAATAGCAAGTCTGTCTTTTTGCGTTTTTATTAGGAGAACAGTGAGAATCCCAGAAGAGATGAGACTGAATAAGTCTTAAGGGGTGTCTGTGTGTGTGTGTGTGTGTGTGTGTGTGTGTGTGTGTGTGTGTGTGTGTGCTAAAACACAAGAGACTCATTGTATGATTTTAAACTTGATCTCTCAGTGTCTCGGTTCTATGTGCTAGGATTAGCAGCCTGCACCATCCCTGGTATGATACTCACTCCTCTGGATGCAGAGATGTGTGGAGGACACCCTTTCTCAGATCAGGTGTTTCCTCTTCCAGAGGAATCCATTCTCCTTAATATACACTGCCGTGAACAGCAAACCTTGGTTATGGGACAGACTTTAACCAGGAGACGATGCTGTTCTCAGTTTGAATCTGCTGATTCTTCTCCGTTGGAGACTGTGGCGGGAAGCCAGCCATGGTGGGAAGATGGGCCTGCCCTGCCTTTCTCAGACAGAGTCGTGTTTCCAGACGCCAGCTCACTGGAATTTCTCTCTTGTTCTCAAACGCGTTGATTCCATCTCTCCTCTCATCCCAGAAAAGCGCTGTGAAAAGTTACATTCTAAGTTTGATTTAGTTATTCCTTGAGGTTTTTTTTTTTTTTAAATTGGTTTTCAGCATTCTTTTCAAACTAAAAATCTAAGCTGTGGTGTGTAAGGGGAAGAGGGCCACCAGAGTTCATATTTCTGAGAAGTGACATTTTCGTGGGTTTAAAGATAAGAGAGTTATTATCTCAATATTGATTAAGGCAGAAGTGTTGACGATGTGTTGATGTTGTTTAAAAACAACTAATTGTATAGAGTGGGATAAATACGTATTGACGGTCTGTTAAAAGCAGTTCATCTGTTATCTTTCTGTAGTTTTTTATTCTAGGACTCTTTAATATATGTGCCCTCTCTCATTTCCCACATACATAACGCCCAAGGTTTCCCAAGGTTTCCCAGCTCCTCCCCTCTCGTCCTAAGGTGTGACTGTGTCTATTTTTAATATAACACATTCCAACTACATTTAATAAGTTAGCTGGGCATGGCGGCGCCCAGCTGCAGTCTTCGCAGTTGGGAGTCTGACACAAGGGAGGATTGTAGGGCTTTACTGTCAACATGAGCTATAGTGTGTGACCTTGCTTCTCAGAACACAGGCAGAAAAAAAAAAAGAAAGAAAGAAAAGCCACGCCCTCCCACCCTCACCGAGGCATTGTATGGCGCTTACCAAACTTTGCCATTCCTCTCCAGGCACCCATGGCCTCCACTGAACCACTGAGAGAGGGACACGGCCGTCATGGTCCGGACTGTGAAGAGACTTTAGCACCATTTTTTGCCTTCTCTGTTTTGAGGGTTTGGCCATGGAGACAGGAAATAAGAAACTTAAAGGGAAGGACTTCCCTCGTCTGGCAGCTTTTCCATTCCTGCCCGTTTTTCCCTGCTGTGGCACAGCCACATCCCTAGTAGGCCCTGAAAACTCATTATCACTGCAGTGAGGCATCTTGGGAGTCATAACGGCTACGGCTTGAAATACCAGAGGCGGGAGTGTTTATACTTAGGAAACAGTCAAAGTCTACAATTTATTTATTTTTCCAGATAGACGCAATTTTTTAAAGCAGATCCTTATATCTCATTCAATTAAAAAAGAAAATATTTCCCCCACGACACAAGGTACACCTCACACTTACCCTGTTCTAGTTATAAGTTTGTTGATTTTCCTGCTGCAGGTCAAATTAACCATAGCAGAGAGGAAATCGAGGCTGTGGAAACATCACAGTGGTACGATCTCTGGGCTCACTTACAGCACAGTCTCGGGAGCTCTGACCGGTGTGAGACTCATTTGACAGACCTGTCTCCTCCAGGTGCCATGTTGTAAGAAACCTTTCTGCATAGGGAGGTGTGAGAATCAGGTCAAGTCTAATTACAGTGACAGAGAACTGCACACTTCTGTACAAAGCCCATCCAACATGAGGATACCTGCTACAGTAGTTCTCAATCTGTTGGCTGTGACCCCTTTGGGATTCGGTTAACTCTTTGACAGGGGTCGTGTAAGACGATTGGAAAACACAGATACTTGCATTACGATTCACAGCAGTGGCAAAATTTCAGTTATGAACGAGAAATGAATATTTTAATGGTTGTAAATTTAATGGTAATAATCTTAGTAGTCATTTTAATGTTCGGGGGTTGTCATCATAACAAGAAGAACTATGCTAAAGGTCCTAGCTTTCCATTAGGAATGCAGCTTTAGGAACGTTGAGAACCATTGTGCTGGAGACTTCTATAAAAAAATTCACACACGTCATCCTGCTGAGCCTGTGGCTTCAATGAGGTGCACAGCCCGTGTGATTTGTCGATATGTCAACCTGGATTTGGAACATGAGGCTTCAACTCCAGCTTGCTGGCCTAATTTGCATGATTATATTTAGTACAACATGATTACTAGATAATAAATATTTGATCATTTATCTCCTGATAGACTAATTTCTTATTGTTTTTATGACTACTTGTTAGCATTCACAGTGCATGATGAATGTGATTTCTCCTAGAAGTATGTGATTTTCTAGCATTGGAGATAACACGTTCTTTAAAAAAGAACCACTTTCCTAATGTGTTGATTTAAAATTCGTCTCATCAATGAGAACCAAACAAATATTTGTCTATAGAATACAATCTTTGTTCAGACAAATTAGGCTCTTGGAATGTTGCTATATTGCAATTGTTAATTTTGTAGCAATAACTTAATTGGGAATTTTTTTAAAAAATAGTTTTTATGCTTATTTTATTAGTGTTATAACTCTTCTGTTTGTTTGTTTGCTCATTTCTCCTTGTTGATGCTGGTCGTTTAGAACTTGCTGTGTAGACTAGACTGGCCCTGAGCCTGTCAATGTATTCCTGTGTCTGTTTCCCAGGGACCGGAAATGGCAGGTGCGCACCACCACATCTGGATCGTGGTTGTGTTAAATGACACTAACCTCAGAGTTTTCCCTTATTATGGTTGAATATAGACCACAATGTATTTGAATGAAATATCGATGGTCAACACACTTTAGTACTACGCATTTGAAGGCCTTTGCCTTCTTTTTTTTTTTTTTTATTTTATTTCACTGTTAAGTTAGATAGGTGACGATTTATTTCTAAAGCAAACCGTATTTGTCTTTCTGCAATTAGAGACTAAAATTACAGAACGGGATTTTTAAGACATTATATATGTCTATGTATTATGTTTAATTTATCATGTTTCGCAGAACGCGGAGAAAATCGTGCTTTGAGAATTCTTTGTCCACATTCTGAGAATTTGCATCTCATAATTTTACCCACTAAGCTCTGCTGTTGGAAGCAGTCCCATCCAGTGGCTGGATGCTGAAGGGAGGGGGCACTTTGGTCCAGTTTTTCCAGGCTCAGACAGACCTACACCCCCCCCGTCCCCTCCCCCACACATTATGCATTTGCCATTGTTTCATTCCATTACCTAACCTGTGCCTGGAGTTCTGGCACTGTTATTCAGCGAGGGGGAGAGACTCCGAGGACACACCCCTTGTACCAGAGCCAACATGGATGGATTTTGCTGACAGTCACACTCTGTTGGCTGAAAATTGTGCCAGTGGATCTGAAACGTCTGTTCCTCTTGTGGCCACACTACGAACCCAGGGCAGGGCACCCATGTCCAATACTGGCATTAGTACAACCGAAGAAGAGACTCCTGAAAAGTAGTATCACATTAGCAACAAACGAGGGTGCCAAAGCATGTATAATCCCGGCCCCCAACAGGAAGAGGAGGAGGCCCGCAGTAGGGATACCAGGGGGATGCTCCTGGAATCAGAGTGGGAACTGGTTTAGGTGCTTGTCTCATTGAGTGGATCCCTGTAGAGTTCTGTTTGAGGCCCTCCAGGGTTAGAAACTTGCCTGCATTTTGTGAGTCTTTGTCTTTAGTTGATTAGGGCAGTGTGTTGATTGACACCGGGGGGGGGGGGGGGTAATGCCTGGATGGGGGTGGTGCGCCTTTTGGGATACAGTGTCTAGGATGGTATCTCCAACAACAACAAAAAATGGATCAGGCCACGGAATGGTAGTCATGGAGGGATGTAGGTGAAGATAGTAAAGCGAGAACTTGAAAGCAAGGGGCACCACTCCATGAGGCGAGAGCAGGCCCCGGAGCATCCCCAGCGTTGGCTCTCAGGAATCTTCTTCACGGAAAGGGAAACTAGGGATTCCCTTTGTCTGCCCATCGGCATCGTTGATGTGTTTTTTGACTGTTTGTTTGAAAGCAGTTATGTGATCTTGGGGAGCGGAAGGGATGGATTTTTTGGTTGCTGGGACCCAGAGATTAATTTATAGGAATAAGCAGTCTACCTTCCTGCCTCATGTTTACGATTTCTAATCTAGAGGCCCTGGGTCTTAGACAGCTTTTATTATTATTATTATTTTTTTTTTAGAAAGGTCTTTTTCCCTTTGGGTAAGTTCGTTAAAACCAGTCTAAAGGAGATGTGTGTGTGTGTGTGTGTGTGTGTGTGTGTGTGTGAGGAGTCAGCCAGCAAGGATGGGGAGTAAACCCCCCAAAAAATAGATGGAGCTGTTGTTTCCCGTGCAGCAAAAGTAGACAGGTGGGCAGTCCGTGGAGCTCTAACTTCTAATCGTGAAGAACGTTTAAAATGCAGCTAACTGAGCTGCTGCTGCCTTTTAAACCAATGGGGATGTGGGACTGATTTGGGAGACAGGGGCAAGATAGACCGACTGACAGGTAAGGTGTGTTTGAATGTAAAATAATGTGTGGTATATATTAATAAATTTGAATGTGTTAGCTGTACATGTTACTGTTTGGACCATGACGGGATAAGGGTCAGATAAAAAATACACGAACACAAAATTTCTCCGAGTTATCGTGGTTGGCCGTCAGTCACTCTCGCAGATACGTTGTCAGGTTCAGTCAGTGGACAGGTGGGAAATAGTAAAAATAAATGTGATTAATTAATTATACATGAGTCTAGGCTATCATTCAGGAAGAAAAACAGTCAGAAGTTGGAGAGAACTCAGGCACTGGCCTCCCATCCCAGCAATCCTCTGACAGCAGAGTTGACTCAAGGTTGTTTTAAGAGATGCTTTTTTTTTTATTCTTTTTGTTTTGTTTTGTTTTGTTTTGTTTTTCGAGACAGGGTTTCTCTGTGTAGCCCTGGCTGTCCTGGAACTCACTCTGTAGACCAGGCTGGCCTCGAACTCAGAAATCTGCCTGCCTCTGCCTCCCAAGTGCTGGGATTACAGGCGTGCGCCACCACCGCCTGGCTTGGAGATGCTTTTTTTTTAAGAGAGATTTTTTTTTTTTTTTTTGACGTGCAGATACTTTTTTAATCTTTAAATCGAGCAAAGGATCTTTTCACTTCTAGCCCAAACTTGTAGCTACTGGTGCATCCTACACATTAAACAAGCCAAGGAGAATGTCTTGTTTTGTGGAAGAGGTGACTGAAATCTGAGTGGGTCATTCCTCAGGGAAGACTTAGTAGGTGCTACCTACTCTGCTCAGCCCAGGTCACCACTGGGAGGATCAGGGCTTAAAGATGAGTAAGTGTGTACGTGAACAGCCAGAAGGTGTCTTCTCTTGCTAAATGTGGTTCCCCACGTCTCCTCTGACTAGAGGTGTGCTCTGAACAAGCCGAGACCGGGCCATGCCGCGCAATGATCTCCCGCTGGTACTTTGATGTCACTGAAGGGAAGTGCGCCCCGTTCTTTTACGGCGGATGTGGCGGCAACAGGAACAACTTTGACACGGAAGAGTACTGCATGGCGGTGTGTGGCAGCGTGTGTAAGTGGATCTTCCCTCCAGCCTGGCCACCTTCTTGTCTCTCTCGCCACTGGCTCTGCTGTTCGTAACAGATCTCGAGTTTTCGCCTTGTTCTTGGGAATGGGCCTGTTGCTTCCACTAACCACATCGCTGTCCATTTCTCTAATTACCGGGAGCCTCCTCCACAGTACGTTCAATCGTGAGCACATCTCTCCGCCTGTCTCTAGTAAAGCATGGCCTTGGGTGTGTTCTGTTAGAGTCGTGGTGGTAGATTCTTCTTTCAACTCCTAGCGACTTGTGACCGCTTCACTTTACCAAGGGGCTAGAGTGGCTTTTGTCCTCTTCGGGCCTTCCTGCAAATGCATAGACGTCTGTGTCTGTCTGTGTCCTTGTCTGTACTCGTGTTTCTGCATGTACCCACGGTCAGCAGTCTCTCACTGGTAGCTGGTTCATGAAACTTCAGTCGTCTTGACAAGATTGCTGTAGAGAACCCCTTTGCTATTTCATTACGTCTTTTTTGTCTTTTTTTTTTTTTTTACTTCATTCTGATAATGAGATTTAATTGAATTGAGCTCATGCAGCCTCAGAAGCTATCCTGGAGTTTCAGTGCTGTGAAGAGACACCATGACCACAGCAACTCTTAGAAAGGACCACATTTAGTTGAGGATGGGTTATTTAGTTCAGAGGTTCAGCCCATTATCATCACGGTGGGAAGCAGGGAACACATAGTCAGACATGGTGCTGGACAGGTAGCTGGGAGTTCTTCTCCTAGATCTGTAGGCAGCAGGAAGAAGAGAGGCACTGGACTTGGCTTGAGCTGCTGAAATCTCAAAGCCCAACCCCAATGACAAACTTTCTCCAACAAGGACACACCTACTCCAACAAGGTCAAGGTCGCGCTTTCTAACAGTGCCATTCTGTAGGGGCCTGTGTGGGTCATTTTCATGCAAACCACCACGGGTGCCCACGTTGTCCCCTGAATGCAGCTAAAGCACATATTCTAGTCAAGTTTTTGTTTTGTTTTGTTTTGTTTTCTCATGCAATTAGGTAGACAAGAACTAGGAATCTAGAACGGTTAATAAAAGCTCTTGTCATGCAAGTGTGAGGACCTAAGTTCGAATCCCCAGAGTGCACATAAATAAACCAAAGGTGTAGCCGATGCCTCCGTAATGCTAGCACTTACAAAGGGAGATGGGAGGCAGCCGCTAGAGAAGCACCTGAAGTCTGGGACCAGCTAGCCTGGGCTACAGAGTTGAAATAGACTATTTCAAACAAGGTAGAAAGCATATGGACCTGTGACTGTCACATGGGCTCAGTGGCATGAACAATCACACACAAATGTGTGCATTCGTGGACACACAAAGAAAAGAATAAAGCTAACAACTTCCAGTGGCATGAGGCCGAGGGGACTAATTTGCAATGTCTCTCTGGAAACATCAGATTGTCTTCCCTGTGGGAGATAATGATATGAAGTCCTGATGACATCCGTGTAAGATGAAGTATTCCCCCAGAGAGCCAGTCCTCAAGAAGCCATGTCTCAGATACATGGAATATCTGATTTTGCTTGTGGCCTTTCAAGCCAAGTCCTCAGTTGTATTTGTTTACTCTTGGTCACAAGTTGGATATATGAACTATTCAAGGAAGGATCTTAGTCA
Organism: Apodemus agrarius; assembly: GCA_964023405.1. Taxonomy (NCBI): domain Eukaryota; kingdom Metazoa; phylum Chordata; class Mammalia; order Rodentia; family Muridae; genus Apodemus; species Apodemus agrarius. Next base: position 13,416,543 of record OZ030018.1, read on the forward strand.
CGGTGCAAGTCGTTCTTGAGAGATCTTGCATTTTAATTCCTGGATTTGCTGGGAGACAGATTCCTGCCCGGGAATACCTGGGAACATTCTGGCAATTTTCCAACCAGATCATAGACTCAAGCAAAACAACAAAGGGTTTGCTCCCTTAAGACCTCACACTGTGAGGTAGCTAGTTTCTGTTTGGGTCCTAGAAAGTTCTTGTTGCTCTCCTAGGAGATGACTCTACTTCCTTACTCTGAGGAAACAGGTGTAGAGGCTCTGACCTCAACTGGATGATTGTAGACCCCACCTGAGGATACCCAAGCTCATTTTCACCTAGAAGTTAATTGGGTTAGGTAACTCCAACACAATGAAGGATTCTGTAGCCTGGAGCCTTTAGAACAAAGGGCCTTTGTTACAGTGGCCCTATAGGGTTTAGCAGCTAGGTGAGGATTTCCTGGCAAAGTTCTCAGGTTTTCCCCCTTTCCCTAAGGTAGGTTTAGTTTCTGGGATATCATATTCTATTGATGAGGAAGTTTGCTTTATATTATTAGCAGAGCTCAATTCACCTCAAGATTTGGACACTGTCATTTTACCCACCCTAGTGTAAACCCCCCCATCCCCCACCACCATCCCCCCCATCTCCCTTCCATTTGAATACTCTGTGCAGAGAGTAAAACATGATATATCTTCACTAGGGATTAGAGCATGCATACACTTTGTAGACTGATTTGTAAAAATTCAATGCTGCCAGCAGGGTCTTATTAGAGAAGGTCTGTAATTCCATTTAGTTTTTACAGAGTCAGGTTACAATGTATCAAGGAAGCAAAGACCCAGCTGGGTACCAGACTCTGGTTTGATTCTTAGAACCTTTGGAGGAATAAGGCAGTGGACCGGAGGGCTGGAGAGATGCTTCAGTCTGTTTTTACTTTTTTTAAAAAATATTTTTTGCAATGAAAGCAAGAGAACCAGAGTTCAGGTCCCCAGCACCTGCTGGGCGTGGTATTCTTAGCTCTTGGAAGGCAGGGACAGGAGGATCCCTGGGGCTTGGTTGCTAGGCAGCCAGTCCAGCCAATCATCAAGCTGCGTGTTCATTGAGAAACTTGGTCTCCAATAAGGTGGCGAGCAACGATCGGAAAAGATCTCCACACATATGAATGTGTAACCTGTACACACGGGCATTGCAAACACATACCTTACACACGGTAATAAAACTTTTCAAAGAAGGAAAGGGAACAATGGGGTTTGAAGGTCGGTTAGATGGGTGGATAGTGAACAATGAAGCCAGAATGAAGTCAGAGGCGTCCCCATGAACAAGTGGCATTCGAGGAGCTGCTGCCGAGGAAGGCACTGAGAGGACTGAGGGTCATTGGTGCTAAAGAGGGAGAAGAAAGACATAAGTTCTCCTGCAGTTTCCCCAGTGTCTTGCCGGTGCCAGAATTCCTCAGTCCTGATCTTTACCGGTAGGAACAAATCTCATCTGGGTTTCCACGGTTCTTTGTTTAGGTTTTGATTTTAGTTTAATGCTTTTTTTTTTTTTTACCCCCATTTTGTTTGTTTAGTTTTGAGTCCCGTGAGTGTCTTTCTGCCATCGCTCCCACGTTTCTGTTCTTTTTATTTTTAGTTACGTTCTCTCGTTTTCTCCATAGCATCCCAAAGTTTGCTCAAGACTACCAGTGAACCTCTTGCCCAAGATCCTGTTAAACGTACGTTGCCTTTGACGTGGGGGAGGGGCAAGGGAAAGAGCTGCATGTCTGGAGGTGACTGTCACATGCACCGTCTGCTTGGCTTGGGTTTTGTGATTCTTGACCAGGTCCCTTTAGACGGGTACGATTTTCCCATTGTCTTGCCCGTCCTTTCGCCCAGTTTTACTTCGGATGCCGGACAGAGGGTATCCACTTAAACCGTTTACACTTCTGATCGAATTCCTTTCCGATTTGTGTCGTTCTGTGAAATGTCATACATATAGGACTTCTTGATTTGGCAGAACTTTTTTTTTTTTTTTTTTTTTTTTTTTTTAGTTTCCTGAAAGCTGGCAACATGCCATAATTTAATGAAATCATATTGGATAATAGAGGTAATCTGCCTCCCTTAAGGCTTAGTATTGTCTATCAAAGACAATTTTGTGTGCACATTTCAAGGTGTGTCAAATGATAACTGCAGCACTGGGAGGTGAAAGGTCAGACACGCAGATTTCAGGGCTACCCTGCCTTCCCCTCCCAGAAGGCATGCTGGCTGCCATAGTATCAGGTGTCCCACTCAGGGTGCTTAATGGAGTTCCCTAGAAAACGGCATGGCCTCAACCAAACACTCTGGGTCTTAACAACATCTTTCTTTCTGGTTGCCAAATCAGTCAAATTTCATTTTCAAATGTCATCTCTAACGCATCGATATTCGTTTTTTTAAAATGCGGTCCACATTTAGAAATGGATTCCTCCTCTCCAGGGACGATCTATATTGTTGATACTTGCTGAGGCTTGAAGGGGAGACCCAATTTCAGTTAGAAAGTCGATAATTAAAATTCGCCTTTATCCTGGGTTGGGGGGCAGGGAGGAATCCTAACCTCCAAACTGATTTAAAAAAAAAAATGATTTAAAAAAAATACAGTGTAGATGATTACATCATCCTATACCGTTATTTTTCAGTGGCCTCCATAAGATATTACTTACTGTCAATTCAAATAACGGGATAATATTTTGAAAGATGTGTTTTCTGTTGACACAATAAACCCATTTCCTGATATTGGCAAATTGTTTTTCTAAGACCTGAAGTTTGGAGAGGGGGTGGTACAAGGCTAGGGAACATCGCCAGCCATCACACCCAAGGACCGGGAAGACATTTGTGAGTGTTGTGTTGTTCCCAGGATTTTCAAAGATCACAGATCTTTCTCTGGCACACTCATGTACATTTTCCTTGTGTGTGTGTGTGTGTGTGTGTGTGTGTGTGCGCGCGCGCGCTTAGGAGAAAATCCGAGGCCTAACACTCTCCATGAGTTGTCTGTAGGCATCACACACGGGAGGGCCACGTCTGAAACCTAATGGCACTCTGGCTGGGCTGTGCACCAAATGGCTCAGCATTTGGGTCTGACATTTCCTAGGCTAGGCAGTTTCTGAGACCACAAAAATGCCGGAAAATGCTAGCATGGCCCCCTGCCCCCAACAGCGCCATGCATGTGAGTAGCAGGCATTTCTCATCCTGTTTTGAAAACCGATCCTGATTGGTTCTCCTCAATTATATTTCCTATCGGTATATAAAAGGCTGTCGGTTTTCACTCCTCTTCGCTGATCAGAAGTAAACATTACTTGGTAATTTTTTTTATAAACTCGACCTCGCGTTCTCCAGACAGACACTGGAGGTCTCGCTTTCCTCTCCCACCTGCAGCGTGGCTGCAGTCCGTGACACCCTTCCGTCCTGTCCCGGGAGGATGAGGTGATTTTGTCAGCTGTATTTCTTGTCTCCCTGCAGAGACTGTCCAATCACAGCAAGCGAAGGGTTCGGCCGCGCTGGTACCAACCTACGGGAGGAAGCGTATAATTTCTAGTTATTTATAGCTGTGTGGCTGTGCTGCCTTATTTATAGCGAAGCCACACAAAGTTTGAATTGAAAACGTCACGGTCACCTGGAGGTCAGATGCAGATCGCAGCCTCCACTCTGAGGAAACAGGAGCAGAATGAGAGGGAGGGGCCGGCCTGTTCCACTGGGAAACTCGGGCTTCTTCACCGGCTTCGAGTTAATGGAATGGCGTCTCTTTGCTCTGTGGTGATCGGTTCTGTAGATGCTCGGTCTGAAGTGCTGCTAGTGGGAAAATGAATGCTAAGTGAGCGAGAAAAGGCCCTTCCATTGAGCTGCTTTAGGACTGCACATGCAGAGAACTGTGCCTGGGGGGCCCACATCGTGAGTCATTTCCTGACAAGACTTAAGACTCTAATCAGGCGCTGCTAAATCTTTTTTCCCTCCATGAAAACCAACATTGAAGAGCACCACAGTTCTTAGGACACTTAGTTGTGGTGGCTGCTCCCACGAGAGCCTCCACACCACAGTGTCAGCGAGAGGCGTGAGACTGAAGAGTAGTCTTACCCGTCAGCACACGCTCCTGACTCTTTGGAAAAGCCTTTCCCTTCGAGGTAAAGAACCTCCTGCACCTTAGCAGTCTCTGACGTCAGCTCTGCATCTATTCGGGTTAACGCACAGGCCTCACCTGCGGCCCGATGCCATGCAGGGTTTGTAAAATAGGAAAGTCATTATGTAAATATCTGACCAGCTTAGGTTTCCGAAGGTGAGGAGAGCATTGCCTGTCCGTGTGCTGACGCCATCAGAATGCATTCCAGGAGCAGACAGACGAACTCCATGATGAAGATAAAGAACATTACCCCATTTTTCTGATTGATTTACTTTTTTATTGTTTTTATAGAATAGAGTTTATTCAGGGCATGGGGAAGGGGAGTCAAGAGGGTAGTAGAGACAGAGGAAGGCAGAGAGAGGAAGTAGAGAAGTGGAAGTGTAGAGGCCGGCCATGAGCACGTGGAGAGAGGGGAAAGGGAATTGGGAGAGAGAGGGAAGGGGCGAGGGGATAGACAGGGAGCGAGAGGGCAAGAGACCCAAGAGGGCAAGAGCTCTTTATTTATTTTATGTATGTGAGTGCTCTATCTGCATGTGTGCCTGCATGCCAGAAGAGGGCATCAGATCGCAGTAGAGATGGTTGCGAGCTACTGCATGCTTGCTGGGAATCCGCCCCAGAACCGGCCGAGCCGTCTCTCAGTCCCCGTCACACCAATTTTTAGTCAGCTGATTGACTGGGGAATTTGCCCCATAGGGTGACCCATTTCTGGTTCCGTTGAGTTGTAAACCTTGCCACAAGGGTTTCTTTGGGACCTGTCACTTTGTTTCAGAAAAGTCATCCTGGGCATCCAGGTGTTTTAGCCGTGTTCCAGATCCACCTGTATGCCATTATCTAACCTCTGATAACTATCAATTCTCCAGAGTTTGCTAAGAATGTGCAGAAAGCAGGGCACACAAATCACCTCAGGCCTGTGGGCTCCAGGGATCTAGCAGGCGCTCCCGCTTTTCCACCCTCTGCAGTACACCACAGCACCCAGATATGCCAGACTCTCTACCAGTCTGTTGTTCTCTTCACCCCTGACCGGATTGAGAGTTGTAACTACATTCATATAAAGAATTGTGCTTCACAGATGGGAAGTCCTGTTAATGTATAAGGATGCCTGTGGCCTCTAACTCTCCACAGATGTTTACGAACCTGTTGGACCACCTTCCTAGATCCCAAATGCTCTTGTTCTTTGACTCCAAGGTCAGATGTCTCAGTGTTTTTTCTAATGGATTATAAGCTACAGTGGATGCAGAAGGTAGACCAGCAAGCTCTGTTAATCATGGTTCACCTGCACACCCGTTCCCCCTTCCCCTCTCCGTTTCATCCTGGTTTCCATTATCCCGGCCTGAGAATGGCTATCTGTAGAGATGCTTGAGACCCTTGCTTTTTGCTTACCTCTATCTTGGCATTGTGTTTCTGGTTTTAGGTCCACAATTACAGCATGTTGGGGGAGGTGTGGCCCCATACCTAGTTAAAACAGGGGAAAAGATGACTTTGTCCACACATAGTGCAATCCTGTCGTCCCAAAGTAGTTCGTTGTATCAGAAGGTTATGATTTGCCAACAGTAGCTGACTCGTGCCAGCCTGAATAGGGTCTACCACTGTAACCCTCAGCCGTGGCCCTTGGCTAGTTTTGAGCTATTGCTTTATTATTTATTTGTTCATCCAGAAATAATAAGCATCAATTTATTAGCCCATCATGGAATACTAGTAATGGAGCTATGATAGTCTCTTAGACTGTCAAACTATATTAAAAACAAATATTCAGCTAGGCATGGTCGGCTCACTTCTTTAATCCCAGAACTCAAGAGGAAGAAGCCGATGGATCTCTGCAAGTTTGAGGCCAAGCTGGTCTACAGAGTCACTTCCAGGCTAGCCAGAGTTCCACGAGACCCTATTTCACAATAATAATAATAATAATAATAATAATAATAGTTATTATTGTTGCTTAAATAATTCCCGCACAGAAATGTACTCCTTCCATTAGCTACTTGGTAAAGGTGTGGAAGTAGACCCTTTTTATTAAAAAAAAAAAAAAAAAAATCGGCCACGCCGTTCTGTTAGGTCACGACTAGCGGGGACGTGGAGAATGGTTTTATTAAAGGATTGGACATGCTTTTCCATCAGGCACTACAGTCACTGTCATATCTACACACTGCTGCAACCGCGGACAGTAAATAAGGAAGGAGGCATGATTTGTGGGGTCGCCATGGCAGCCAGCCGTTGGTGATGTGATCCGCAGCATTTACGTGCAGAGTCGGGGACTGCGGCACAGGAGTCTGGAGCCCCTGGTGCTAGACGAGAAGGAAGCCAGACTAACCAATTGGCTCATTCCAAGTTTAGTGAAAGACCTGCTTTTAAAACAAGCAGGCAAGCAAGCAAACAGGTACATTAAATAGGGAGTGGCCAAGGCAGGCACACGCCTGCTTTAACACAAAGGTTACTTTTATTAGCCCAGTATGCCAGGGCTACCGCTGTGCCTTTTGAGAGTCTCTAGCAGGATAATCTAAGCAGGCCACATTCAGTAAGTTACTTACAGGATAAGAGATGGTGGTAGGTAGGATTAAACCTCGGCATATGAGTGAATTGGGAAATTTTGCTCTGGAAGGCTGGGGTAATTTAAATTGGTTTGTTTTATCCTTAAGGCCTTGAGAAGTTAAGGTCCATCAGCATTCACTGTCAGAATTTCCGTGATACGATTTGGTAGTGAAGACTGGCATTCTGAACTCATCTATCAAATGCTGAGCAGTTATGATTGATTGGTCATGTCTTTGTGAACCGCTGGTGTTGAAGTCAAGGGAGCTTCCAGCAAACTAACAAGAAACAATACCCTAGGGTTAAGCGATGCTGACTCCTGGTTACTGTTACTCTTGCTTTATGTCTTTCTGATTGGTGGTTGTCTCTATTCAGACTAAAGATAGCCTTTAAGTGCAGGGAGTGTAGCTATGCATAAAAGTAAAGCCAGCATTCATTCCTCTACATTCATTTCATATATCTGATAAAAAAAAATTTTCCCGTGTCAGTACAAGTACATAGACATAAAAAAGAAATGTAGCTTGGCTGGCGAAGAGTAAACAGAGTGTGGATTACATTTTTATTACCTTCCGTCCATGCAGCACATTCGTAGTGGTCCTCCAGCAACCGTGATCGTAAAAGAAGAGAGGTTCAAGAACACATGGCCAAAAGCCTTCGCTCCTTTAAAATCTAGTATGCTGTTGTAAGATCACCCGCTTTTGTTTTCCTATTAGGAGTGGCTCATCTCTCTCAAACTTGGTAGGAATGATGCATATTTAGGTTTTGGGTCGAATGCACGAATAGTTTTAGCTACTTAGAAATTAGAGCGACGAAGGAAACTGTTTTAAAAAAAAATGTTTTAAGTGGGGAGGGCAGTTTGAAAGCCTTGTCGCGTGGAGATTAAGTTTTCCCATAAAATCCTTCTTTACAGCTTTATAGCTCGTTCATACATAAATTACCCGTGCTACTACATCCCATAACTCATAGCCATTTCAAGGGACGCCATTACTAGCTCTCAATCAAATAGAATTCTCAGTGATAAGGCAGTGAGTGACGTAAGCCTTCACTGTCATCTTTGGTTGCCAGTGTTGGATAGATAAGCTGCATTCGGCTGGGGAAAAGAATATATCAAATAGATGCTATCCCTGGAGTTTTGTCTAGGAATCACTCTCTTGTGTTGTCGTTTAGACGGTCAAGGACATTTCACCTGACCCGCCCCCCCACACACACACACATACACAACATACACAAAATGATATAAGTAAATGTAAAACTAATATTAAAAGAAACCATGTCACCTTGAAATTTGAGGAGTCAAATGGATATGAAAACTGTAGGGTTTCTTTCTAAAATCTTAGTTGTCAGTGTGAAGATGAACTGTGGTCCAGTCAGCCCTTAGTCTCCACGTATTCAGCCAACCATGAATCAAAAATAAACGCCTCTGTACTGAGCATATACAAACTTTTTTCTTGTTCCTCAAACAACACAGGAAGAAAACCACTCCCTTTAATGTTTGCATTATCTTCAGGAATATAAACAGTCTGAAAAAGGACAATATGTACATTAGATAGTCCAAGTTATATCCAAATACACAAAAGCGAGGTGGGCAACCTGGAGTTTGCTCTCTGTAGGGAACGCTGGAACCAACCCCCTCTGCACACACCCAGGGACAGTTAACCTACGTGCAGTTGGGATCACAGCAAGGGAACTGGGCATAGGAATAGTTGGATTTGGCCTTTTCTCTCCGTGAGCCCTATAAGCTACACAGTGGTTTCAACCACCTCCAGGAACCTCAGTGGGTTTCACTTTGTTTTAAAGTAACTTCCTCACACAGTGAGGCCTTTTCCAGTGGGCAGCAAGTATAGAGAATGACGTCATGTTCTCTGAATTCGTGCTCTTTGTGAGACACCATGTGCACCAAGATGACTAGGAAATCAGAAGCAAGCCTGTTCCCCACCAGCCAGAAAATAGACTCCTAATCGATCCTAAGAAGACTGAAGAATAAATGAACAGTAGGTACTGTGACCAGCCTTGGCGTATCGTCATTATTAAAAATGAAATGGACTCTCGCATGTGAAGAAACTTTGCTCTCATGATCTTTAGCTTCCTGGGGTTTAGGTTTTGGGTAACAGTTTTATCATGAGAAAACAGACACACCCATGTTCCTTCACGTATGTGGACAAGCAGAAGAGGGAAACTTCAGAAGACGTGTGTGTGTGTGTGTGTGTGTGTGTGTGTGTGTGTTGTATGACCATGTATGCATGGGTGTGCATATACATGCACATGAGGATCCCGGTGGAAGACCTTGTGCCCTGCTCCATCATACTCCACTATTCTCTCACTGAACCTGGAGCTAGGCGGGCAGCCAACAAGCACAGTGGTGGTCCTGTCTCCCTGCTACACGCTCCTAGGACTGAGCGTACACAGTCACAGCTGGCTTTTTACAGGGTTCTGGGGATGGAACTCAAATCCCCATATTTGTAAACTCTTACCTACTGAGCCATGTCCTGAGCTCCCGCATGATCTTTTTAAAATCTCATCATCTATTCCTCTCAAGAACACGCTCTATTCTAGTTCTCAATGGCCTTTGGATCAGCTCCCCTCCCTCTCCCCTCCCCCCTCTCCCCTCCCCCCCCCTGCTTTCTCCATGACCCTCTCTATTCAACATTCTTCCTTCTTAAGACTTCAGTGTTAGCTTCTGCACCTTCTTGTCACGTTCTTCAGCAGGGACCCGTGAAGTCTCCTTCACGTGAATGTCACCTTCAGGATGATGACTTTACCTGGACACCTGCTTGCTTAGTGGATGTAGTCTCCTTGGTCACACACCCTTTTCTCCCACTCCCCTTCAACCCAGTTTTCCTCTTGTACCTTCCATAATACAAACTACATAAGATTAGGAATACGGTGTGTGTGTGTGTGTGTGTGTGTGTGTGTGTGTGTGTGTGTTTGCTTCTTTCACTAGGAAATTATACCACCAAGTAAAAATGTGTTTGTTTTGGTCACTGTTTTTGGCCCACTGGATTTGCATTTGATAGAAGCTAAGACTCTCCTGGAAAGGGCAAGCACATCTTCATAGCACTGCAGCTAACACCTACGCTCGTCAGATACCACTGGCCCATCGCTCATAACGTACCAGAAAAAGCCAACCCGAGGGGAGAAAGGTTTAATCTGGCCCATTTTTCAGTCTTAATCAATGGTCCAACTTGCTTGTTTCTGGACCATAATGGCGAGGAGGAGGTCCTAGAATGTAGCCACTCATCTTATGGTAGTGCAAGAAGGAGATGACTTTGGTGAGAGCGTACAAATAAGACTGTAGTCACTCCCCGAGTGACCTACATCTCCTCTCCAGCCGCCACATCCTAAAGATTGTACCATCTCCCAATAGACCAACTGGGGCATCAGTCTGGGCCATTCCAGACCCAAAGAATGACACCATGCTTGCTGACAGATAGGTAGATAGATAGATAGATAGATAGATAGATAGATAGATAGATAGATAGATCATACATACATTACACATATAGATAAATAAGTAGTGTATACGTACATATACACATACTGTTAAGCATGCAGGGCACCCTGAAATATTTGGAAGTAGGAAGTTCACCTCAAGACAGTAACGTGCTCTGAAATTGCAATGCTTTTCTCTTGGTTTGGTTTGGTTTTCTGTTGTTGTTTAAGTAGGAGAGTCACTTGAACATTAGAGTCTGTGCCTGGGGACTGGGTAGTGGTGGCGCTCGTGCTGAGCTGTGTCTGGCTCCTGAGGCTGAAGGCTGGTCCTCTGGAGAAGGATGGCCGTGCCCCTCTCCCCGGATTGCTCACAGAAGGCAGGAGTAGGCATGTCACCTCAGGTGGGACTGCATGGGATGCCAACTGTGTGCCTCTGACCCCGTTATATCACCTGCTTCTTTACCAGGCAGGGTTCAGGGCCAAACAACTTGTTCAGTAGGAAATGGACCTACATATTCATAAGAAACTGTATTTCTGACTAAGTCGCATTCATTAGAAACTTAAAATAACCAAGTCCCTTTTCAGTGGCCTGGAAGTGTAGAAATTAACTCTTTGTTGCTCAAAAATTAGTGTAGCCCTCTTATGACCCACCTGATCCTGAATTCATATTCTGGTTATTTTATGATACTATGTTTATTATTCTCTACACAGTGAAAGAGGTTTTTTTCTTCCACTACATTAAATAAAAATACATATTCCCAACACAGTAAATGGTATTAAAGAGAGATGACAGTTATTTGGCCACATTGGAAATCTGAACCCATATCATAGCTTCTAAGAAAACTCAAAGATTTCTGAACAGTTTACGTGATTTGTAATGGCGCGTGGGTTTTCTTTTCTCTTTTAAACAAAACGAAAACCTAGTCTGATATGACAAGGGCACGCTGGAAGCAAAAGCAAAGACAAAGGCAGCAGGATGGCCAGTTTGAGGCAAGCCTGGACTTAGGCAAGACCCTGTATATGTAAAACAAACAAACAAACAAATAATTAAATATTGAAGCAACAAATAAACTTCCCAACCATTTGAAGCGACATGGATTCAGCTCCTGTTGCTCTGGGATCTATGGAAACTGCTATCGTTGCGGCCACTCCTTTCCTCAGGAATACCCATGGGACATGGAAAAGCCACGGCCCGTCACCTGCAATGGTCTTTGTCACAGCACAGTAGCTGGCCATAGGAACACAATGGCTTTCAGATGTAGGGACTTAGGGGAAGAGAATCTTAAGTCTCTGCATGGTCCTTCCTTTGAGGTCCTTCCTTGTCAGAGAACACAACGACAATGAAAGACTAATGTCGCTTTAAGTATCAATATACTCTGTCATTGTCACCTTCACTAAATGAGCTCATGGTTTGCCAGTTTAACTATAGGATCATTCCATTTACCCTTACCGACTGAGATGGAGGGCTAGTATAAATGGCTCTAAGTTTGAATCAAATACTGAAAAAAGAGTTGAATCTTAAATTCCAACAGTAGGTTGTAAGTGGGACTCCTAACAAAATTTCTTTGAAGAGAAATATATTCCTTAGGTTTTATTTTCTCCAGGAAAATGGGAAATGGGGTGGGGGTGTGCATGTGCATGTGTGCACACACATGCCACTTACATACGTACACATACATTTATATGTAGAATCATACTCTGAAGAATTGAGTTCTGTGATGTTTGTGGATACTGGTAACTACATGATTGACTCCAAAGCCTTGAGAATCAGTATGTTCCCAGTCCATGGGCAAAGACCAGTGACTCAGAATACAATCCAAAAGCACAAACACCTCTTTCTTTTGTCTTTTCGTTATGTTCAGGCTCTCGGAGAAACACGCGAAGGGATCTTAGCCCTCAGATCTAATCCAATCGCTAATCTTATATACAGAAACACACTTTCGCACATACATCCAAAGGACGATTGACTGGCATCCGGTAACTCATTCAAATTGGCGCGTGAAATTAATCAGCACAGCGATATACCTTGACGAAGCAGAGTAAATGATAATAACGTCATGTGCTGATTTCCATGTTCCTATAAGAAATCTATTTGAAATAACCCTTATACCAGGAAAGATACCCCACTTGCTTATATCCTTATATATGCTTATACAATATAATATTATTATATAATAATTGATTATTATTTTATTCTTATTTTTGTAGGCCTGCGTTTTAATTTAGACCAATCAAAGCAGGTTTTCCTAAGGGGACCCACATTCTGGCACTCTGCTGTCCACACTGGTACATTCCCACTGAATGAAATGTAAAGTGAGGTGTGCCTGGTCCTCTGTTGCAATTTTATTTACTAGTATTTACTGTAGCTTCTCATTTTCACTCGCCAGTAAGAGGGGGAAAATGGTTAGGTCCATGGGAAACAAGCTTTGCTAAGTTGGTTAGGAAACACATGCGTATTGATTTGCTTGAGGTCATGCAAAGCAAATATATTAGTCTTTGGTATCCTTTCTATTACAGACGGTGTTTAAAATTGCAGATCATTTTTCAGTCATTCGAGATAAGAAACCATATATTTTATTTATTTCCATGTTCTGCGTGGACTATACATAAGTTGAATTTTTCTGGGTTTTCTTTGTTTGTTTGTTTGTTTGTTTTCCGGAAAATGTGTTGCTTTTCCTGTAGATGGCATTTCACAGTCCTGTGTTCTAATTTATTTTCGATGAATTAGAAGTAAATGTATGTGATTTTTTCCCCCAAAAGTTAGTGTAAAAGATTTCTGTGTGACATAATGGGAAGCAGTAAAGGCACCGGCATGCATGGGATCCCCTGTGTGACTGACATCTAATTGTAAGACGCAAGGCATGTTGTCACCAGTAGATAAAAATCCTGGACTGCAGAGTGCTCGGGTCACTGGCCCTGGGCACTAGCGGGTGTAAAAACATTGTCTGAGCTTCACACCAAGCGGGACCTAACTTCAGAGTCCTGAGTGGACCTTCCTTCCTTCTCCCCGTTGAGCAAGTGTTCCCTTTTTTAATCAGCCCGATGAGGACAAGTTCTTTGGGGTTCTAGGAATAAGCCTTTGCCTCCCCACTTCAAGTGACACACCTGGATACACCTGCTATTTTTTTTTTTGAAAAGTAATGATTAACCAGTGACCACAGGGAAAAGGAAAGAAATCAGAATGCATGCCGCTCGTGTTTATTGAAATGCATTCTGGTTTCTGTTAACACGGTCAGACCTTTGATTCTAGCGCCAGTCATTTTCTTAAGTACGTAGACAGGGTACTAGCCTCAGCCGACTTAGCTGCAAAGTTGCTGTTGGGGATATTGTATCCTAAGCCTCTTACTCCAAGAATTTGATGAGAAGTGTGAAAAGAGTACTTGAAACAGTGGTTGATATTTTTGAGTAAGCGTTTAAGTTCATTTGAGGATGATGATGTCATTTCCTGTTTAGCGGGAAAACCGTGTTCCTCTTTAAAACTGTCTCTTTCCTCTATCTTTCCTGGCGCTCTTAAATACTTTCAGTTCTTCCTAATCAGTATCCATTTGTGGGTTAGAATACTTTGGTTTTATGGTCCAGTCTTCCTGTTTTAGGAGCATCCCTGGTGCTACATAAGGTCACAGTGCATATGACAACTCGGGTCCTGCCAGGTGGTATGGAATTCCAACTAGGAATCACTGTCTGTTGGCTGACAGTGTGATGAACTAGATTGCCAAATATGTGAAGGCTGACTGTCCTCTTGTGGTCTCTAAACTGTACTTGTCGGGGTTTCGATGTCTTCCCATGGCGTTCTGGCTCATGAAAGGTAGCTTTGCAATTAGGCTGTCTAAAACAGGATGCGCAGAATTCCCATTTTGCTGAGATGCCTTGATTTCACAGCAGCCTTCTTTTCGGATTTCACTGGTGTCCGCGGGACTTACAGAGTATGAGGCTGGCGATATACCCTTAGCTACTTCCCAGATTGCGAAATGGCCAGGCAGAGCCTGAGGATTTGGTGAAACACGGCCATACTCCTCCAGTGACTGCTGGAGGAATGCGTGTCTGGGCAAGATCTTTTTTAATGCTATAGTTTTTAAATGTGCTCTGTTGCTACGCAGTGCAGTTGTGAAACACGCTCCCGCCACGGTAAAAAAATGTCTCTCTGGGTGCTTCTTTAGGCTGCATTGGCACCTACTGTGCACTGTTCCTTTACAGGATTCTCTGTCCTGGGAAATGACTGGCTTTCTCACAAAGATCAGGCATTCTGTTCCTCTTCTCAACTTGCCTTCCGTCTGCTTCCTAGTTCCCACGACAGCAGCCAGCACCCCTGACGCCGTCGACAAGTACCTGGAGACCCCCGGAGACGAGAATGAACACGCCCATTTCCAGAAAGCCAAGGAGAGGCTGGAAGCCAAGCACCGAGAGAGAATGTCCCAGGTACGGAGGATCCTTCCTTCTGCTGTCTGTCGTTTTGTTATATAGAGAAATCTGCGCTCCCCTCTGCCTCAGCCGGGTAGACATAAAGTTTAATTTAAATGTTTGCTACAAAGCCCCAGGTGGTAGGGTTCCCCCTGCCCTGCGCATGGTCACATCAAATAAAGACAAGGATTTGGGAGCACAGATTCAATCTCTGAAGATGGTGAGGCAAGGGCCATTAATTGATACATGGTACTAAACTTTAGTGTGTGTGTGTGTGTGTGTGTGTGTGTGTGTGTGTCCCCTAGCAGGCTGTATACTTCACATGTGCTTTGTAAGATTTCTTGAAAGAATAGAAAGGAGTAGTTCAATCAGTGAACTGTTTACTGTTACCCACCAAGCAGGAGGATCTGAGTTTGATTCCCGGAACACACATTCAAAAAGCCAGACCTGGTGGCCTGTGTTTGTGAATCCTGGGCTGTGGCAGTAGATGACAGGCAGATCCCTAGGACTTAACTGTCCATCCTGTCTCGTCTGCTTGGAGTTCAGCCCCATGAGATAAGCTGTTTCCCAAGAAGCGTGGGGTGCTAGAGGAAGAACACCCACAGGTTTAAGCTGTGCCTTATCCCTTGGGCCACATCCCAACTAACTTCTTTATCAGCCTCTGGATCCCAGGCTCCAGTTACCCTGCAACAGACACTATTGCATTGTGAAAGCTCCCTGTGTCCCAGAACCGCCCAGCTGATCCACCAAGATAGTCACTCCTAAGCTGGTTTGCCTCACATCGGTAGGAGGTACATCTTCCCATCAGTCCTCTGCCTGGGAATGGCCCCAGCCCCGGCCCTGTGTCCCTGGGAATCATGAACTCTTCTCCATGGAGGTCATCTCCTGAGCTGTTGGTATCCTGAACAAGAAAACCCTTATTTTAAACAGAACTAATGCTGTATCTCAAAAAGCAGGACAAGGTTGCTATTTCTTAAAGATGTCTAGCCTTAGTACTTGGCCCTACTCTTGCCATTGTGACGCTGAGGGAAAAGGATTTACAACCACACTGGACCACAATATCCTGGCCATGAACTATAATTCACATTCTACTAGTTGCCCATGAGGAAAACCTAAAAGCCCATTGAGCTAGAAAGCCAACTGAATGGGACGGGCCACTAAAGTCAATCCCCTGCAAACTAGAACTTCTCACATTTTTCTCCTCAGTAGAAAAGTCATTTAGGAAGGTGTGGAAGGACTCATTGGGATTGACTACAAATCTCTCCTTTTTAAACTCAAAATCGATCTCGTTTCCTGACCCTTTCAGAGGCTTCCCTGTGACCCTTAAAAGAAATAATAACAGCCCTGGGTGCATAACTGCACAGAAGACCACAGGAAGTGTAACAAACACTGAGTGCTCCACTGAGTGCTCCCATGACATTTCCAGTGCCAGCCAGGGCACTTTGACCCCAGCGTTGCCTCTGCCTCCCATATACATGCAGGCCTGGCCTGTCTGTAGCTGGAAGCCACTCCCCTCCTCCCCTCCTCCCCTCCTCCCCTCCTCCCCTCCTCCCCTCCTCCCCTCCTCCCCTCCTCTCCTCCTCCTCTCCTCCCCTCCTTCCCTCCTCCCCTCCTCTCCTCCTCTCTCCTCCCTCCTCCACTCCTCTCCTCCTCCTCTCCTCCCTCCTCCCCTCCTCTCCTCCTCCATCCTCCCCTCCTCCTTCTTCCCCTCTTCCCCTGCTCCCCTCCTCTCCTCCTCCCCTCCTCCCCTCCTCCCCTTCCCTCCTCTCCTTCTCTTTCCTCCCCTCTTCCCTTCCTCCCTTCCTCTCCTCCTCCCCTCCTCCCCCTTCCCTCTTCCCCTCCTCCCCTTCCCTCTTCCCCTCCTCCCCCTTCCCTCTTCCCCTCCTCCTTCATCCCCTCTTCCCCTCCTCCCCTTCTCCCTCCTCTCTCCTCCCCTCCTCCATCCTTCCCTCCTTCCTCCCCTCTTCCCCTCCCCTGGGCTCCCTTTGCTCTTGACATCGGCTTATTTTAGAAATGTCCCTCTCTTCTTCCCACCCACAAATCTCACACAGTCTTCTGCCGCACATCTTGCTTGACTCGGGGCAAGTAGTTACTTTAACCTTTTATTTGATGCTAAAGATTTCTATAATAGTTTATGTATTGGCGATTTTTATATCTATAATCATATGTTTCTACTACACTCTAATTCCTTTTAGTCCATAAAAAATTATACGAGGCATGCCGACCTTGTATTTCATTCTTAAATCCACGTGAATCTTTTTTTTAATATTTTTTTTTACCATATCTGAGGTATTTTTATGTAATTAAAAGAAAATTGGTTCCAGGTTCTGTGTTGGCTTCTGGCATGGTCTGTTGTGGCACTGAGATCTCTGGGGAGCATCGACTTGATCCGGGACTTAGTTGTAGATTTCCGGGAGACTTTCTCCATCTTCACATCCCAGATCACGGACGCCGTAGCCGTAGGCATTCCTAGAGCAGAGAGTGCGCCTGGTAACGCCAGCGCTCCGGGCTTAGCTGCCATTTAACTCCACAGTCTGTGCTGCTCAGTTCCGGGGACTCTTTGACTTTGAACTTGTGTGTCTCTTAAATCTCTGTTTAATAACCGTCATTTTCTCTGCACGACATAGCCAGGCCTCTAAAAGAGCCATAAATCCTGATGGAACTGATCCCTCTCTGCACACAGTGAAAAACTGTTGTGCGGGGACCCACAGTGCGGGCCTGACATTCAGATTCAGAGGACTTCAAGTTTTCAAATCCGGAGCTCTCCACCTTGATTCATACTGTAGCTTTCAATTCATTTTCTGGGTTAGCACACAAAATAGTGGGCCTCGTCCATTTCTGCTGCAGGTACCGAGGGCTAGGGAAGATGGCCTTTGTATTGATGTTAATGACCTAGCCATCTGGAGATCTTGGTCACAGTGTGACCAGCATGTGTCAGATGCAAGCAAGCACACACACACACACACACACACACACACACACAAACCGAAATGCGCTCCGTCACTGTATTAGTTACTTCTTGCCATGCCAAGCAGCCTGACAAGAGCAACCTAAGAAAGGGAGGTTTTGCTTTGGGGTAGAATTCCAGGGTACAGGCCAGAGTGACACAATAATCATGGTGTAAGGCGGAAGCTAGAGGCAGCAGGTCACACGGCTCCTGCAGTCAGACTGCAGCAGGTCACATTTCGCCTGCAGTCAGGCAGCAGCGTGCATGGCCCACTCTTTCCTTTGTCTCCAGTCCAGAATCCCCCACCGCAGCCTCGTGCTACTTAAATTTAGGGTGAGTCTCCCCAAATCAACTAACCTAATCCAGAAAAAAAAAAATCCCTACCCCTGTCAGGTCTAGAGACTTGTTTCCATGGCGACGCTAAATCCCATCAAGCTGACAAGCAAGATTATTTATTCATCACACGTGTTCGCACACCTAGCCCCTTTGGTGTGTATGTAGAATGAAGTCCTCCAGAACCAAAATTTGCCTGGTGCTGAGTTTTTTAATATATACAGTGTCATCTCAAGGACAGCTACTGGGACTGACCCTCAACTCACCGGTAGATTGATGTCCCACTCTGGAGAGGCACACTGATCCAGTAGGCCACTAGGCCTGTCATTCATTCCTCATCTGTTGGTTCCTCTCACAGCTTTCTTCCTCTGGTCTGTAGAATGAGATTACTGCTTACAGGACCTGCTGTAATCAGGCACCAATTAAATCGGTCAGACTTTGTTAAGCACTTAATCCAGGAATATCATCTATCACCAGTATACCCCAGGAAAAGCCACTGGCTAAGGGGTAAATCTTCTGCCCACAGCATATCTGTAAGCGCTCCTTCAGTGATGGCATAGTCCATGGATGTGTGAGAGCAGAAGATGTTGTTAAATTATTCTGAAAAAAAAATCAATGTTTGAGTTCGTTTATCTAGTAATATGTATTTTCAAGGCATTAGCTAGGTAAATCTTAATTATTTCATGGATCCGCAATTCCAAGAGGGCAATACAGGTTCCCAGCGTCTAAGATAAAATGATTGCAAGGATACATAATGCAGGAAGTCGGCTTTCACACCCCATTAAGACATTTGGTTTCCATCTCAAACTAATTTTGAGATGCCTTGCCTGAGGGATTCTAGTTAGAACATCGCCACCCGGGAACGTTCCCTCCCGTACAGGAAATTGAAACATTTTTCTTCCCAGCCTCGTCTCATCTATGGAGCAAAGCATCTCTTCAATATCTCTTTGTCCACCGCTATCCTTTATCAGCTGCTAGGAATACTCAAGTCCCTTGAACAGTTTGCATGTGTTCCGTGTTTCTTGTTCTCAAGAAACTAATTTAAAAATCCAACTCACACGCTGATCGGATGTGACCGTGTAAGCCTGGTCTTCCTTGCAGTTTTGGGCGATGTATAAAAAGCCCAGGAGTCCCCGCCCTGTAAGCGACTTGGTGTCTTGCCTCATCTCCCTCCGTTAGGCTCACGTCACATGGAAACCCACTTCACAGGCCAGACAGTAGAAAAGGAAAGTGCAGCCGTGGGTGGTGAACCATTATCTGGCATCTTCCTTCAGCACCACACAGCAATACACACTGTACTACGGTCAGTGAGTGAAGAGGTCGGAGAACAGGAAACGGTCAGGACACAGCAGGCTGGCCTGCTTAGACAATTAGTGTCTTTCTTACCTTTTGCCGCATTCAGGAGATTATAATGCATACTTTCTGGGGATTTCTGGGTGGATTTGGAGTCATCTTTGCTACTCGTGACTTAGGTTGCTGAACAGGAAGAGTCCGCTCTTCATTTGTGCAAGGAGTAGAACTTAGCGCCTCAAACAGTGGAGCTCTTCCCTCTCTTCTGCATCACCTCTCCTTTTTGTGACATTGTATTCCTGGCCCGCATGTACACATACCCAAAATACACCACTCAGAATGCGTTGACTTGATGTCGTTAAAGGGTGAAATCAATGTCATAGTTCATTGACAGGAGACTTCGTTCAGATAGCATGTGCCTTCCTCCTAGTCAGGGTCTCTATTCCTGAACAAAACATCATGACCAAGAAGCAAGTTGAGTAGAAAAGAGTTCATTCAGCTTATACTTTCCACATTGCTGTTCATCTCTAAAGGAAGTCAGGACTGGAACTCAAGCAGGTCAGGAAGCAGGAGCTGATGCAGAGACCATGGAGGGATGTTACTTACTGGCTTGCTCAGCTTGCTCTCTTATAGAATACAAGACCACCAGCCCAGGGATGCTACCACCCACAAGGGGCTCTCCCTGCTTGATCACTAACTGAGAAAATGTCCCACAGCTGGATCTCGTGGAGGCACTTCCTCAAGGGGGAAGCTCCTTTCTCTGTGTAACTCCAGTTTGTGTCAAGTTGACACATAAAACCAGCCCGTACAACCTTTTAAGGGTAATAGGTGTTTACTCGCATTAAGTAAAATGACTTTCAGACATTTCTCAAGGAAAATGGAAAGATGAACCAACCTTATTTCGAGAGGCTGCAGTACATGTGGGCATTTATAGTCACCATACCGCTGGCATAAATTATTTATATTCTCGTAGGACAAATATTATTCACATTGGGATGGATGTGTGATGCATTTTTCATAGGTAACATACTGTAATGTGAGCCCTGTATTAAATCTGTATTTGAAGGGAGAATGGAGGATTTTCATATCGCCTTATGTTATCTTTATAGGTCATGAGAGAATGGGAAGAGGCAGAGCGTCAGGCCAAGAACTTGCCCAAAGCTGACAAGAAGGCCGTTATCCAGGTAACACGCCAGCCCCACGTACACACCAGACAGGACGTGCCTCACTCAGTCATCAGGGGTCTCCAGGCATCTTCTGGAAGCCCGTGTTCATATTTGCATGAACTTGGCTTGTTCTCACTCCTTGCTTCCCTTACATCTGCTCCCAACTATTTTATTTTATTTTATGTATGTGAATTCACTGTAGATGTCCTCAAACACACCAGAAGAGGGCATCAGACCTCATTGCAGATGGTTGTGAGCCATCATGTGGTTGCTGGGAATTGAACTCAGGACTTCTGCAAGAGCAGTCAGTGCTCTTAACCACTGAGCCATCTCTCCAGCCTTGCTCCCAACTATTTAAAATTAGAATTAATCACCCCATATTTCTTCTATGGCTTGCAAGGATGCGTCTTTTGAGTGTCTGGAGCTCTCAGCTCTTCCAGTCCCATGGAAAATTTAAATGAGATTAGGAATTTAGGACTAAACCCAGTCTACAAATGACCTTGGTCAGACAGAGAGACTATCTTTGCACTAATCATCATGTTGAGAAATGAACATGTTTGTGTGTTATTTTTCACATCAGCATTTCCAGGAGAAAGTGGAATCTCTGGAGCAGGAAGCAGCCAACGAGAGGCAGCAGCTCGTGGAGACACACATGGCCAGAGTTGAAGCCATGCTCAATGACCGTCGCCGTCTGGCCCTCGAGAATTACATCACCGCACTGCAGGCGGTGCCTCCAAGGGTAGGTCGCACTGAGAGATCTCGCTTCAGGTCGTAGCATCGTCAATGGTGGATGATAGTAGGGACTGGAGGCCACAGGGAAGAAGCTAGGAGAAAGGCCATTAGTGCTTGATTTGTAGATGTGATTTAGGTACATTGTCTCCTAAAGACACAGGGTCACAGAACAGTGGCCCTCCCTCTCATAACTCTTTTGACAATTAATTACCTTTATACTGTTTTCCATGCTGTGTTCTTATTTTTCTTTAAGCCACCATTTTTTTCTCTTTTTTATATAATAAGAAACAATCATACCTTTTGCCTAATGTAGTCACATTCTTGGGTCATGTTTACCATGTGTCGTTTCTCTTCTGCCCAGTGGGCATCCTTTATGGTTTCAAGGGCATGTAAGATGAAGTTTGTATTCTTTGGGTTAGAATGTGTATAAGCTAGTGATGTATTTATGCCTGGAAAACACCTCAACTTTAGTATTGGTTTTAAAAAGATATTTTGGCTGGGTATAGAATTATTGGTCCTAGTGATTTTCTTTTACCTGCTTTAATGATGTTTGCTGTTTTCAACCAATCATTCTTATCACCTCTACAAATAATGTTTTGTTTGATCTGGCTATGCTAAAGGTTTTTTTTTTTTTCTCTTTTTCACAGTATCTGTTTTATCGATGCAAAATGATGGAATTCCATCTGTCCTTAGTCTCTTCTGGACATCCCTTCATCTCATATCTAAGATTATATCTGATACTTTCTTATATAATTTTATGTCTGGTCATTTTTTTTATTGGCTATCATACACTATAAACTTTATGTTGTTGGATGCTAAGTATTTTTGTATAACTATAAATATATTCAGACTTATTTGAAATCTAGCTAGTTTACCTAGAAGCAGTTTCACCCTTTCAAATTTCACTATTTTTAGATTTGTTGGGTGCAGTGAATCTCCTTGTATCTTGTTATTTCTATTTTCAATCAGGATCCTTCTTGAGAGTCTACCATGAATGCTGAGTTTCAAATTGGATTGCCAAGAACCAGGCAGTTCTGTGTCTGTGGGACTCCAGGCACTGTTACCACTAGTCCTCTGGGTACCTGTTACCTCTAGCCTCAGTTTCTTATACCAGCAGGCACGGAAGAGTCCTCAGCTACAGTCAGTAGGAGAGCCTGCAGGTCTCTCGTAGAGCACTTGGTCCTGTAAAGCCTAGCCAACTGGGTCTCCAATGACTCCTCCCTCCTTGGGGTCCACTGCCTGAGATCCCTACCTTGTACAGAGACACTTGGGGACCATGGTTGCTGACAATTATAGGACCTCACCTTGTGTGTCTCCTCTTCCTCTATGGTCCATGGTCCTTACCTTGCAGAAGCTGTTCCTCTTACTTAGTTCTCTTCCTTTTCTTGGCAGGAGGGTGAAATCTTGGTCTTCTCGATCTTGGCCAGAAGTGGAAATTTGTCCACTTTATGTAATGGAACCCAAACTCCACCCACTTGTGCTGATTTTCCTCGCCACTCTGACTTCCCTTTCCCTGTTAAGGGATTTCTGGGATCCCTCTGGGTAGCAAGTGGACACTGATTCTTTTGTACTGATGACATCACTGTGATCTCCGGGGATGGGGTGGCTGGCTCGGGGTGACACCAGTAGTCATGGACAGAGAAAGCTGTGAGTCAGTTGCCTGCTGCAGTGTCTCTCTTCTGGACCACACTTCCTCCCTGAACAAAGAGCTTCTCAAAATAAGATGTCTATATTAGCATTTTATTTTCTGTGAGCTATCTCTGCCTTTACCGAGGCAGTACTTAGTGAAATTCTGGTTTTGTCTTTCTGCAGATGACAAAGGTCCTTGGTTACTCTTTCTTTAGAGAGCATGCTTTGGTGAGGAGAGTTGTGGGGGTCATTTGTCAGACAAGAGTTATTGGGGGGATTTTCGAGACTAAGCCCACAGGCCTGAGTCTTGGGGCACCTCCTCCTATGCATAAAGTTACCGACCTCGTTATTTAAAATTTGACTCAGCCACTGCACTTAGCTCTGTATTTTGAAAGGTGTGAGAAAGCTGTCTTCTTGATTGCCTTTGTGCATTTCTCTTAAAAGATATAAATCAAGAGTTTTCATTAAATCTTGTAATCCAATCTCACATCCAATATAAAGAATGAAATGGTTTTTGATATGTTTCTTATAACAACCACAGAGCCAGAACAAGTTATTAGAAATGTGACTTAAATGCACACTGACTATTTGAACACATGGTAAAAGTAAAAGGGCTTTTTTTTTCTTTTCTATTTTAAAATAGTCTAATCTTATTCTGAATGTTTGCCAAACTTCATAGACAGATCTTCCTCAAGACCAGTGAGAAACACATGACCGGGGGCACATGAATCCTAGTTTTAATTAATTCAAACAGAAAATGAAGGGATAAGGTGGAAAGCTTTGGAAGCTTCTCTGTTTCTCAAAATGTATTGATTCCCACGTTCCCTCCAGAGAGGAGCCATCCTCTGGCACTTCCTTCTGGGCACATCTTCATGGGCAGCTGTCCACAAACTCCAGAGCTGGGATGCTCTGTGGCCCATTTCTGTGCTCATATCTGCTTTTCTTTCATCTTTTAAAGTGAAAAACTTACTATGAAATTATTATGAAGCGTTTAGATACTTAAAATCATTTTATAGAGCACAAATGAAAAGTGACCCTTACCATTTCCAGAGGTACATTTGTTTGTTTAAGTTTAACATGCATTCTAATATAAAACTCATCAGTTATAACTGGATTCTAAGAAATATTACATTGGTTTTATTATATAAGTGTTTTTAATAAAAAAAATGAACTTGCAGTTGTTTTAAAACAGTGTAGGCATTGGGAAAGGATGGAATATAATTAAAGCACCCTAGGTGCATTCAACATTGAATGGTTGGTTCATTAGAGAGTATTTGAAGAAAGAACAGAGGATCTCAAATGTGAATATGCAAAATTAAAACAGACTGTTGTAAATCACCCTGGAAAAAGTCAAGAATATGTCACAGGTGGCATTTGTTGGATGATCAGGCCTCTTGCCAAACCTTTCCGGGGTCTGTGTTGCTTTAAGGCATCTTTTGTTTACTAATTCCTGCTCACTCTGTGGGCTCTGCCTTCTGGGCTGTGTTACTAAGCCTGTTTATCCCCGGAGAGCTTCGGTCTGTTTGGTTTGACTAAACAAGGCTTAAAGATGCAGAAGTCCATATCAGACCTGGCCTTTCAGTGCCGTGGGGTTGGAGGGGGTTAGTTCTGTCCCCAGTGTCTGTATAACTAGCATGTAGTTGAAGGCATGAATCATGGAGCTGAGGGCGAGGGCTAGATCTCAGTCTAAACCAAATGTAATTGACAAAGGCCGCTGGTTTGTGGGAGAGGACTGCGATCGGCCTGTTTTCCGCAGGTTCTGGTGTTAAATATACCTGTGCTTAATGCCCAAGACAGCCATTTAATCTGTAACTAGGGACAAGTTAGTTAACAAAGGAATTCATCCTCCCCAGTCTGAAAATCGGGGTTAAATTTTCAACATGTTGAAACAGCAATTAACATGTTTCTAGCTTTGGTTGGCCATAATTCAAAACCAGAAGGATTCACTGAAGGTTGAGACGGAACTGTAGAGTACAAAGACATCTTCCTTTCCAAGGCGTCTGTGAGGTGGTGTGGAACACATGGAGGCTTTGGTGATTTTCCCGTTTGGGAAGGTCTGCTTCTTAGTTAGAGAGGAGCCAATGGGAAATGACGTTTCTAAACTCCTTGAGCATGTGCAGTGTGTTTCTAGCAGAGGGAACCATGCAAGAAAAGATAGATTACACAAAACCTTTCCATGTAACACATCATTATCATCTGAACTAAAAGTCACCAAACAGAAGGAAGCCATGAGAACAATCTATTGCCATTTTCTCTATTCAGTGAAATTTGTGCTTGACCTACCTTGATGGTTTTCTAAAGAAAAAGATTGTAGATACATTTTATATCAGCTCTAGAGTTTCCACCCAACCACTAAACTTAACGGAAAAAAAGTTATTTTCTAAAAATTTCAATGTAAGTTTCCCAAATTGGTTTTTATTTGTTTCCTTGGATTATTTTTGTTTGCATTCGTTTTCCTGTGGGTTTTTTTTTTTGAAAAGCATGTTATTTTATTGAAAAAGGAAGTAAAAACATTTTATGATAAAATTGATTTTCTCTTAAAATAGAAGAGATTTCTCCTGTAACATGGAGAAGACGTATGAAATGTTGATGACAAAATCGGGAATCAAACTCAGCAGGAGTTGTCATGAGGATAGAGGTGCAGCCCTCTCAGCTGAGTCTTTAAAACACCACACAGTTGTTTCATATGGTTTATGGCTTATGATGAATACTTTTTGAAATCTGAGATATAAACCCCCCCCCCAAAAAAAAACTGTGGCTTCATAAAAACAAGAGAAAGATACTCCCCCACCCCCACCCCTGGGAAGTAAAGTTCAAGATTTTAGAAACCATTAGCGTGCAATTTCTTGTTTCAGGAGAGATTTTTTTTATATATATATTATCTGAAACAGGAAACAGGTCATGATTTCCTTTGGTATCAGCATGTTATAAAGAAAATGGAATTAGTAAAATGGGCCTTGTTGAGAGAAGACTGGATGTATCTGGACTCTGTTATGTATTTTCCGGGATGATTGGCCACTTCAAACACCTTCTTAAAGGGCCGGGGAATTCTGGATAGACACATCAAGTGAGTTTGGAGTTTCTGTGTGGTCTACGAACATTGGAAGACTGATTTTCTCCTCCGAGAGACGATCACTTGCATGAATAAGATGTGAAGAATAGTTTATAGGCCAAAAACACTTACAAAATTATACTTAGCTCAGAGTCACTCATCAATTTAAGTACAGTCAATTATTGATTTGTTCAACAGTCACTTATTAGCAGCTACATTGCGCCAGGAACTATGATGGGAGGCAGGAATAGGCCAGGAATACCTTTGTTCCTGACTCAGATTGTGTGTGCTCTACTGTGCAGTGAATTATTATCTTCTGTGCTCGCATTTGTAGTCATCTAATCCATTTCCCTACCGCGTATCCCTCATCTTTTCAGAAATTAATTTTTAAATGCCTGTTTTCAAAAGGCGGTGTGATTCTAAGGTGAGGGAGGTACAATTTGGAAGGGCCACGTCAGCTGCAGAGAGAATGCAGTTACATCATACAGATGCTAACAAAAACAATGGCAGTGATAATAAAGGGGGCTGGATATAATTGGCCCCAATGGGACAGACCTGTGTCTTTATTCTTAACTATGAGTTTTAGATCCCACCCATTGCCACTATAACCAAACTGCAGTGTTAATACTTAACTGAAATTAGAATTTGCTAGTAAAATACACATATACACACACATACAAAACACACACATAACACATATACAATACACACATCAACCCCAAACCATCCATATATATGTGTGTGTCACTAGAGAAAATTTCGAGAGTTAATATTAATGAATATTAAATTATTTATTATCAGCATATTTATAATGAGCCACTGAATTTTTGCTTGTTCTGTGAAAAGTTCCATTTATAATGTGAGTAACACCAGACTAACAGTCATTAACAACAATTACCTTAAGACAACTTACTTGTGTGCTCTCTATATAGACACAGTAGAGATACAGGCACTCTTCCTCCTGCCATTTCTACATGGATGTTTCTTCTTTTTTAACTAAAGTTTACCAGATCCATCTTTGTCCTGGCATAATCAAATGAAGCTCCCTAGAGAGTGAGGATTGCTCATTACTCTGCAATCGATTATATAGCTCTAGAAAGAACTAGCGCCCACCTTGGAGAATTGTGGCTGAAAGTTATAAAGAAGGCCCTCCTTTTCTCTTTTCTTTTCTTTTCTTTTCTTTTCTTTTCTTTTCTTTTCTTTTCTTTTCCTTTTCCTTTTCTTTTCCTTTCCTTTCCTTTTTCCCCTTTCCTTTCCTTTCCTTTCCTTCCCTTCCCTTCCCTTCCCTTCCCTTCCCTTCCCTTCCCTTTCCTTCCCTTCCCTTCCCTTCCCTTTTCTTTCTTTTCTTTTCTTTTCTTTTTTTTTCTTTTCCGTTTGAAGCAAGTGCACTTGAATCATATGCCAAAGCTGAGCCGTTCTCTTTGAAACAAACGAAAACATAATAATACAGGAAAAGGTTGCTTGTTCTTCTTCTTTATCTAAACACACTGTCATCTATGAGGTCCGGACATGCCATTTTAGGTGGTTTCTCTGCTTGTTCTCCATCGCGGGGATTGGTCTTTTTAAATTTTCTAAACTTGACCCCTGAAAATTTCAAGCTCGGGGCCTCTTAAGGTCTTCAGAATTCTCAGTGTCCGCAGGCTTGGCTCATGGAGGTCCCCAGGCTCACAGGATGAGGAGGTCAGGGCTCATGGCACATACAGGTCCAGGGCTGGGGGATCCTCGAGCCCTGGTGTGTGGCTGCTCTGTATCAGGCTCTAGGGATTTTCAGGGAAAATTAGGACTATCTTTCCAAAACACACAAAGAAATAGCTGCGTTAAGCAAGATAAGAGCCTGAAACCGTATGAACACATTCTTTCTTTAATTATCACCAGACTTATTAAGAAGATAAGGGTGAATGTAGAAGGAAACCCCATGAATATCACAAAAGCCCAACTTGTACCTAATGCCTTGAATCGCTTTCCAGTAATCTTCTAACGAGATTGACAGGGCTCGTTCCTATCTCGCCATTTCCCCTTCCTGCTTCAGACCTTTAGTAAAGTACAGCCTCCTGCCAAGAGCCTAGGACCAGAAATGAGATTCCGTAATCTAAATCCAAATCTTCTCCACCGTTACAAAGAACTGCAGTCGGTGTGCTCTACAAACTCAGCACTGTTATCCACCCTAGCCACGGTTTCACTTTCCGCACAATTTTAGTTACTTGCGGCCATGGTCACCCGCTCTTAAGCGGAAGATTCCAGGTATAAACCATAAGTTTTAAATAGCTTTTATTTCACTATATTGTTATTGTTTTATTAGGGAGTGGTGGGAGTTTTGCTGACCAGTTTATAAATCAGTCTTCATCGTAAGCATGTATGTATAGTGCCCAGCACAGTCTATGTACTGATCGGCACCTGTCCCTGAGTTTAAAGAGCGAGGGATTCAGATGAGAATTCCCAGAGCACGCTTTCTCGCCATCCAGTTACATCGTCGTCAAACCTGTCTGTGCCTCGATAGAAATCTAGCGTGTTAGATTCTAAGACAGGCTCACACAGTGGCCAGGGTGCAGAACTGTGAAAGCAGGCAGCTCTGTCAGGAGCAGAGTCTCCAGGCCACGTGGACCAAGGTGTCCCTTACATCACTTCAACCCACGGGATCCTTCCTCGTGCCATTTTGGTGAGATGGAGAGGCAAGCCCTCACTGTGCCCTAGTCGGGGAGGAAGATTTGATGAGGTTCCACCCCACAAAGCAAGTCGCCCCACCCAGCTGAAGCACTAGCTCAGACACTGTGCTGCTCATTCAGCATGCCAAACGGTGCCTTCCACGGAGAACCGGCAGCTGTTGAGGCAGTGAGGAGGAGGGGAAGAAGATGGGCTGGGAAGAGTAGGAGATGAGAACCGGGCACCGGCAGGAGCATCTTAAGCCCTCCCTGATAGACCAAGCATTAACATTCAACTTGTCAACTGGCGAAACTTTTTTTTTCATTAAATCTTTTTAATTGGATATTTTATTTATTCACATTTCAAATGTTATCCATTTTTCCCAGTTTCCCCTTGGAGAGCCCATGTTCCATCCTCCCTCCCCCTGCTACATATATGACTGGAGCCACCGGTCCCTCCATGTATACTCTGGTTGGTCATTTAGTCCCTGGGAGCTCTTGGGGGGGGGACTTCCTATGGGTTGCAAACCCCATTAATTTTAGAATGAAATGCTACCCCAGATGGAAATATTACCTTATGGAAAAACTATAAAAGTTTAAAACCTATGAATGGGAGATGAGCCCCAATACCTATTAAATGCTGTACCTATGAGTCTCCTGTTGTTTGTAAGCGTATGACTAAACTTTTTAATCCTGAAATTCCTCCTCCTCCCTCTCCTTCTCCCCTTACCCCATCTCCATCTGTCTCTCTCTCTCTCTATATATATATATATATATATATAGATAGATAGATAGATAGATAGATATAGATATAGATATCATATTCTATATATAGATATTATAATATATATATATATACTCTGAAAGATGTTTTCTGAATTGTGAAGATATAAACATTGAAGTTCTAATGTTCATTTTTAATGAACGTTAGCATTAATACACAGTAAGAGGATGAATATGTGCGACTTGCGCTGGTGTGAAAGACAGGAAGCTAATCCATGAAAAGCACATGTGTTAGCTATAAGAAATGACCTTCCCATTCTCTAAAAGACACTCTGGCTTACTACAGAAGGACAAGGCCAGGCTGCAGCATCGGGTTCAGTTGCTTTTTGGCGACAATTCTTTCAAGACAAAATGCCTTAGAAAATCGTTTTTAGGTGGCCAGCCCCTGGGGGTGGGGGTAGAAGAATTTTTTAAAAAATGATGAAAGAAATCCTTACATTAGAAATTGAAGGGCTTTTTTCCCTTCTTTGAACTCATAAAAGGGGGAAAAGGCACATTTTCTTCGAAATAATCTTGTCCTAGAGACAGAAATGGAATAGACAACTTAAAGTGCATTAGGAATCATCGGACAGATGCATCATGGGTAAATGCAGTCAGTGTGACCCTTCTGTCTCCAACCTTGAAAGTGTACGTAGCATACCAAGAAGCCAGCGTCAAGGTTACGTAATGCCCTGGTTATACAGTGCTTCGGATAAACCTGCTCCCGGCGGCGGCAGCAGCAAGCTTTTAATTTCTGACTTGTAAAGATGATTTTTTAGTTACTATACATCTCTCTCCTTAAATATATGCTTTATAGGCTTAGCTTATCAGTTATCTGCCTTAGTCTTCCTGAAATATGAAAGCAGATCCTCCGTTTCATAAATCTGGCTGCATGTCGCTCTACCAAGGGGGCTTGTGATAACAGGCTACCCAGGCCTGTGTCTAAAGCGAGGATGTCGCTCTGCCTTGAGATTCTGGTGAGACAGTTAGTCTAGAGTAAATAAGTAAACCAAGCAGAAGCAAGCAGTTTATTTGGGGGGGGAGGTAGCCTTGTTTGTATTCTAAGGCACAGGAATGTGGCCTGTAGCCTGCATTCTTCAATACAGAGCTCCAATTCTGGGTTGGGCACCGGATGCGAGCTCCTGATGCGTCTCCTGATAGACAGGAATGGAGACCTAGTCTGGGCCTGTGGCCATTGAATAGAGGGACCTACCATAAATAATGGAATATACTGAATATAACTACTGAGTGTTGCACAGCTCTTCAAGTAGACAGAGAAAAGGCACCAAATTCCACCTATAGTTGCCAGGAGATATATATATATATATCACTATATATAACTTTGAGGCATTATATAATATATGCAGTAATATATGATAATAATATACTATACATTATATAGTATAATAACACTATAATCCACCCTCCTGTTTACCACATATATATGCTCACATGTACAAATATATACATATCACACACTCATTCACATATGCATATGTACATGCATATATACTTAACATACATAGTTTCTGGTAATAAATTCCATACCATCAAACTGTTTTTCAAGGTGTCGAACACACATTTTTTTTTAATAACTGTATTTGTCTAAGCATTCACAAGTCCATTCCTGACATGTCTTCATGAAGAACGTATATCCTTGTACATCATCGTCTGAAATCATAGGGCAGGATACCAACAGCAGTAGAACTGCTAGAGACAAAGGAAACTTAAAAATCCTTTTAAATAAAAAAGTCTTCATGTAAAACTAGAATAAATTAAAGTAGAACCAGTTAGAATAAAAACACAAACAGAAGCGCTTAAGAAGAAACTTAATTGTTGTTGGGAGTTTTAGCATCTGATTGTTTGAAAAGAGCTTAATTAAATTTCAAAGTAAAATAACTACAGTTTAATGAGGGCCTTTGTTCTGGGGAAAGATAATGTCCCATAGACCTTATCAGGTATTCCTTACCCGACAGTTGAGTAGTAGTTAAATTGTCTGTTATTTTCTTATTTTGATTGTTGTACCACTGTACGTTACTAATGAAGGGATTATTTTCAGAGCACTAATTCTGGTCTTGGGGCTGTGCACAAACATCGCAATGTAATCTCATGAATACTTCCATGGGAAAATAGGAGAATCTTACTGAAAACTGGGAGAGCCAAAGTTTATTCTCCCTCTACAGCAGAAAGCAGCTATTTAGAAAGAACGTGCGAGCTTAGGACAGTGTCAGACACACTGAGCGTGCATAGGAGGAAAGGTCTGGGCGCCCATCTGTGAAGAATTGGGAGAATTCTCCACAAGCTCCCTTGCAGATGCGTGATGGCGCGTCATGGCGTCCTTGGACTCAGTGGGAGTGGAAGGAGCGATGCTTTGCACACACTTGAAACCTGTGTCTTTGCGGTTTTCCACACAGCCTCATCATGTGTTCAACATGCTGAAGAAGTACGTCCGTGCGGAGCAGAAGGACAGACAGCACACCCTCAAGCATTTTGAACATGTGCGCATGGTGGACCCTAAGAAAGCTGCTCAGATCCGATCCCAGGTAAGCTCTGGGTGTGGGGACCTTCTGCCGCTTGCAGTCCACGGTTGGTGCCTCTTCGATTGATGGGAAGATGGTTACCTCCCGCCAGAGCACCCATGGTGGAGGGACTGTATCGCTTTGGCAAGAGTTTTTTGTTGTTGTTGTTTTGTTTTGTTTTTTGTTTTTTGTTTTGTTTTGTTTTGTTTGTTGTTGTTGTTTGTTTTTTTTCGAGACAGGGTTTCTCTGTATAGCCCTGACTGTCCTGGAACTCACTCTGTAGAGCAGGCTGGCCTCGAACTCAGAAATCCGCCTGCCTCTGCCTCCCAAGTGCTGGGATTAAAGGCGTGCACCACCACCAGACTGGCATTGGCAAGAGTTCAACTCTAAAAACTGAAACTCTAAAAGCTACTCTTCATGGCCTGCAGTTCTATACAACTTAACAAGGGGAGGCAGAAGGATTGATAGTTCAAGGCCAGCTGGGCTGCTTGAGAGAGATGCTGTCTCAAAGAGGTGAGGAGCAGAGAGGTGACACATCAGTTAAGAGTGCTTGCTATTCTTGCTGAGGACCTGAATTCGGTGCCCAGCCCCCACTTAAAACTCTAGGTCCAGGGCATCCGACACCATCTTCTGGCTTCCCCTAGTTCCTGCACAGATATCTGAGTGCCCGCAAACATGCATACATATATGCATACATAAAAGTAAGGCGAGTCTTTTACCAAAGGAAGAGTGTTTTAGTAATGTGTGCCTTGGCATTTTCTAAGTTTCCCCAGTCATACGGAATATAAATTCTGAAGTATCGAGAGCAGCCGGAACTTTTGATGCTAGTCATTAATCTTTTAAAGCTAGCCACCAGGGAGTCATTAATCATTTAAAGCTAGCCGCCAGGACTGGGTGGTGGCACAGTGGGCAAAGTGGGGCCAGAGTTTGGATGCCACTGGGCGTGGCAACCCACCAGTAATTCTAGCACCGAGAAAGCTTAGACGGGATCCGTGGAACAAGCTGGTTAGCTACCATGGTCATAGCAGTGATCTCGGCCTCGGTGAACAAGGTGCAAAGCGGTAAAAGATTCTCAGGGTCAGCCTCAAGCCTCTGTGCACACACGTTTGCATGTGCATCCATGTGCTCAGCTAAACACACAAATATTCGCACATGTATGCATGCATGTATGCATGCATACATACATACATACATTCTCAGGGTCAGCCTCAAGCCTCTGTGCACACACATTTGCATGTGCATCCATGTGCTCAGCTAAACACACAAATATTCGCACATGTATGCATGCATGCATACATACATACATACATACATACATACATATAAAGAATCAAGCCTCCAGAATGGAGAAAATGATAACTCAGTTAACAGAAAGCCATATAATCCAATCAGCTAAACTATACCCAGTGAGGGCCAACTCCATCGTAGCGGCAATGTTCAGGTTTACTAGAGACTCAATGAAAATTTGTAATTATTATTTTCTGCTTTCTTGTTCCCAGAGGTCAGCCAGGGTCTGCCTCCAGAAGTCTAAGATTTTTAAATTTAAATTCTAAGATTTTAAATAAAACTAAAAATTTCATTTGCCTTCCTTACAAAAATATCCAATCAAATTGAAATATTCCTATGTATTAGAAGATTTGCAAAGATTATTTCTGTAGGAAATAGGGTATTTAGGAAGCTTCAGTGTTCGGAGTCTGGTGACCCATGTGGTCCTTGTGATTGACTGTTGCAAGCATTCAGGCTACTGGTAAATACTGATAAATGAGAGAATAAAAAAGAGAAAAAAACAAAAAGGCCCTTTAGTTCAGTGCTCCAGCTGTGTGTGTGTGTGTGTGTGTGTGTGTGTGTGTGTGTTGGGTGTGGCATTTGTCACTGTTCCGTTAGCAGAGATTGTTCACGTGGAGTTGCCATTTTACAGGTTATGACTCACCTCCGTGTGATCTACGAGCGCATGAACCAGTCTCTGTCCCTGCTCTACAACGTCCCTGTGGTGGCTGAGGAGATTCAAGACGAAGTTGGTAAGTGAACCGTCCTTCCGACGACGACGTTCATTGGGAGATATGCCTTTCCGCCAGGACAAATCAGGGCCGAGAGCCTTCTGCGTCAGTCACCCGTGCCCAGGCACCTACAAGTTGTCAAGTACATTTGTGGGTTGGTGGAGGGGGAGGTCGCGCATATGTGTGAGTGAGTCCAAAATCCTATAGTGCAATGGCAACCAGAGGAAGGAAGGTACGGGGTGTTGGAAGATATCAGGGTGTTCCCGTGGGATAGTCTCTTACTCAACCTAGAGCTTGAGTGGTGGCCAGCAAAGCCCCGAGATTTCCCTGTCTCCACCCTTAATGGTGCTAGGATTCCAGGGCTATGTGCTTATACAGGGATGCTGAGGATGGAATCCCATGTTGACAGTGGTATTCTAATGTATCCAATCTTGCAGGTAGATACGCACTAGGCTTTTCAGCTCTATAACTAGGAACAGTAGTTTGAGTCTGCCATGTGTACCAAGAGCTCCATTTCCCATTGGCTTTCATCGGACCTCTTGTGATTGCACTTTTCAGTCATGTTTGGGAGACAGAGATCAGTAACGAGTCCTCTATAGAAGAAGCCAAGAACTGGGCACAGTAACGCATGCCTGTAATTGTGGCACTTGGGAGGCTGAAACAGGGGGATTGCTTCAAGTTCAAGGCCGGCTGGCACTCCATAGTGAGTTCAAGTCCAGTCTAGGATACACAGTGAAACCTGTCTCAAGAAAAAGATAAAATAAAATGTATATGAATGAGAAAAATTCTCCACGAGGGAAACAAAATTAAAAAAAAATTAAATAACTTATACTCTTGCTGAATCGAAGTTAAAGTTTCTAGATGTGTGTATTAAATGAGTGTGCCTTGGGGTTAGCTTAACCCTCTTGTCCTGTGTGACTTACATTAAGGTAGTGCTAACAATATCAAACTATAGAACAATAAGCCATTGTAAAGGGACTGGGAAGGACTATACTTAAGCTCACTAAGTACAGCTGGCACTTTCTGATTTCTAATTTGCCCTTAGTAGAGCTTCTCATTTGGCGTTACACTACCATATTAGCCGCCGGTGAGTTGGACAGATGGTGACTCAAATCCCTCAGTGCTGCAAAATGCCCAAGAGCGGGACCACCCAGTCAACTTAAAATCTCTGATAACTAGAATCACACTTGGTTTTTTTTGTTCTTTCTTCGAATAAAGTAAGAAACTTCCACGAGGGCAGATCAGGATCAATTACATAAAAACTAGGGTTGGAGAGATGGATCAGGGGGTAAAGTGCTTGCTGGACGTTTAGAAGACCTGGATTAAGATCCATAGCATGCACGCTTTTAAAAAAAAAAAATCAGTTCGTGAGCCCTGTAACCCTACTGTGGGGACAAAAGCAGGTGGATCCCAGGGCCTTGCTGGCCGCAGGCACTAGTGCACCTGTCTCAACCGATAAGGAGGAGAAGCCATTGAAGAAAGCATCCCAACACACACACACACACACACACACACACACACACACACGATTCCTGTCATTCCTGTCATTCTAAATATACTGGAGGCCATGTACTTACAGAAAATCTTTCTAAGATCTTTCATTTGGCATTCTGGATGTTCCCATTTTAAGATAGTTGTTTACCGTAGGAAAAACCACTTGCTGTAATGAACACATTACAGCCTGTCCATGACAGGCCTGTGTGCCCTTTAAGCTCCTGACATAAAAGGTTAAGGTAAGAGAGTTCTTCGGGGAGAATGGGCTAGCTTGGTTGTCCAACAGAACTCTCAATCAAATCAGATGAAGATAAACCCCAAATTGGCCCTGTGTGCTATTTACATCTATTTGTATATCCTTTATATATTAGTCTCCTTACTTTAAAGTATTCCATAATAGAAGTGTGGCTTGTTTGTTGTTGTTATCCACCGCGAGGGAGAGCCTCATGGAGTTCTTCTGATTTGCACCTTACAGTATACACAGTAGTCCATGGGTTCCATTCGCCCACCATTCCCCTAAGACATCAAACTTGAGGTTTGAATCAGTTCAGTAAAGATTAAGAAGAAAGCTAAACTTCGGACCTGTTGGCAGAAGGGTGACATGGGAAACACACGATGCTTATGATATCTTCTGCATAAATGTTGGCGCCTTCGCGTGCCTCGACTAGGATAAGCCTAACTCGGTCCATAGCCTGGAAAGAATGCGGCGTTACACTGCGTAACACTGGTGGTTGCTTCCTGAGTAAAGGCTTTAGGCTGAGGGATTACCAGTATCTGTGTTTCTTCAGTGACACAGATGCCCCTCTCTCAGTAAATTATCTTTCCAACCTTAAATCTCTCTTGTGGGCCAAAACAGGGGCCTTTACTACAAAGAAGTTATGCTGTGTGGGCGGAGGTAGGAATTGGAATCAAACCTGTAAGAAGAATAAATAAACAGACCATATTAACTAGGGCACAGCAATCATGTCGCCAAAGGATTCTGGCCCTGATCATGTTACCCTGTGGTGCTCCCCCGGAGCAGCCCATCTGGCGACGCTACAGCTAGCTGTAGTGAATCCCAAATCTGTGGTTCTAGTAACCACACACATGTGGCCTTCCATCCTCCAGCATCGTGTGTGCCTGAGAGACTCTGGACCAGTCCCTCCCAACCTTCCTGATGTGCTGGTGTCCCCCAACCATAAAATGATTTTGTTGCTATTTCAGAACTGTAATTTAATATTAGGAATCATAATGTGAGGATCGGATATGCAGGATATCTGATATGCAAGGCCCAACGTGGTCACAAGCCACAGGCTGAGAACCAGCTGCTGTAGACTCTGGGACCGCATATCTGACCTTGCCCTGCTTCTATGGTCTCACTAACATCCGGCTGGATATCTGAGCCTTTATCTCACTTTGGCCCTCTCACCCACACTCTCCCTCTTCTGGATGATGGCCTGAGCGGCACGGGTCTCTGTCCTTGGAAAGTCGCATCCCTCGGGATCCGACTGAAGGCTGAAGGCTCAGCACGTCTCTACAGTCTTGACTGGTTAACTAGGATGGCAGGGCAGGAAACAACGGTTTGGTGAACTGACCGGGATCTGCCCGTGACATCAGTGTCTAGGTATCTTATGAAGGTTCACCTTGGAGCACTGGACTGTCGTGTGTAGAAGGAGCAGGCGGTCTGTGGAAGGAATCGGGGCCCTCAGTCATGCTACACGCCTTCAAAGGCCAACCCCTCAGACATGGGGCGTGTCCGCTTTCAGCAAGACTTTCTTGGATTTTGCACGGAGGCGGCATAGGAGCACATACCATCGGTGAAGAATTCTGTGTCAGTATCCCCAGTTTATAATGGGAGAAACTGAGTCCTAGAGAGGCCATTAGGACAGTGAAGGAATAAAGCTGGCACCAAAGCCAGGGTCGGCCTGGATCCCACACCCATTAACCTGCAGAGTGAGTATTCTTCTCCTTAACCTTAGTGTCTACACCTAGGGTTTAAACCTGGGAGGCCATACTCTGGCTTGTGTCAAATTGCTTGTTTCTGTCACGGCCGTGTCAGATCCTCTGAGCTCTACTGCCATCCGTGGTCTTTGACTCCGGATCTCGCAGACAGCCTGCCGTGCTCTCTAGGTTTTCATCGTTGTAGTCTAGGAACGAACCAAATCATCGGGGTTCAAGCTAGATGCCCCTTACGTTATGAGATGATTTGTTTCTTGGTAATCCTAAAACCTCCGTGCTAAGCTCCTTCCTTGACCCCCCCCCTCCCATAACCACTGCACGACACACCTCCCTTTCTGCTGTGACAATGTTCCCTAAAGCTGTTGTGGTTGGTCTAGCCGGCAGAATGAATGTCATTGGAAGTGGCAGCAAAGTAAAGAATAAAGCAGACCTCCCACAGCCCCTTTCAGCACGGTATGAGGTGGCTCTGTGTCCCAGCCTAAACACTGTGTCCTGTGGTCATCTCCACAGCTTACACAGTCACATGGTTGGCCAGTTGGTTAACCGTGCATCTGATTCGGCTCTCCTAAGTATTTTTCCCAAACGCTGTCAGTTCCTCTTACAAAAGGCTGACTATTTGTTATCGTATGATTTTTTTTTTTTAAATTCAGCTGAAATTATTATTCACAAAGCCCAGAGCATGCATACTATTTAATAGTCTCCCTTAGGAATGTTTTGCATACAGATTAGGAAGCTTTCTTGTTCGGAAAGGTTGTAAGAAACGTTGATAGAGATGAGCCGTTGTCTAATTTCTTCTAACTATTGTTTAGGAGTTTGGTGTTTGATTCGGGAATGATTGAGTTATTGTCCTAGCAAAATGTGGTGGCTCAGAGCTCCTGCCTGTGTAGACCATCATCAGGGAACCTTCAGGGGGCGGAGCCCTTCCGTCCCCACGGCTCTTCAGCTCAGCCTTGACTTTGCCCACTTGCCATTCTTTAAGCAATTGGGTGTTTTTGTAATTCCCCTTAAGTCCGTGCTAAATTCTACATTCTGTTCTACGCCTTGTGCTGACATTGAGGATTTTTTTTTTTTATTATTGTCCCTCAAGGTTCTTCAGATTGATTGCAGCTTCTTCAAGGCTGCAAAACCATAGCAGCTTTCCATTCCGAGGTGTCTGACCCACACAATGCTATAATGACCAATTTGTAAACTAAGAGGAAGGAAGGAAGGAAGGAAGGAAGGAAGGAAGGAAGGAAGGAAGGAAGGAAGGCAGCTCTAATTGTTTCGTGCCTGTTTGTTGTAGTTGTTGTTTTGTTTTGTTTTTTACTTTTAGCACTTAAATAAATAAAAAAAAAAGTGAAATACTATAAACCAAAAAGATCTGTGACAGAGCAAATCCGTGGTTAATGGGGTTGGTATTGAATGACGTGCCAAGGAGACAGGAAAGCCACTCTCATGCTGTTGTTTCAACTTCGCTTTTTATTACAATTTTACCATGGCCTCTTGATAAAACTTTCCAGTCTCCAGGAAAAAAAAAATCCATCATGTTTATTTCAGAGACAGTGTCTCTGTTGTCGCTGCCTGTGTGGGAGCTGTTTACAAACCCAAGTTGGGTTTAAAGTAGAATATTTACAACTCTTCTCGGTCTGGCAAAATAGAATAGTTAGTACTGCTGGAGAGTTATTTACAGTCCTGTGGGGACTTGTCAGTCAAGGAAACCTTAGTGAGAGAGAGGGTGTCACCCAAGGAGGTGGCGTTCGAGACCAACCTGCCTGCCTTAGCTGGGCAGACTGGCTTGGTGGGAGTGAGGGGACCGGAGAGACAGAGACAACAACACTGTTAGTAGATAAGACAGAGGCGCGATTCCATTTATTCTGTTCTTACTTGGTTTTTAATAAAAGTGACTGCTACTTGCATGTAGACTTTACAACTGAGTTAGGCATTTGAAAACAGCATGTGTTCATATGGTAGACAGACATGAGGACCTTCCTTTGTTGACTTTATTATCGTCTCAAAGACAATCTGTTGTTCCCAGTATCATTAACTGAATGTTTGTCTTGCTTTTGGCTGCCTTTATTTAAATGGGTATCTTTGACTCCCTCTGAGAAAGACAGGATTTTTTTTTGTTTTGGTTTTTGGGTTTCTTTTTTCTTTTCTTTTCTTTTTTTCTCTTAAATAAAGCCCCTTCCTAATTCCACGCATGAAAATGTCTGGTCCAGTGCAGAAACCCACACACGATGATTGTAGCCTTCGAATAGAAAGCGACAAAATAACATGGTAGGCCCAGTTTTCTGAGGGAGTGAGTCTGTGTTGAAATGTCCCCAGACTTAGAGGTCAGGAAATGAGCCTCCTCAGGTTCTCCGCCGGCCTTTTCAAAGAGGGTGAGAGGCCTTTAACAGATAAACTCACCCAGACTGCCCAGTGCTATTCTTAACATACATTCATGGGTGTCATATGATATAAGGTTACATTTTCTGATT
Organism: Apodemus agrarius; assembly: GCA_964023405.1. Classification (NCBI taxonomy): domain Eukaryota; kingdom Metazoa; phylum Chordata; class Mammalia; order Rodentia; family Muridae; genus Apodemus; species Apodemus agrarius. Next base: position 13,455,946 of record OZ030018.1, read on the forward strand.
CAGGAGTTAAATTGGGAGATCAATTATATGTCATTAGGAAGATCAGTTGACGTCACTGATAAGGTCCTGTGAGTGTGCCAGACATCCCTCTGGCACTATTCTCACACGGGTATTTCCAGTTTACAAAAGGGCGGACGCCAGTCCTTCCGAGCAACACCCAGAAAGTGCGCTGTCCAAGAAGAAGGAGTGCTTAGGCTTAGTGTTTTTATTGGTTTGGCTTTTGTTTTTAACAACTCAGTCTCCGCCATCTACCCAGGAAAGCAAATTGTTGACACTAAAACCGAGAATCCAGCACAGTGTGTGGAGCTGTTGTCCTGTGCTGAGCGTGGACACTGGCGGCCATCAACTGACTTCAACGTCACCCATGCTGTGGTGACTCGCTGTGGGCCATTCTTTTCTTTTCTTTTTTTTTTCAGATAAAGTGATATCTTTTCAAATCCTTGAACCACTTTAGTTGGCTTCTTTGCTTCTTCTAATTATTATTATTATTGTTGTTGAATTGTACAAGTTCTTTATATGTTCTAGACACTTAACTTACCAGATACACAATTTGCAACTATTTTACCCATTCCATGGGTGTGTTGGTGTTGTTTATTTACATTCTTTGCAAATATTTTTTTGATAGACAATTGTTGTTTTGTTTTGTTTTGTTTTGTTTTGTTTTGTTTTAATTGTGGACGAAGTCTAGCAGATTCTTTGCTTACTTCCCTGTTGCTTTGGTAATATGTAGACAAAGTAACTTGAATGCTGATTGGGTTTATTTTGTATGGGGCACTAACTAGTTAAGGGTCTCAGTTTATGGATACCTAGCATCCCATCACCGTGTGATGAGGAAAAGGTTCTTCCCAACTAAAGACCATCCTACCATGCGCGGATTCTGTTGACTGTAAACTTCTATACCCTCAGTTTTCTACCTGTTCTTCTGTCCACCCATCCACACTACTTCGTTACTGTAACTTTGTGGTTAAGCTTTGAAATTGACAGGTACGGGTTCTGTACTTGTGGGGGGTTTGTTAGTGGTTGTTATTATTGTTACCGTTTTAAGATTGCTTTCAACATTCTGGGTCCTTTTTAATTTCTACTTAGATCGTTGATGTTTTTCTCAGAACTGTTGAAGAGGGATGGGATTGTATTGGTTTCTTTTCTCATTGCTAAGACAAGGTAGGAGCAGCTGGAAAAGGGGTTTATTTCGACATAATCGAAGGGTGTGTCGATGATGGCCAGGAAGTCCCCGAGGCAGTGCGAGCACAAGGCCGCTGGCCTCCCTGCCTGGCCTCCCTGCAGTCCCCAGTTAGGAAGGCGTGTCCGACAAACACTGGTGCTCTCCTCGCATTGGCCTTTCCAGTCAGCTCAGGATCCTAGCCCCGGATAGAACTGCTCACGCCCACATTTGAGGTAGACTTTCCCACCCCAGTCAGCTAGATCCAGAAACTTCCTCATGAACTCGTCCAAAAGTTTAATCTCCTAGATCATTCTAGGCCCTACCAAGGTGACAGGATTAATCATAATTAGATTTTAATGGCTCTCTATGTAGATCAGTTTGGAAAGTATTGCTGTTAGCATTTTCCCCGCTTTTCAGTGTATGTGAATGCGTTAGAGGCACAGAGTGGGCCACACATGAGTACATGCATGTATACACACATGTTAAGTACACATATGGAGATCGACAGCTGGCATTGACCAACGTTTCTCCTCCACTCTCCTCCTTTTACTGTTCCTCACCCCCCAAGTGCTGGGATTACAGGCGGGCTGCCCAATCCATCCAGCTGTTACTTAGATCCTGGCAATTCAAACTCTCTTCACCCTTCCAGAAAGCCTTGTGCACTGAACCATCTCTCCAGACTCCTGTTATGAAATTTTTAATAAGGATTAATTAAGCAACAGGGCGACGCTGCAGCAGGCCATAAGAGGATTCCAGCTTAGGACCGTTGGACACGGCGAATATTCAAAATTAGTGGAATTCACACTTTAGTCTTTTACGCTATTATTTTAGCAACGTTCCAAAGGTCCCGTTGATCCTTTTTGTCAAGATGTGCTGGCTCTACTGCATCGGTAGTGTCTGTCCTTTTTCATGCATTCACCTACTTTGTGGTAAGGAGCATCTCAGCCAGGTGGGTGACGCCTGAGGCAGCATCTCCCACGCCAAGCGCTGATTCTCACGATGAGGCCAGGAGTTATTTTCCCAAGTCTTATGTGTGGTGCTGTAATTTGAAACAAAACCAAAAAAGAAGCCCTAGCAAAAAAAAAAAATGAGCGGGGTGTGAAATCAGACCACAGTGGTGGCAAGATGGTTTCCTGGCACAAAGCACTGCAACAGATGTGTCCTGATTTTTTTTTTCTACAGTCTTGGGAACAACCAATGATTTTGGATGGTAACAAGGGCTGGCCACTCTGTTTTTCACAAGCAGCTGCCTTCAAGGTTCTTTTTTTAAAAGGAAAAAAAATCGTAGGGATATTTGCCACCCAGAATGTGGAAATGAAGCCAAATTAATTTTGAAGTGTGCTTTCACAAGGATTAACTGGAGATGAGATGAGATTGTTTGTGGGTGAGTCAGAGTTGGGAAGGAACGTGATTTGCCTCTTGCTGTTCCTCTCAGAAACAAATTCTGCAATGTAGTCGCTGAGGAAGCCTCATTATTCTTTATTGATGGCTCTTATGTAGTGTGTCTTCGGCAGACACGGAGAGCTAGGAAATCATAAACAGGGCGGGCGATGGCTCAGCCCATAATGCTCTCGGGGAGAACCCAAGAGAAGTTCCCAGCACCCATGTGGGACTGCTTTCAGCTCCTGTAACTCCAGCTCTAGGGGTCTAATGCCCTCTTCTGGCCAACACAGGCATGTGCACACAACAGCACACACACACACACACACACACACACACACACACGACTTAACATTCTCAATTCATAGGTCAACCTGTAGTGTTTGAGAGAGAGAGAGAGAGAGAGAGAGAGAGAGAGAGAGAGAGAGAGAGAGAGAGCCAGGAATATGTTTGGTGGTAGGCAGTATGATGTAGGGCAAAGGGAGTGCCTCTGTGGGTCCATGCCAAGGCATCCCTTCCCCCCATCCCGGGGGTACCAGCCACACAAAGGTATACTATAGAATAGAGTTTATTTAGGGCATGGGGAGGGGAGTTGAGACAGAGAAAGGCAGAGGGATGGAGGGAGGGATGAAGGGAGGGAAGGAGGAAGGGAGGGAGGAAGGGGGTGAGTAGAGGCTGGCCATGAGATGGATGAGGGGAATGAGGAGAGAGAGGGAAGAGGGTAAGGGATTAAGAGCAAGAGAAGAAAGTGGGGAGGGGGCCAGCAGCCCTTTTCATAGTGAATCAGGCACACATGACGGTTGCCAGGGAACTGCGGGGTGGAGCCTAGATGGAACGCCAATACCACCTATTAACCTATTCTATTCTGAGAACCTTATCCAAAGAAATGCTATTGTGATATGTGTCAGAACATTATCCAGTCAGGGTATCTTAGTATACACCTATAGTCTTATCACTTGGGAGACTGAAACTGGAGGATCTTGAGTTCACGGCTGGCCCTGACTATGCCAGGAAATCCTATCCCAAAAAGAAAAGGAAGTAAAAACAAACAAATAAACAAGGAGTGTTTGCAATGCCTTTTAGACTTGGGACACAAACTAGGTTGTCAGCGGGTAGAGTCTAGTTCCTCTCAGCCTCTGCCGACAGAGGATGCATTAGCAAAGACAAAGAGGTTACTAGCCATCGAATGCATCTAACTCTTCGTTGCTGTTGCCGATGTGCATCATGTTCGTGAAAGTATTAGCTACATCGTTGGCTTGAAAAGGCACCTGGCCTCTATGAAATGGCCCCATCTCTGCCTTTGCTTCTGGTCTGTGTAGCATTTAGATGAGGCGTCCCATCCTGAGACAAGGTTGTGTCCCCTAAGTCTGCAGCTTCCCCTGTAACTCTGAGCTGTACGGCTGCTTAAGTAGGCCAGGTGTGAAACCAGACACATCCTTGGCCTAGACAAGGGGAGCGGGCTGGGTAAGATTTCACTCTGGTGCAAGCACTAGCCTAAGCCCTTCTGGCCTTGGAGCACCAGTTATGTCTCCTCTGTCCGAGGCTGTCACAGTAAAGGGAAGCTTTCCAGGTACGTGGGTTCCTCTTGCAGCCTTGCCAAACTAAGAAGCAACTTCCCAGGGATGGTAGTACAAAGTGAAGAGTGTAAAGGAGAGTGTGGATAGGATCGTATTTATTTACATTCTATAATGTTTTTGTTTAGGAAGCAGTGAAAGCAAGCCAAATTTCACATTCTGAAATGGTGGGTGTGCAGGCCTGTTTGTTTGCTGGTTTTGTTTTTCCGGCATGTATGACCGTTTGCCTTTGTGTGTGTATGTGTATCACATGCATGCCTGGTGCCTGCACAGGCCAGAAGCATGCTGAATCCTTTGTATCTGGGGTTGTGGAGGGTTGTAAACTTCCAAGTGGATGCTTGGAACTGAAACCAAGATCAGAAAATACTCAGGACCATTGAAGCTTCCCTCAGGCCCCATAGATATTTCCTAATGAAAGTGTGGGTGCTTCAGTCCTTCTTAGAAGGGTAACAAAAATACTCACAGGAGTAAATACGGAGACAAAGTGTGGAGCAGAGACTGAAGGACAGGCCATCCAGAGACTGTCCTACCTGGGGATCAATCCCATATACAGTCACCAAACCCAGATGCTATTGTGGATTCTGGGAAGTGCTTGCTGACAGGAGCCAGATATAGCTGTCTCCTGAGAGGCTCTGCCAGAGCCTGACAAATACAGAGGTGGGTGCTAGCAGCCAACCATTGGACTGAGCGCAGGGTCCCCAATGGAGGAGTTGGAGAAAGGACTGAAGAAGCTGAAGGGTTTGCAACCTCATAGGATGAACAACAATATCAACCAGCCAGAGTTCCCAGGGTTTAAACCACCAACCGAGGAGCACACATGGAGGGAAGTACACATGGGAAAAGAGGCCCTTGATCCCGTGAAAGCTCTGCCCCAGTGTAGGGGACTCCGAGGGCTGGGAAGCGGGAGTGGGTGGGTGGGTGGGTGGGTGGGGCACACCCTCATAGAAGCAGGAGGAAGGGGGATGGGATAGGGTTTCTGGGGGATAATTGGGAAAGGGGATAACATTCGAAATGTAAATAAATAAAATATCCAATAAGAAATGACTAAGCCTAAGAAAAAGAAAGTTTGTTATTTGAAATTTAGAATTAATTGTTAGTATTAAATATAGCTACCTTCATGTTATAATTATTGAGTCTTAGAATTAAATTGAGAGTCTTCTCAGATGATAGACAATATCTTTTCTACAAAGGAAGGTTGCTACACATACTCGTGCTGGGATATGAGAGAAGTATCCTGTGACACGAAAATAAATCATTGTGTCATCTTTCTTTGTTATAATAAAAGATTCCTAAGAACTCTAGTCAAATGGAGTGCTTATTGCTAGAAGTTGCCAAAGCTCGGTAGATCAACAGTTCTCCCAGGTTTCTATTTGTGATACGTAGTAGTCGCTAGTAGTTATAGTTTTAAGTGTAGTTTTCTAAGAGTAAATATCTGTTGCCCAGTACAAAGAAAATGTCGTCTTGCCACTGAGGTGTCATTAGGTGAGTGTCAGTTCCCAGTCATTATTCTTCATTATTTGAAAGAAGTCTTTGATGATTTAAATATATAAGTGTTAGGTGTATAGATACACACACACACACACACACACACACACACACACACACATTATTATACTTTTGTATGACTTCCAAAAAAATAAGACATGTAGGGTTGGGCATGCCTTACGTACTTAGGAGAGTGCTTCACAGCTTGTGTGACGCAGCTTGTGTGAAGCCCAGGGCTCATCCCCCAACATGGCACAAAATGTGGCATGATGACGCAGTGCCTGTAATCCCGATACACCGGGAGGGAAGACAAGACAAGCTGAGAGCTCAGTTCCATAGGACAGCCAGGCAGCCTGCATGGAGCGCTGTCTTACAGAAGAATGTCTGTCCGTGTGTGTGCATCGCTATCATTTGGCCGTTGTAACAGAAAGATCCAGGGTTTAATCAAGGACGCTCCACATCAGTCAATTATTTATTGAAGACCTGCAATATTCCAGATCTGGGCACAATCTTTCTTATTCAGATAACTTAGGATAATCTAGAATTTGCTGATCTGATAGACTTCAGATCAACAGCCAAGACAAGGCTTTGCTCTCATTGAGGTTATTGATGAAGGCTGATCTGATAGCACTAGGTGGGCTTGTCTAATAGCCATTCCTTCCTCCTCATCACCTAAGGAAGACTGCTAGAGCAAGAGGGAAGCTTGCTCTTCAGCTGCTCCGGCCACATTATTTTATTCGTTCATCTAAGGCCATACATCACACCAGGTCAAGAGCCTTCATACTAACGCATTCCATTGTTTCTGATGCAAGACGCTTACCTGGTGCTAATATCAACTTCCAAGCTGAATTGGGGAATAATATAGGCGGCGTCAGCATCTTTCCACGAAAGCGTTATGGAGTAAAGAAATGCCACTCTTTGAACAACATCTTTGCATGCATGCATCTCCGTTAAAGGATTAAGCAGGAAGCATTTTGTAGGACTTGGGGGGGGGGTCACGCCATCTTTCTCCGTTTGCTCAGAGCTCATATGCTGACCTAGACCCAATGCCTTCCTCTGGGTGATGCTTGTCACTGTTGGAGTTTTCTGTATAAGAAAAACTGACGTTTCTGTGGATCTCGATATCAGAATTCTCCATGGCGACTTCACCATGTATTCTCAAGGGACCCAGCCATTCAGGCTCAGGCTCTACAAATGTGTATGGGCAGAGTCTCCTGGCAGGCAGCATGGAGGTGGTGTATTGTTGCTGGCCGTTAAATCAGACCCATGAAGTGGCCTCCCCTGCCCGCAGAGATAGATGATGCTTGACTGTGGAAGCCTGGTTCATTTGCTTCCGCCCGAATATACAAAGAAAGGATAGCAAAGGATTTAATGAAAATCCTGTATACATTTTTCTTTCTATTATTGCTGTGATCTTCATTTTGATCACAAACCTTTTTAGCCTCCCTAAGTCCTGCTTAATCCTCAGAGTAATCCTAGATAAGCAAAGCGTATGGAGGGTCCCTTAATTTATTACAGTACTAATTTATATGTTTTGGAAACGGGCCTGTGTGTGCCAGGCTGCTCTCAAATTCGCAATCCTACTGCTTCAGCACCTCAAGTGCAGTGGAGCGGGACAGTCGTCTTGCCTTCCTCTCCTCGCTGCGTCTGGCATTGCAGGAGAGCTGACACCCTGTCCTCAGCCCAGGAACATTGACGAGTTCTCCCTAAGTTTATAGTGCCCATCTCAGTGGTGACTTGGAGGCTTAATATGCATTCGTATCTCTTCATAAAAATATGCCCACAGCCAAGGGATGATTAATAGAAACAGTTCTCGTCCTGTGGCCTTGGGACAGCAGCTGAAACAGCAGCACTGAGAAACTGTTAGAAATATGCGTTCCTTGGCCTCATTCCCAGCCTAATAATCCAGCAATGTGGGGAATGGAGGTGTCAGCTTTTATCTCTGTGGCTAAATACCTCACATAAATAAACTTAAAAGACCAGATTCATTTCGTACCATATCTATATTTCAGAGGTCTGAGTCTGTAGTCATTCAGCCCTATTGCTTTGTGTTTGTGGCAACTCTATTATGGCCAGAAGAGCTCCTTAGTTCATAGTGGGGAGGAGGAAAGAGCAAAGACGGGAAGAAGAAACTAAAACAAGAGAATTCCCTTTAAAGACAAATCTCCAACTTCCTAGAGGACCTAAACTTCCCCCAGATAGGTCCCATCTCTTAAAGATCCTGCCACAATCATTACCAACGTGGGCTGCCGACAAGTCCCTTAATACATGGACCTTTGGAGGAAATGTAAGATCTAGAAGTAATGGTGCTCAGTCTATAGTGATAGTGATTAGTTAGCATTTTAGTAATGATACTCAGACTGTGGTGATAGTACCTAGTGTTACAGTAAGGATATTCAGTCTATAGTGCTAGTGCTTAGTTGGCATATAGTAATGATACTCAGACTGCAGTGATAGTACTTAGTATTATAGTAATGACATTCAGTCTACAGTGTGATAGTACAGTCAAGACTAGGTTAATGGTCCAAGGTCTAGACACAGTAATGGGTGTAAGTAACGATACACAGCTTGCCTTCAGAAAGAGATAGTTTTGCTATTGTTAGATCCTTTTTTGGGACTGGTGGACTGGGAAAATGACTCTGTAGGTAAATCACAGGCTTCACAAGTATGAAGACCTGAGTTTGAATCTCCCACCCTCCTGTGTGAACCTGGACATAGCATCTTCTGTAACCTTATACTCCTATAGGAAGATGGGAGACAGACACAAAAAACTGGAAACTCGCAGCATGAGCAACAACAAACAAGAGATCCTGTCTCACACAGGCTGGAAAGCAGAGACCAGAGACTGACAACTGAGGTTGTCCTGTGACCTCCACCTCCACACCAAGGCGTGTACATGCCTGTACTCACATACAAGAACATGTACATACATCATACAAATGCTGCCTCTTGAACGAAGTCACCTATAAAGCTGTAGAACTATAAAGGATGAGAGATATTCAAAGACTGAGTTTCTCTCTCTCAGACTCCCCTTTGGGCTCCCTACCCCAATATCTTTAGATTTTAGAACAACCACAGTAGACAGCGTTGACGGTGAATACTAAAGCTCAGGAAACACCAGTGGAGCTGGTTGAGCCCAAGTGATCTATGAGTGTAAGGTGGTCTGCTTTCTTCCTCCAGGGTCTTACGCAGGCTCCTGTGAGCTTAGAGCTTAGTTTGCGTATAACTGGGTGAAAGGAGAGGAGCATTTCCTAATGTGCTGCCTGCTGTCGCCCCCTCGGATTTATTAGAGCAGGTGATGTCAGCTGAAATGGGCTCTACCGATTCTTTGAGTTTCTGTTTGTTTCCCTGTACTTTGCCTGGGATCTTTTATCCAAAATTCTTGGGATTGGAAATGTTTCAGATTTCAGAATTTTTCAAATTGGGGCACAATGATGATACCAATTTTAACTAGTTACCATCTCTAGTCCAAAGATCTGAAATTCTGAATGCTTTGAACACTTTTTAGATTTCAGAACATCCCCCACGTAAAATCTCGGGGCAAGGCCACGCAGTATAAAGTATTCTGAGGATATCAGAGAGCGGCGCAGCCGTGACCCTACTGCTTACTACGGAGAACCAACCGGAGCCATTTCCAGTCTGCTGCTGGCAATGTCTGATCCCAAGCAAAATGGGGGAAAGAAATATCTCGAGAAAAATAGGCAGAAGCCAAGGGAGGGAAAGGTTTGCAGTGTTGTAGTGGGGCCTGTAGGCGTGCACTTAGAACAGAGCCAGGTCTCACATTCCCACTTCCCCTCCAGCAGGGAGCCAGTGTCTTGCAGTGAGTGTTTTGTTTTCTTCCACCTTAAGTAGAAGCTTTCTTATACCTAAAGCAGAAAGGACCTCCTTCAGGTGCAGGAGGGGAAAACTTAAACAATCTGTGGATTGTAAACACACACACACACACACACACACACACACACTCACACACACACACACACACACTCACACACACACACACACACACACACACACACACACACACAGTCTGTCCCTTGAGAAGCCAGGCATCGCCCGTACATTGTGTGAAAATGTGAGAGGTTTGGCAGTCTGTTCTCTTTGATGTGGAGAGAGAGGAGCTGGCTTCCTTTCCCTCACTCTGCATCCACCCTGCTGCTCCAGCTCTTCAAGGGGACTTGAAAGTGGTGCAGAACCCTCCCCGTTTGCCGATTAAGGATCTAGGGTGATTAGCTGGTTTGATCAAAATCAGAGACTGAAAAATGGTCAGGGGTGGAGGGCTTCCTCACATCTTGCCAAAGTTCTTCAGAAATCAAAGTGAGTTTTAAAGACCTGGGGTGTGAATAAATGAGATGACTTTTTTCCCCTCTAAAGAAAAGTGGCCACGCAGACTGGGGAGCCCTTCGTAGACGTCTGAGCGTTCAAATGTGGCTTTGTGTACGGAACTTGCCACAAGGCGAGGCAAGTGTCTAAACTGGCAGGTTCCTGGTCCCTCCGGTGTTCATCCTGACATTTCTATATGTCTGTCCCTCCCCCCACAGACAGTAAAACCTATCTACATTTTTCAGGATCTTAGTTCAGTTGCTGTAAATACTTTAATCTGCAAGCCTCATTTAGAAGCCACTCAGAAAGAAAAGTTAACTCTCCGTGGAAATTGGTGCCCTGGAAGTCATTGTGTCTCGGTGCATACTTGGGACCAAGGGAAGTATAATGCGGAGGAGTTCTTGTTTAAAATAGAGGATCTTGGGCTGGAGAGATGGCTCAGCGGTTAAGAGCACCGACTGCTCTTCGGAAGGTCCTGAGTTCCAATCACAGCAACCACATGGTGGCTCACAACCATCCGTAGTGAGATCTGACGCCCTCTTCTGGGGTGTCTGAAAACAGCCACAGTGTACTTACATATAATAAATAAAATAAATCTTTAAAAAAAATTATAAAATAGAGGATCTTGAACTTACCTCACACTCACAGAAATCCACCTATTTTCTACTTCAAATGATTCCTTAACCATTCAAAAGGCTTAAAGCGCAATGTTTATACGTACTAGTAAAAATTACAAGCTCTTGTAGGAAACTGAGGGTGTCTTTGTGTATAGTTTTGACATTAAAAAAATTGAACATTATCAATTCATCCTACATGAATGTACGCCAGTCTTTACCTACAGTCTCGGATTGACAGGGTTCTGACTTACAGGATTTTCTGACATTGTAGAGAGGAGGAAGTAATGCATTTTGAATCATAATCCTTCCCTGGGTCACTCCATGTGGTACCAACCTACAGCACTGAGTGCCTGCGTTCAGTCAGGGTTACTGACTAACCGCCAGGGATGGCCCCGCCCGCCTGTCAGTCACTCGTTAGGATGTCCCACGTACAGGCCTGTGTGCAGCCTAACCTTGTGGAGGCATTTTCTCAGTTGAGGGTCCCTCCCCTCGGGTGACTTTAGCTTGTGCCTGTCACATGATCAGAAGGGCCATAATCACTAGGTATAGCAGTGGCGTGTTAGACTGGGAATGTCATATGAATGGTCCACAAGGCCGTATTCGTATCATGAAAGAGCACATGTATTTCCAAGAGGCCACCGTATACAATAATTCCGAGAGATGACATTGACTTTGAAGATTGAATGCGGCTCTGTTAGGTGACGTGATGTTGAGGCTGGTTCTGTTTTGATTGCGTTCATGTGTGTGCACGGCTCATGTATAGATAAGCCAGAGGACAGCAGCGGGTTTTGTTCCTTAGCTCTTTACACCGTCCGTGTGAGGCAAGGTTCTCTCTATGGTCACCGAGTGGACTAGACTGACTGACTGGTCCCGGAGCCCCAGAGACCCTCCTGTCCCCATTCTGAAACTATAAACGCAACATCACACACGCAGCAATCTCCTTCCCTCCATCTTTCCCCTTCGTGTGTTGGGGGGTGGGGCGGGTTATAGCCATACAACTCAGGTCCTGGGCGTGTGTGCATATGTACGTGTGTGTGTGTGTGTGTGTGTGTGTGTGTGTGTGTGTATGTGTGTGTGTGTGTTTGTGTGTGTGTGTGCGTGTGCACGTGCGTGCATATAGGTGTGTGTGCGCACGCATATATGTGCGTGCGTGCATGTGTGTGTGTGTGCATGTGTGTGTGCGTGCATGTGTGTGCGAATGTGCGTATGTGCATGTGTGTGTGGGTGTGTGTGCGTGTGGGTATGTGTGCATGTGCGTGTGGGTGGGTGGGTGCATGCGTGCGTGCGTATGTGTGTTCTGGCCACAGAACTCAGGTCCTTACCTCCTGACCCACCCCCACTCCCGCCAACTGTAACCGCTTATTAACCTCAGTCACTGCTGGAGACAGAGAGTAAACAGTGTGAGCCTGGGGCTGGGAGGAACGGTTCTCCTAGCTGCTGCTTCCCTGGCTCTTGAGAAGTTCGGAGCCTGCTAGTCCCTCTAGCAGATCGTTTTCCTCTCTCAGTCCTGACCCCTCCTCGCTTTTCTATCACTGACTCCGCCATAGAAACCATCCATGTAGGTGGCCTTCAGATCCAAGATGATATTAACTTAGTAAGAGCCGAAAGAGAAGATTAATGGTAGGCCCAGGGTGACCAGCATTGTAGAGGATACTCATCCGAATCTCCGACAGTTGACTGACAGCCTGGCATCCACTCAGGGAGTATGTGTCCAATAGGGAACGGACAAAACAAGAAGAACACGAGGGAAGCCATGCTGGCTGACAGTGCTGGATGCCAGTCTCCAGGGGGCAGCTCAGTGCATCGGGCAGTCACATGTGTGTGCTTTAGATTACAAAGAGAACCCTGTAAACCCCTTCCCTGGTAGTCCTGACGTGACATGGACTAGAAATCAAATGCCAGCTCTTCTTTTGTTCCACAAATAGACCACCTGAGTGGACACGCCCCAGAAGTGTGAGAAAGCTACCACTGGGCCTTTTCCCTCGACTCATGATGAACAAGGCATGTGAGGATAGAATGCTTGGGAACAGGGCACTAAACATTAAAATCATCTCCCTGTCCTCTCTGTGAAGGGGCTGTACAATCAATTTCTCCCTGTTTAGATATTCAGGTACATGCCTATAATCTCAATAGTTCCCAAGTTCAAAGCCGGCCTAGCTACATAGCGAGTTCCAGACCAGCCTGGGCTATATATTAAGGCTCTGTCTCAGAGGAAATGAAACCAAAAGAAGTATGTTTTGCGAAGCCTTTTTCTTGCATATCCAGAGTGAGCGGGTTTAATTTACCCTCCGCCTTCGGCTGTCACCTCTCCTGAACACAGAGGAGAAGAAGAGAAACGGAAGGGTAGAAAAGACATTTAGATCTCTTTCCTTTTGCCTCAGTATGGCTAAACAGGTGTAGCAGTGACCTGGGTTAGAATTCTGTGTTTCCATTTGCTCCCTCCAGACTGCAGGAATAAACTTATTCTGTGCGCACGCAGACACACACACACACACACACACACACACACACACACCACCACCACCACCACCACCACCACCACCACCTGTCACCTCATAAGCAATAGTTTATTCTGAAGCCAAATATATCTGGCAGTGGCCTGGAACACAGATTTATGTTACTTCAAATTCCACGTTCCGACGGGGAAGCAGCTTTATGAAGTTCTCTTAGTAACCAAGCAAGGAAAGCCGTAAATCAAGGCACTCTTTAACAGCATCGGTGGGAATATCGAGGCAGATTGGGTTGAGGGAAAGCAGAGAAGCCCCAGCTGTAGGCCTCAGACGCCATCTGATGACGTTCTAAGCTCGTTGATTGGTTGGGAACTAATTCCGTTTGTACATTCCAAGGGATTTGCCTACTGGTCGTCAAGGAGCTGGGTCAGGTGTGGAGGGGACAGTACAGGCTGCTGAGGGGCTAGAGGGTGCCCAGGCTCTGCTCTCGCTGTCTTCCTGAGTTCTCTGGTCACTGTGGTGCACATCAGCTACACAGCCTTACAGAAAGGTCAGGGACACTTTCCAGGATCCTCAAGTATATACGTTAATTGCCTTGAGGCAGAATCTTTGGGTGGCAGTTACCATTAGGAGCTCGGTGGAGCTGAGATCTTCACACAGAAGCTTGCCATGGGCACTCTGCTCTGCGACGGCCCAGCGGGAGGTCCCTTGCCACATGGGTACCCTGCTCTCTCTCTCTTTTTTTTTATGATTAGAAAGAAAACAAGGATTTGTATGTTCTGGGGTTCTCTTGTCTTATTGTACACTGAGAAGAAAGCAGTAGACAGGAACAGAAGCCTCGGCAGAAGCCTCTTTATAAACGATTCATTCTCTGATACTCAGTTATGACAGAAAACAGAACAGCCTCAAGCTTGGGGTAATGGCACATGCTCATCATGTCGGCCACTGAGGATTTTGAAGCAGGAAGAACCTGGGTTCTGGGCAAACCTGTGCTCCGTCCTGAGATCCTGTCTCATGAAAATGTTATAGTTTGAATAGCTTAAACATAAAAGTTACTGTTTTTCATGTTTTGGGGGGCTTTGTAAGTTCAAGATGACGGAGCCAGCAGGCTGGGATTTTAGGAAGGCTTCCTCTGTTTCTGCGTGACGCCATTTTGTTTCATCAGACTGTGAGCAAGGATCCAGCTGGTCTACAGGGTGCCCCTGGGGAGTTCCAGGAATGCTGGAACAAAGACAGGGCCCAGGCCCACATGGATAGTGCTAGAAAAAGGCATGCTTTATTAAGAAAAAAAGCCATTTACACTTACAGTGCTGGATTCTTGAGCCTGTTTAGATGATGTCTGTAGCCCCCACCTTCTCCCATGTTAGGAGACCATGGAGTTCGTCTGTGTGCGCATGTGGTTGGGTTACTACATACAACCACAGGAGAGAGAGATTGTCTTCCTGCCCTAGGTTGCTTTGCTAAGCTAGTCTTGATGTGTCTTCCCATAAAGCCTGTCTTTGAAAGAGATCTCTCTCTGTTTCTCCCCGCCAGCATCGGCCTCCAGTCACCCGTGATAACCTTTTAGCGTCAGTCTTCACGTAAATGGCCCTCCTAAGATGTTTACCTTGAGGACTAAGGCCTCCGTGTATTTTATGGGGGATACAGTTCAGCGCACAGCACTTAGCCGAGTCCGTCCGTCTTTTGGTCTAATGTATTTCCTCTCCGTTGACTCTCACTCTTTACCCACTTACTGCGCATGTGCGCTTTTATTATCAAAATTATTCACAGAAGCCATGGCATAGCGATACTCTTAATTTTTAGTTTCTTGGCGTTTTGAATTGGAATAGAATTACATCAGTTTGCCCATTTCCCTTTTCCAGCCCCTCTCAGCATCCCTCCCTCAATCCCCTTCTAGGCAACCCCAGACTAAAGTTGGTAGTCTCTTTTTCAAATCCAAAACAAATACCCACGGAAATACCCATTTCTTGTGTTAGAAGCCGTGGGGCGTCACAAACAATCCAGACGCGGCTTGCTACGCATGCGTTCCGTGGCCCGTTCTAGTCACCCTATAAAAACAGCAGCATGGCTTTCAGGCTTTTTGAAAATTAGTTTTTGTTAAGACCGGGTTTCTCCAAGGTGAACCCTCAATTGAAGTCATCGGGGCTAAATGTTATGTGTGGTTCCGCCTGCTGTCCTGGCTTCTCTACATGGAGTCGCTGGGCTTGAGAGCAGGGCGAGGTTCTCCGGCCTCGGACATAGTAAGATCTAAGACTCGGCTGGTCTCGGTGGTGCCAGGCACAGCTCAGCCTCTCCGGCTTCCCAGGAAGGAAGTGCCATCGTAGCCTCTGTGTCTACAGGGTGCGTGGATGTGGCTACTCCATCGTCTTGCTGACTTGAAGAGTCTGAAGACACGTCCCCACAAACACCACCACGTTTAAATCAAACAGCTCCGTGTCTTGGATCTTTGCCCTACGTGTGAAAAAAAAATCAATTTCCATATTACGAAATTGTGAAAGGTTCTAAGCACGCTTCCTTCCTGTGAGGCTGATAAAGGAGTGAATTAGTAAACTGGGGCTGGGATAATTAAGCAGGGTTAATTAATGTTCACCACACCGGGAAGATGAAAGGAGGTGTATAAATGCACAGTAATGCGGGTCATTTCTCAACTTATGGTTGAAGCTTACGGTGTGTGTAAGGGTTGCGTAGAGCGCATGCGTGCTTCAGAGGGCTACTGACACTCTGCGCTAATTACGAGGAGCAGGCTCCTAAGTGAATTAATTACATGTTCCTGAAGACGATCACACGCTTATAGTTTATTTAGAGACAGGCTGTTGGTTCGGGGTTGAACCATTTGGAGAGCTGGGTGAGGTGAGGAGAGGCCAACTGTGTGGGCATGAAAACAGCATTTTAAAATAACCTTTAAAATAAATAAATAAATAAATAAATCCCTAGACTCCGTGTATTTTCAAGAGAGCCCAAAGAATCTTAGCTGAGGTCCTGTGTTAAAGCTGGGAAGTGCGGATACTAGACGCAGTTTGAAAAGATTGGGATGTAATCTCCTGTGAACTGGGTAGATAGCCCTCAGTATTGGGAGTGTAAGAACGGGATTCCAGGACACCCCCATCCTAGGAATTCCCAACTCTGTGGATGCTCCAACTCCTTATATAGACAGTTTGTGTCTGTATAGAACCTATGCACATCTTCTTGCGTACTGCTCATAATTCCTGATCCAGTGCAGTGATCCGTCAACCGTCACTACCCCGCATTGTTTTGAAATCAGCATGGTAAAAGCCCTATTTGTGTTCAGCACAGATACGGCGAGCGTTTTCCAAATATTTTTTGATCTGAGGGCGGGAGAGTTGGCCTAGTGGGTAAAGTATGTGCTATGAACGTATGAAGAGGTGAGTTCTGATCCGCAGTGCCATGTCCAAAGCAGGAGTGACAGCATCTATAATCCTGTCCCTGGATAATGGGGAGAGACGTGTCTGTGGAACAAGACTCCTAGCGCATGTGCGGGTCCTTTTCTGTGAGCCTTGAGTTCTTTGCATGTAAAAAAAAAAAAAAAAAATGAATTAGTTACTTCCGGCACTGGTCTGGAAATATTGACAAGTATCGATGAGCTCACCATGTATGTAGTTTGATTTTTCCTCGTTCCAGATTCCTTACAGTGGTTCCTCCCCGCTCCTCACCTCTGTGCTCTGAGTGCCTGCCTTCCTGAGGACACGTAGATTCCACCCCCTGCCAAACGCGTAATGCTTAGCATGTGCCATTTCCAGTCCAGGATGCTATCTTACTTTCTCTGTTGCTGTGATAAAACACCCTGACCAGAGAGAGCAGCTTAGGGGAGAAAGGGTTTATCACAGCGTGAAGCTCAAGGACACAACCCATCAAAGCGGGGCAGTCGAGGCAGCGGGAGCACGGGGCAGCAGGTCACATGACACGCACAGCTAGGAAGCAGAGGGTGGTAAATGGTCAGGTTCAGGTTCACGTCCTTCTTAGGCGGTGTAGACCCAAGCAGAGAATGGTGATGGCCACCTTTAGGGTAGGTCTACCCTCTGCTAACCTAACGAGAAAGAGCCCTCCTGGGCACACCCAGAAGCTAACTTAGTCTACACAATCCCTCTCCAGTACACCAGGGGGCTTGTCTCCGTTCGCCACTCTCCCTGTGCCTTGTGAAGGGAACACGTGCTTGAGTTCCTGCGGGAGAGAAAGGACCATGGCCATCGCTAGGACTGCTCGCCGGGAGAGCAGGACTGTGTTAAAGACAAACAGGCAAGTGTGCAGAGGAGAAGAGTGTACGGGATGTGTTTCGGGTTTCCAAAATAGGCATGCGTTAGCATTTAAATGAGCTGTCGTGCCTACAGAGGCGTATCGTGTGTAGGGATCGCAGTCCATCCTCCACGGTGATGATCTGTGTATTTAGGCACATTTTCCACACTGACCCCCCCTATTTATCAGCCTATCTTTTAAGGTCTCTCGGTGAAATTGACTATAGATGTTGGCATCTTCCTTTCTTACCACAAGCTCACCATCTTTTGGCGCAGTATTTTCATCCCCCTGAATATCGTAGTCTGTCAGTCACTCATCAACTGGAATCCACTGACCTGAGCTCTCTTCCTAGCACAGGAGTGCGATTTCCATTCCGTTCATCTGCTGCGGTCTTAGGCAGGCCAGGTGGCGTTCCCTTCCAAGTGTGAAAGTGAGTGCTCGTGAGCCGGGGGGCCACTGCATAGCTACATCTGTGTAAGTCACACAGGACCCTGCTATAAGGGACAGCAGGCACGGAAACCACACTGAAGAGTCGTCTGCAGCTGCACAGCTATGAACAGCAGTCCTGTGGCCATGGCAACGTGGCCACCCCTCTGCGTCAGTCTCTGGTGTGTTTGGAGATGTGCACCACAGCTGAAGTCCAAAGCATGCGTGGCTGGGTCAGTCACGGCCGTGTACACGACTCACTCGCCTCAAAGAAAACTTTGTGCCCGTTTGTAAGGGCCTGGTGGTGGTCTTTAGCTATAAAGAGGCAGGTTTCCTTTCTATCAGCTGTCTCAGAAGTGGCTCAGAGATAGCTCCAGTGGGGAGGAAAGAACCCCCGGGTCCTGATGCCCAGAATACCCTACGGGAGCGAGAAGGAACCAGGGACTCTGGCCTCAGCTGGGCTGCGGTCTGACTCTGTAATGTACACTAGAAAGTAAAACCTTCATCTTCATTTTTTTCATCCCTTATTCTACTTTCTTGTCCACGCTAAAAATTCGTTTTTCAAAATAATAGGTGATGCTATTGTAAATATTCTGACCTTTCATTTTTAAGCAAAAATGTGTCAGCACCAAGTATGCCAAAGAGCCTTCCTGTAAACTGAAAATTAAGGACTGCAGGATCTAACTGGAAAGGATTCTTCCTCGCGAGTCCATATTTGTGTGTCCCCAGACCTAATAAAGCTAATGACTCAGCAGTCTCAAAGATGTCATTCTCTGTGGCCACAAACATTAAATAAGAAAACTAGGGTGGAGGAACAGCTGGGAAAGACTTATTTTAAAATGTAAAGCACTGCTCTCAACACTTTTGCCTTTACGTATTCATTTATTTGTTTGTTTATTCATTTAGCTATTTATTTTGCACTGAATGAAACCTTACTCTGTAATGAGTCCCGCCTGGTTCCTTCCTGCAAGACTATGGCAGGGTCACAGTGAAGTCTTTGTCACATAGGTCAGGCTTCCGGCAGCAGCACTAAGAGAATGAATGCCACAGAATGAGGGCTTTGAAAATCCTTTGCCCTGACAGTGCACATCTCTCCTCTGCCCAAGGCAGCCAGGGTCCCCTGCCCCCCATGCTCCCCTGAAGGTGAAGAAACAGTTTCTTGGGTTGAAGATTATCTGGAAAAAAAATTGTTCTATGATCGTTACTATATAAAGACCACATTTGGGGTTTTGTTTGCAAAACCCGCAGAGTTTATCTCTGCATATGTTAAGAGACACACCATGCCATTCCACAGGAAACCCGACTAGAGGAGGGCATTTACCTGGGTGAAGATTGGCACCCTTAGGTGGTGTCTCCCTGTACCGCCCAGGCTGGCCTTCATTAAGCTCCTGACTCTTGGGCTTCCGCCTCCCAAGGGCTAGGATTACAGCTGTGGGTCACACCCAGAAAATACCCTACCTGCTCTGGCCTCAGTGAGAGAACCCTCCAGAGACTTGAGGCCCCAGGGAGTGAGGAGGTCTGGGCGGGGTGGGGACATCCTCTCGGAGATAGGGGAGGAGGTATGGGATGAGGAACAGAGGGTGAACCGGGAAGGGGATAATGACTGGACTGTAAAAAAAGAAGATTAAAGAATAATAAAAAAACAAATATTAAATAAACAAATAAGTTAAATGGACTCAGTGCTAGATTTTCCACCATGTAATTCATTTTCCATACAAGTACATTCATGTGATATATATGTATGAGCATTGGAACTTTTAGTCCACAGAACTTGCTTTCAGAGACCAGTGCTGTAGTGTGAAAACTCTGCAGTCAGGGTCCCAGGCTGCTGGCATCCCAGGGGGATTAAGACCCCCTAAAGTGGTTAGAAATAAGATCAGGACCTTGGCCCACGTTTCATAAATAAACACGGAAAGGGAAGCGTTTTAATCCTCCAGCCAAGGCCAGGGAGCCTGGCTGTGTTTTCATCTTGATTTCTGGCTAATGCCCGTTGGTAGAACTGAACCGTTTGATGTAGCAGGTTGAAAGCCACAAGGAAACTCCTCTTCAAGGGAAAGGCACATCTTCTGAAAGTTCGGTCTAGACCAGACGATGGTATTTGAGGAAAATGTCACTTGCAGTAAGGAGTATTTTTCACAAGTGATGCACAGCCTTCTGTGAGCTCTCTCTGGGGACAGCTGTCCGCCGTAAGTGGACCGAACACACCCCCATTTGAAACTCTGTGGCCAGGAAACTTCTAAACAAAAATAAACCTCAATGTAGACATGAGTCTGAACTTAGACTCTGGGCGATTCTCGAGATTGACAGTGTAGCTCCAGATAAAAGAGCCACCCCTAATTTTCGGGGCATAGAGGTAAACTAGTTTTGGGGAGCTCACTACTGTGCGATGTCTATAGATGATTTCCCCCAGCTTGGAAAACAGTCCTACGGTGCTGATTCCCTCTCAGCCACTGAGGTAACCTGTAATTCCACTTCGTGGGGCACACACACAAAAAAATATTTGTTGGACAGAGTGCAACTCAAATTCAGAATACATAACTTCTCTTAACTGTGAAGTAGGGTGTCAGAGCCCACTGGAAGTTCCCATGGCAACCACACAGACTCCTCTTGATTGGTTGCTTTTCTCATTGCAGGGACATCATCTGACAAGAAACAGTTTGAAGGAGTAAGGGGTTGGGTTTGGCTTCCAGTTTGAGGAGATAGCCCATCAGGAAGGGGCAGGCAGATTCCTGCATGTATCCCAGGAGTGGAAGGGGCACTGGGACTCTGCCTTTCTTTCCTTTTTCTGAGAGAAAATATTTTTCTGTGTAAGCCAGGAGATCCTCAACCTTGCTATGTACCCTAGGTAAAGCCTGTACTTGAAACCCTCCTGTCTCAGCCTCCCCAAGTGCTGGAGTTAAAAGCATGCTTTAGGACACATGCCATCATTCTGGACTTCGAACAAGATCCCCTACGACTTGAGCTTGAGTTTACATGAGAGAATTTAAGTGGCGGAGCTCCAGAGACTGTCACCCAACCACCTGGAATAAGGAGGTTCAGAGGCCACAGGGACATTAATAATAGCATGACATTCATATAGGCGGAGCCAAGAGTTAGGCATGTACACGCTCTGGTTGGAAAATTAAATCTGATCTCATAGTTCTAGTATGGGCAAAATGCCTAGAACGGATGATGGCTGGCTGCTTGCTGCTGGCTGCCTGCTGCTACCTGATTTATAGTGGAGCCCTTTGACGGGGGAAAAATACAGCCCTACTTCCAATACCTCTGGAGGCCGAGGAACAGTGTAGGGAAGCAGCAGGCAGATGTGTAAGTATCTATCTAGAAGATTAAAATTGGTTTTAGAAGAATCCCCTGTTAAACAAAATTAAAAAGAAATTCCCCTTTTGATAGAGGTCAGAGATCAGTATTTGTTCACAAGGAATCCAAGAATCAAAATTAAGACAGCTATAATGTCAATAAAGATTCCGTCCTAGAAGGAAAACAGGACAAGCCTGACGGACCACTGGTTCAGCCGGCTCTAAACTAGGCATTTAATGGCCTTGTTTGTCCATTGTCAATAATGAATTACCAGTAATTATGAAGCTTATAGAAAGACTGACTCATTGACTATAAATTTTTTTTTTTTAAATCCTGAAATGTGATCCAGAAGACTTTGAAAAATTGCTTGGCTCACGGGCCATTTAATAGTTACAAGGATACTCTATGTTGGACTATGTAGCATTCATGTGTTCCCCCCCCCAACTTCCAGCAGACCTTTATTCGTGAGGCCATTTCCCTATAAAGAACAGCCATGGACATCTTTTGTGTCCACCAAACCAAAACTAAAAGTTTGAAATCATTTGAAGATGAAATCATTGTGACTCTCTTTTGATGTTGCTCTCCTTGAAGCATCTTGAATGTTTTCCACCATAGCTGTGTGGTGACGCTCGCCCTCCCCTCCCTCACCCCACTTTCCTGTTTACTCTATGCATGGTTTGCCCACAGAAATCATCAAAACATTTTTGAAAGAGGAAGTTGATGGGGTTCACTGTGTGGTGTGTGTGTGTGTGTGTGTGTGTGTGTGTGTGTGTGTGTGGTGTATGTGTATGGTGTGTGTGTGTGTTGAAATTCATGCCCATTATGTAAACCATAAGTGAAATATTACCATCACTGGGCTTGATTAAATATTCCTGCTTTAACCTTCAAAACTCAAGTGTCTGGGTATTATGGAAGATTCTTCACTGCAGAAGTATCCGATGTAGTGTGAAGTGATAAGTCACTCTACAGAAGGGGGAAATGGAGTCTTGGGATAATGAGTGTTGTCTCTTAGCTTACTATAGCTATGGGCAAGCTTAGATATCTAAAGGCTCCAGTGGTCCTCAATATAGGCTATCGAATTGGGATAAAATATTAAATTAATTCAAATGAAAGTATAACCCGTCAGAGCCAGCCACCACCAACACAGTAGAAGATGGTTTCTGGTGGCTGAGCCTCACCACGGGATCAAAGCTCAGGGGAACAGTCACTCTGGCTCCTGCCCTGTCTGCCGGCCACAGCCACAATTGCCCAGCGCCAGTGCATTTGCCGGCTGTAAAATTCTGAGTCCTTAATCACAGAGTAGCTGGCTGTCGTGAGCACTGTGTGACCAGAAAGTAGACTCCTACCGTGGTAATGGCAGTCCTGCCGCATTGATCCAGCTCTCTGCCCTTAAGAGCAGACTGAGTTCCTTGTTCCACATGTCACCGCAGGTGGTTATTTTTAAATTCTCTACATTAAATTAAAATAATAATATGATCCCTGCTTCTCATATTAAGGTATTTTTCCTCTCAACTGAAAATGTCGCTTTTCTCGAATATTTCAACTTTTCACATAAATTTCCTAATAGGTTTTGTTTGATTGTTTTGAGGTTATTTAGATGATTTTTTAAAAAAAATATGTGTCAATGTTTGTAAAATTCTGAGTCCTTAATCACAAAGTAGCTGGCTGTCTTGAACACTGTGTAATCAGAAAGTAGAGTGGCGCTACGTATGTGCCTGCTGTACGTATGAGAAGGTATCAGATCGCCTGGAACCGGAGTTGTAGATGGTTGTGAGCAGCCATGTAGGTGCTGGGAACTGGACCCAGGTCCTGTGCAAGAGCAGCCAGCGTTCTTCACTACTGAGCCTGTCCCCACAGCTCCCTCCTCCTCGTGTGAAGTGTGTGTGTGTGTGTGTGTGTGTGTGTGTGTGTGTGTGCTGTTCATAGCAGTGGGACTTTGTGTCTTGTGTCTATTTGGAGGAAATATCTTGCCAACAGCTTTAAGGTTAAATGAGAAAAAGGTGCCACAGTTATCTGTGCCTGAACTTTCTGGGACCCTGTACGCTAATGTCTCCAAATATAAAAAGATCTTCCTAGTGTAAGTCCCGACTTTGCCTTTTTCACTGCCAGAAACAAGATGGACATGGGGTTCTCTCTCTCTCTCTGTCTCTCTCTCTGTCTCTCTCTCTGTCTCTCTCTCTGTCTCTCTCTCTCTCTCTCTCTCTCTCTCTCTCTCTCTCTCTCTCTCTCTTTCTCTCTCTCTCCAGCTGCTCTGAGAAATCCCTGTTGGGAGCTGGGGGCAATGTCCACTCTGTAGGGCTGATGTGGTTACCAGCCAGCCTCTCCAGGTGTGGGCTTGTGTTTGGTCTGCTTGCTCCTCAAATAAGCACTCCCGTGATGATAGCCCAGGCCGTTCAATACCACTGCTCAAGAGGGATGCTGGAGACAGGAAGGCGTTGTAGCCCACAAGGCTGGAGACATGCAGGGGGCTCGGAACCCTGAAGGGCCCTAGCACCTTGGATTAATTCACTACACAATGGAGACTCTTTGAAACGGGAAGGAGTCATGCGTCAGTCTCTGGGAAGGATGTAGGGAAGGCTGTGAGCCGCAGATGGGTGAGAAGAACAGCAGCCAGTCAGTTCATATTGCCTTAATATCTGAGCTCCGTGTGGTGGTACATTTCTGTAATCTTGGAACTGGGCGGTGGAGGGTTATGAGTTAAAGGCTATCCTCATCTACGTAGAGTTTGAGGCTAGGCTGGATTCCATGAGATGTGAGACTCTTGTCTTCAACTAAAACAAGAACAACAACAACAAAAAAAAAAAACCAACAGCCGACCTCTATGCCTAGGTAATTCACAAAAAGTCAAAGTTTGTTTCTCACCGTCCTCACTACAAGTTTAAGAAGAGGCCAGAAGCTTCGGTGACTTGGAGAGCCATCACTCAGTCAGAGTGGCGCCTTGGTGCTGTGCCCTCCAGAGAGAACAAACCCTTCTCCATTCATAGCAATGAGAGCCTTCAGTGAATCCCATCCCGAAACCCCACACAACCCCCTATGTATTATTACTTCACTGGGGAATAAACTTCAATACGTGAATTCTGAGGGACACTCATACGGTAGCAGGCAGTCTGTCCTCAGCCGCGCTTACCGAGGCGTAATTGGGGGAAGGTCACAGAACAGGGAGAGGATTCAGAATTGGACACTCGGATGCTGGTTGGCAGTGTTAAGTGTGTGTGTCATGGCTAGTTCTGAGGCTGAGACTGTATCGACCCTAACTGGCATGTGAAGGCAGGAGGGAAGAGAACCAAGTCTGTAGTCCAAGAGGCAGAAGGATATGTAGAATGAGAAAGAAGAGTCAATCGTGGAGAAATACCATTTCAGTGACGTCCACAAGAAGGAGATCTTTACACCTTCAAGCAAGCGTGACATTTTCAATGGGAAAAGCTGTAGAAAGAAATATAAGAAGAAAATGTTAAGGACACGGAGCCTGCTTACTTTTCTTTCTTTCTTCCTTCCTTCCTTCCTTCCTTCCTTCCTTCCTTCCTTCTTTCCTTCCTTTCTCTCTTCCTAAGGAGGGGCCGACTTTTTCAGACATTATGGGGAAAAACCAACAAGACAATGAAAAAAGTTTCAAGGTCCAGGAAGCGCAGGGTAATAAATGCCATTGAGAACCTCTAGCAGCCAAGAGCTTCCTCCTGGTCCTTGCCTCTCAAGGTGGACGTGAGGGCATCAATAATTATTCCAGACTCTCTTGACTTCAGGGTATTAAGTGCTAACCAGTCACAGCCTAAGATTTATATAAAAGAGATGCCCGCTCAATTTACTAAATCAGACTTTGGCCAAGTTATTGGCCATTACCTGTGACTTGGTAAGATATGAAAAAAAGTCTAGCAGAAATCTAAATGAGGGCCTTTTATCTGTGTGGAAAAGATCACTGAAAGCATCAAATATTGAATTTTAGATCAGTGCCACACTGAGTAGGTATATATTATATCTCGAATTAGACTTCAAAAGGTCTAATTTGCTAGGGGTTCTATCACTTAAAATAATCTCTTGTAATAAAACTGGCTCTACAGGAAGATATTAATCGCATACTTTAATGCTGTCCCTCTAAATTGTTTTAATGGGTACACATTTGAGCAGAATTTTAATTTTTCCAGTAAATTGGCCTTTTTGTCAACTTAAAAGAGAATTTAAAGGATGATAGTAAAATGTTACAAGTCAAGGATAAATCCAGGTTTAATTTTCTTTATTTTTCTCCAGCATTGATATTAACTAGTGATTGCCTTGAACTATAATTCACTAAACTGTTTGACACAGGCGTGACTGAGTAATGACACACTTAATTAATCAAATATTAATACCATATGATCAATGGGCCTCTGATTTTTTTAAAAAAACTATAATTAAACTGTCAGGGGAGGTTTTTGTAAGATAATAAGAGATTCACAAATCATCTGTTTTTTGGTTTTGTGGTAGTGGTGGTAGCAACTACACTCATTATAATATTATATTCTATTTTTCTTTTTCTCCAGTAAACTTTATTTTAATAATGAAAGGTATGATTGGAGGGTTTTTCACTGGACTCTTAAGTCTCTGGGTTGATCAGCTATATTCCATAAGGTTGATTTTTGAGGGCGGGGCACGGAGGGGACTAGAAGCTGCAGAAAAGAAAGCCAGGAGCCTTCATCGCAGGTCACATGTGTGACGCTGGGAGCCAGAGACAGGAGGTTAGCCCGGGGAGTCGGCATCCTTCAGTGTCCACAGGAGCAT
This sequence comes from Apodemus agrarius, assembly GCA_964023405.1. NCBI lineage: Eukaryota > Metazoa > Chordata > Mammalia > Rodentia > Muridae > Apodemus > Apodemus agrarius. The sequence goes on from OZ030018.1 coordinate 13,481,660, forward strand.
GCCCTGAAGGACAGCCTGCCCAGTGTTAGTCCTGCCGCATCTGGGGAAGGCGGCTGTTTTCAGAGCAAAGGTGTGACGGGACGGAGCCGGCTGCCCCGTTGCAGTGCCTTCCCACCCACCCACATCTTCACCGAAGGTGGGGGTAGAGGATAGATCTCGGTTCCCAGGCTGCCCCTGGCCTACTTCCACACTTGCGGTTAGCGCTCTGCCCCCTTACCACATCACAGCGTGCTATAGATTCTTCCGTGATCAGTGGATACATGGGGAGTCTGTGGAAAGGAAACAACAGTTCATCCTCCAGGTCTTCACCTCCTGAAGAGGGAAGCAGCAGCAGCCGCAGCAGCCGCAGGTCTCCACAGGCTCAAAGCAGCCCATCTGGGCAGTTGCTAGCTCTCTCTGACTTTCCTTAAGGTGCTTCATTTTGACATCTCAGGGGTGCCAAGGACACCTCGTCTCACATAGCACACAGTAGGAATGGCGGCAGCTGAAGCTTCGGCTCCTGTCAGCACACATTAACTGAAGGCACGATGGCTTTTCTCTAGATGAGCTGCTTCAGAAAGAGCAGAACTACTCCGACGACGTCTTGGCCAACATGATCAGTGAACCCAGGATCAGCTACGGGAACGACGCGCTCATGCCTTCCTTGACTGAAACCAAGACCACTGTGGAGCTCCTGCCCGTGAACGGGGAGTTCAGCCTGGATGATCTCCAGCCGTGGCATCCCTTTGGGGTGGACTCTGTGCCAGCCAATACAGAAAACGAAGGTAAGAGTCCTGAGCTCGAGCCAGAGCCCTTCTGGTGTGCGTGTGCGCACACGTATGTGCATGTGTGTGTGTGTGTGTGTGTGTGTACCTGTGTGTGCGTGTGTGCGCGTGTGTGTGTGCCTGTGTGTGTGTGTGTGTGTGTGTGTGTGTGTGTGCGTGTGTAGTCCAGGCTGACCTCAAACTCACAGATCTCTGCCTGCCCTGCTGGGATTTACAGGTATGTGCCACCAGGCCCAGCGAGTGAGCAGTTTTTAAAGATAAGCTGCCGAAATCTTCATATAGACTTTTTTCACAGCATAACAACCCAAGTTTATTTCTTTAATCTGAAAAACAAGGGCAACCCACAGGTATAATTATATTAGATACTATCAGTTATAACATCAACATGATTTATGGGATATAAATAACTGACTTTCCCACTTGTTAAAATTATCCTAACAAAACAAAACAAAAAAAGTAGTAGGTCATTTGATTTTCGGGTTTAATGTCATTGTTAACCCATACACAATCTGTAAGGAGATGAGTATGTAAAAAATATACAGTCTCGTTTTCTAAGCTCAGTGCACACGAGATTGCCTCTTAACAGTAAAAGCACACACTGTAACATGCACCTGTGTAGACACACCACAGACATTGTCACTGATAGTCTTGACGATTGCCAAGATGCCCAGGCAAAGCCTTGATTTCAGTGAGACTGAATGTATGCTCGACATTCAGTATGATATTGCCTAAGTTTCCTCTAAAATGGGCATTCTTGTACTTTGCCAGTAAGAGACCTTGTCTTAAAATTCCAGGTGATGGTTTCTGAATCATAACACCTGGGGTTGATCTCTGGTCTCCATACACATGTGCAAGCATAGCGCTCACACGTACACACACACACCTGCTAATGATTAACAGCAGAGTGTCATATACCAGTGACAGCAGAGGTCAGGAATCTAGTCCATACAAGGGCTTATCCACAGCTTGTGAGCCATGGATCTGTTCAGTCCGCAGCCACACCAGCTTAACTTTATGTCCCAGGGGACGTGAGCCTTCATGTTCTCAGGGCTTGAGGTACGGGGCTCACCTTTATTAGTCCCAATACCCAATTACAGCCGACAGTTTGAAAAGCCTTTTCAGCAATTAATACTATTTTTGTTGTTTATTTGAGTTTGATAGTCTGAGGGGGTGAACGTAGGATTTGTGCACGCTAAGCGTGGGCTCTCGTACTGACCTTAACTCCCAGCCTATGACAGTTCATCTTCAGATAAATAGGACAGGCAAGGTCTTCCTGGGAAAACAATGTTGCAAATAGCAACAGTGTTGCAAATAGCTCTTAGAAATAATACAGCCCTCCCTGCATTTACTCAGTAGCACACACTAAGAACAGCAGGGGTCGGTTGGCTCAGTAGGGAAGAACAATGAATTGTTCTGCAAACGTGAAGTCCTGATTTTGAATCTCCAACACTTATATTAAAAATAAAACATGGCAGCATGTACATACAAATATATATGTATACACACACTCATATATATATATATATACATATATATATATATATATATATATATAGAGAGAGAGAGAGAGAGAGAGAGAGGGGGGGGAGTGTGTGTATTGGGGGCAAACATAGGTAGATTCCCCCCCCAAAAAAAGTAATAAATCCAACCATGGCAGTGTATATCACATGTATAATTCCTATATTGGGAGCAGACATCGGTGAGTCCTAAATGCTCATTGCTTGACCAGCCTATACAAAACCACAAACTCCAGGCTCAGTGATAGACCCTCTCTCAAGGCAGTGAGATAGACTCTTAAAGCATAAAGATATACTAAGCCCTGCCCTGCCCTGTGCATGGGCAAACACAAGTGCACACAGTGGCACACCTGTGTGTGTGCACCACTCATGACATGCACACACCCACCACGCACACACAAAACCATGGAGACATACTGAATTCATAAACAGAAGGGAAGTGAGTTCTGGAGTCCCCATTCCCGTTAGCCCCTTACATCCAGCGGGAAGTTAGAGAGCCTTGTAGGGGGTGGGCTGCTGCAGGGGCCCTGTGTACAGCATTCGGTGTCCTGGGTCCTCTCCACCACTAAATGGCAGTCGTGCCTCTCTTTGCTTAGTCTAGGGACTAAACACCACATTCCCCTTGGGATAGTAGCCAGGGCTTTCCCTCTGCTCCTGACGATCAGGTCTGACATTCCACACGGCTCAGCTGAGTGACTGTTCACATGACTGAGCCTTTCCCCACCCCACGGTCCAGCCTGAGATGATTTGGATCTCCATTCCGTGCTTAAAGGCTGTTGGGAACATTGACGTGGGGTAACATGGAAAGCTGTTTTACAAACCTTTTTAATGGAACTGGGTCTTGTTAGAGAGCCTTGTCGTTCTCTGTCCAGATGGCTCCCCATGCGCCTAAACAAATGAATACGTAATAAAGGCATATGAGCCTGTACTCCTGCGGTCCCTTCCCCATGGTCCCTGTTCTCCCCGACACACACCCTGAGCTACTAAAAATACTTACAGCTCTCAAAGGATTTCCTTTCATTGTCCTCGAGGCCCTTACCAGCATAGTTTCCAATGCTTACCGGAAAGGGCTTGTTCTTCTCAACAAAAACAGTCAAGACCAGTAGATGCCTGATCACTGAGTTCTTTGACACTGAGAAAAGAAAAAGAGTTCTGAGCCCGGGACTGTGGATGACGATGATGAAACGATATTTTCAGGACACATCAGGGCAGTTACTTACACAAATGAGTTCAGACGCTGAGAACTGTGTGAGATCAAGCCAGACATCCCTGCTCAGAGCGAAGAGGCGATCGTTAGTGACACCCCTACCTCAAGACATGGGCAGTGGAGGGCTGCTGAGAGTCAGGGGATTGGTTCTCCCCAGAGATGCAGCCCGTGGGCCAGGCGTTGGCTTTCCACCAGTATGCATGCTGTCAGTGCTGAATTGACTCCATGACTGAGGGAAAGGCCACCAGAAGTGGGGAGGGGACAGTGGAAAGGGGTGGAGGATGAACTAGGCTTGAGAGGGTAGCGTGGGGACTTTGTTCGAAGCACAGGGCACCCCGCATGTCCCAAATTCTCACATCATTCAAAAGGCAGCAGGTAGACAAGAAACAAAAATTTCCTATGGTAAACAATAACATAAAACAAAAATTTTTCCAGGTCAGGGAAATTTATCAGAATTATGTTCTTACCCCCCCACACACACACACACCCAGGATAATGAATAGCACTTAGAATAATGTTTTTCTATACACTAGGAGTTTTCATTATTATCCTGATAATTGTGGATTAGGAGGCCCACCAGCTGCACACTCTGCCTGTGAGCCGCAGATACAGGCGCCACCCTGGGTCAAAGATGACAGCCTGAGGGGTGACTGTCAGAGTGAGTGGAGCTTAGTGTGGCCACACCAGCAACCGCTGCACCGTTTAGCCCCTCGTCATCAAGACATTTAAAAAAGTAGTCACCCTTCGGCTACCTCCGTTTTTACAGGAGTCGTAAAGATCGCGGTTCATATTTGTGGTGAGAAGTGAAATATAAACCCTCCATGTCCTTGTCAGAAATATACAGGACATTCAATAAATGTAATCTCGCAGCGTGAGGAGGTGCTGAGGTACATTCTTAAAACAATCCGTCCTTACCGCAATAAAAAGGCCAGGTGTGAGTCCTTTCATTTCCTAATAGAAAACAGCCTCGGGTGGCTGTCTGCCCGAGTCACGCACCTCGACGCTGGTTCTGGGTTCCGGCACTGCCACGCCCCCACTTCTTTCCAGACCCTGTTCCAGTTTCCACAGGAGCCCAGTCAGGACCACTTCAGCCTCATGACATGCCCAATTCCTTTAATGCTCTCAGACACGCGGTTTGCTCATATTGTGAAGACAGACAGCTCACTGTCCTTGGGTTCCCTGCCGCCTTTCTTGCCACCGTGTGCCATTCAGAATGGATTTGGGTTTGTGGTCACCACCGACCCCTCGGCCTGTGACCCTCTGAAAGCTAAAGGGTCGAAACTGCTGGGCCCTAAGGCTCCCATCCAACTCCCGCTGGCTTGCCTCCACCACTGCGCTCAGATGTCTTTCTTACTTTTACAACTTGCCACACCTGACCCCAGGGACTCTCCACCCCACCCCACCCCACCCCCCTCACCCCCCACCCCCCTACCCACCACCCCCACCACCCCCCACCCCACCACCACCACCCCCACCACTCCCACCACTCCCACCACCCCACCACCCCCGCCCACCTTCATCTGCCCTCAGCAGCTTGTTAATCCTAAAAGCCTGGTTGCCCTCTCTCCCTTATTTCTTCAAAATCCAATATGGCTCAGGGAAGTGTTTTCTGACAACGAACAGAACCACCACCTTGGGAACGCCAGGTGGGGCTGAGCCACCGTGGGGGATTGCCGTACTCAGATGTTGTTTTCTTTGGATCGGTCCCAGAACACGTACAAAAGGATGATTGTGACTCATGTCACACAATCCAACTGAATGTCACCTGTACAGAGGACAGCAGCCATTTAAAAGGAGACACGGGGGAAGCCTGCGGGTTACCTGTTCTACCCTAAACTCAGAAAGAATTTGATTCACTGAACGGCAAAGCGTTGCTCTCCTGATAGACTCTTGTTTGCATTTTCCCCTGGCAATTGAATAATCCCTTAGTATGTAATTAACTGTAAAAGAAGATAAGATTGAGTCGTTGTAAGAGGAGGTATCTTTAAGGTTTACCGCTGGGCTGGGTATAAATCTGTTTTATTTCTAATCAAAAGCCAAGAAACCATCTCTAACCTAGCCCAGAGGAAAGTCCACCCTCCCCGGCCCACTTCTTTGATCCTATTGCACGTCCTGGTGAGTGCTTTATGAACAAACTAAGGAAACACATTGGCACATGGGTGGCGCTAAGCCTTTTGAAGTCATACCCCTCCTGTCCTTGATGCCCAGGATTAGCTCACAAAGGTTCTTTCCCCCCCCCCCCCCCCGCTGCTCCTGTTTTTTCATGACTTGTTTATTGCAAATGCTTTGCCTTGCTCTGTGTTCAGAAGCCACGACTTAACCGGCCCGATGTGTCTCATTTGCTCTCTGTCTCTTGCTTCCTGCACCAGTTGAGCCTGTTGATGCCCGCCCCGCTGCTGACCGAGGACTGACCACTCGACCAGGTATCCGACTCGCCCCATTTCGCCTCTCCTCTCGGCGCTGCGTGCTTCTGCAAACAAGCCTCTCTGGGCGGCACCGTGTTACAGAATAGAATTTAAAACGGCCGTAGGCACCAAACGTTATTTCAGAGTCTTTGTTTCTCCTTTATGCATCAATTCCCAAGTTCCTACATGATCTATTTTTTGTTTGTTTGTTGTTTTTGTTTGTTTGTTAGCTTTCCTTTTAAAACTCAGAGAGAGTCTTTTCAGAGGTGGGGCTCTTTTTTTCTTGATTTCTTCCTTTTTAATAAATGAAGAGTGTGATATGGACCCAGTCCTCAAAGATACTGGAGACCCAGGAAGGTGTAGATTTCCGTGGGAAAGTGGTTCTTGGTGCAAGCATCTCTTTCCTTTCTTGTTTGGTCTTCCTGGGGGGTCCTTGAGTGGGCTCGGACGTTTGTTCGATACAAAAATAGACACAATTTCCTTAAAATATCACTCTTGGTATTTCTCCAGATCCAGAAATACTTTCTGTCTCTTTGTGGATTGTATATACTTACTCTCAGCCAGTGGCTGAAGTAACACAACAGATGTATATGCATAATTTTTTGCAATAGAAGCCCTCAATTCTGTGTTACAAATTTCTTCACTATCAAAATAGGTACTTCTTTTTATAAAGTTCCCGAAGATTAAAAAGAAATGGGTTTTGGCCCCCCATTCTATGTTTAGCCCCTGGCTAAACTTAAAATCTCAAGAATAGTGTCACACCACAAGAGACATAGAACCCACTTGTGTGTACTCCACGCACAGCCTCACCCCGACAGAGTGAATCAGAGAGAGGAAAGTCCGTGAACTGAGAGATCTGTATATTGTGGAGAGATTTCCTTCCAAATAGCACATACCTTCCCTTGTTTGCTTTCTTTATGTCCATATCCCATGAGATACTCAAGAACAATGTTAACGTTCCTTGGGGACATCAATAAGAGGAGGTAGTTTTGCTTCCTGGTTCAGAGGTTTCCCCAGGAAGACAGATATGGCCCCGCCCCTAGCCTTGGCTACTGCCAGCTGTAGTCTTAGGTAAGACGTTGAGAATCCTTATGGCTTCGTGCTGATTCCATGATGTGGTTCAACACCTGAGTGGAAATTGCAGAGTGATACGTTGTCAGCTGATCTCATCGATCCGACAAGCGTCTTACCTGAAGTGCTTTTAGAAGAACCTTGAACTATATAAGTTGTACACTCTTTGGGCTCTCTCCTGTCCTTGTTACTGACAGTGTCACTACCACTACGTAAATTGTAAATTTCCCCGGGGTGGGGGGGTGTGCAGCCTTTGGTGTTCCCACCCTGCCCTATGAGCTAGCGAAGCCCAAGGCACAGCCAGCACAGTTCTCACCACGGCTACGACCAGCTCAAGCTGGCCTTACCTTCTAGACTTTCTAAAATGGCACGCTGCTCATTTTAGTTTTAAAAGATGGTCTGTTTTTCATCTATAAACATAAAATGTAATATTGAGGCAGACATCCGGCCGATTTTTATTAAGTTCTTCTATTATATAAGGATGGATTTGTTCCTGTTCAAATAGTCCGGCCCTGACACAGGCTGCCAGCCCATTTTCTCACTCCGTTTATGTTAACTTAACATGTAAACGGCATTTTTCATACACGGGCGAGCAAAAGTCATCTGTTTTGAGGAAAAAAAAAAAACCACTAATGGCGTTCTATAGGGCAGGAAAAGCCAACAATGGTAACGGTATTGTTCCCTGAGAGGTCAATGAATGATAAGGTTCCTGCTCCCAGGAGCTTGAGCTATAATGGAAAAACACACTTTGACTATATAGAAAGGCGGGAGGACAAGAATATATGACGGTGCGCAAAGACTTTGGTGACAGAGAGTGTTAGCCAGGGAACTCTCTGGAAAGGAACTTCCAACAGAGAGAGTGGAGTATGAGATTTAAGGCACAAGGGGAGGGCGAGGAGGAAATCAGTCAGATTAGAAACTGCCCTGGGCTTGTCCATGTAAGCCCCGTATCCATGTCTGCATCCTTCAGAAGATAGCCACCGAAGAGGAGGATGGTGTACGCAGGCCGTGAGGAAGTCAGCGAAGCTGCAGTTAAGACCCCGGAGCACGCTTGAAAGGTCTGAGGAGTTGTGTGGGCTCTGTCTGCACTTTAGTGTTAGCGACGAGTCCGCCATGTATTCAGATCGATACCTTCCTAGGTGGTCCACGGGTTCTGATGACTCTGTAGCCACGAGTTATGAACCCACACACTTGACTCTACTTTTGCCAAACCGCATCTTTAGATTTTCCAAACTTAGATACCCTTCCGAGGATTGCCCCCTGCCTTTGCTTTTTGACAATCTTTCTTGTCACTCAAAAAAAAAAAAAAAAAAGGTGTGAGTTTTGGCTACTCCTCCCTGTGCCCCATTTTTACATCTCATCATGATGATGACGATGATGATTGATTTCTCTTTCATATCTGAAAACCCAGCACACTGAAACTTTTAGAGGATAATGTCACCCACAGCAATAATGATGCCGATTTCTGGGCACAGTAACAATCCCAGCTACTAAAGCTTCCTGGAAACTTTCCAGGGAAAACAGACCCTTCCAGGCAATAAGAAACACACCAGCAGTCTCTTCACTTGATATGCTAAGCTGCCCTTCCACTGTTCCCGTTCTCCAGGCCTAGCAATCTAGTTTCCTGACCCCAAGAGATGTTTCCCTATTGATCTATTTTATTGTTCTATTGTTTTGTTAATCCCTTTGTAATGATATTGCTTAGTGTGTAGAACATCTTCTAAATGCTATTACACGCTGAACAGCGGTGAAAGAGGGACTCTTTCTGCTGAGTCTTACACTATTGAACTGTGAACATGGCCGGTCATGCCAGCATGTGACGTGAATGTGATTTTGTTTTTGCCTTTTTGCGTCGTCAGACACATTGTCAGTATCCTTTCTATCATACCGTGGGCTTACACGGTTTTGAGTGGGAACTTAATAATTTACATACAGGGATGCTGTGCCCTCTGCCTCCCTGCCCCCAGATGTAAAAGGGAACACTACTTAAAGAGTTTTCTTTGAAATCTCAGAAGTGACTTTTAACTGCTGTGTTACGACTCGCATATGGCGAGGAAAGGATGCATTAGGAAGAAATCGCTGTTGCTTTAATGAGGAAGTAGGTCAGGTTTTATAAAGGTTTAGAGGAAGATGAAAATAAACAACCAGGGGCGATTTAAAGAACATCTTGTCACTGCCACATTAAAAAGAAAAAGAAATGTCAGGAAGCATAGAGAACAGTGAGTTTTAATATGAATGTGTGTATATATATATATATATATATATATATATTAAAGTACATAAAAATAGAAGGTTGCAGTTCTTCAAGTCTCGTTCAAGGTCAAGAGCTGTCAAATGAAAGCAAGCAGAGTTAATGAGATGAAACAGAAAGGGGCCTGTGCAGCTTTCATTGTTGTCTTTCTTGTCCAAATTAATAAAAATGATGGCCCGATGAAAGGAAATTGAGTTTCAGATAGAGCACGGTGAGAAAAGAAGGCGCTAAGCCTTTGTATCTGTCACCTCTCGCTGTGTAACAAGTAGCCCCGGAACGTGGCGGCTTCTGAGAGCCAGCACTTAGCTCCTTACAGCTGGTCAGTCAGCGTTCTCACCCACGGCTGAGCTGGCTGGCTCTGGCCCAGGCTCTCTCATGAGATCCCAGTGATGACATTGCCATAGCTGTAGTCTCCTGAAGGTCCTGCTAGAGCTGACAGAGATCAAGCCCTCCCGTAGCTGCTGTCAGGAACCTTCAGTGCCCTCCGGTGCCAGCTGTCTTCCCCCACACCAAGAAGTATACAATAGAGGGAATAAGGAAGAAGCTTTGGTGCCGTGTGTAACCTGCCTTGACATCCGTTCCTCCATGTTCCCCTTACTTAGAAGCCATATTACCCCCTGCCCCAGAGGACAGAACTTTAAGTCCTAGGTCTTGACGTAATTATTAATAATAAATGTGCATTGTATACTCACATATCTACCCAAGTACAGTTCCTTACAACCCAGGCCAAGAAAACAGGAGGAGGAACTTGTCGTGGTGAGAGAACAGAATAGGAAGGCACGACGCTAAGGAAATAGGGAGGTGTAATCCAGAGGCAGAAGCGGGGGAGGGCAGTGTCATGGCTGTGGGCGGGTTGGCATTCATCCTAAGTCTAGGGTGGGTTGTCCGAGGGAAGCATTGTGGGCAGTTGGACAAGAGGTGGTGGTGAGTCACACCCAGCATGGACTGCCTAGATCTGTCAAATTATCCCCGCCCTCGGCAGGCAGAAGCCGTGCTGACTGCTACACTGGCTTTTCCAGTGCTTGGGACCTTGTGCTTTTCAGGGTCAGCAGGGGGTTGACGTGTTTCCCAATACTTGATGGACAAGATTGGAAGAGCCATTAGACCAAGAACAGGAAATGAGGTCCCACGGGAGTTGCAGGAACTCGGAACACGTAGCCAGAGGAAGGAATCCTGGGGAACGCACTGCCTTTCTCCTAATGGCTGACACACTTGCTCAGACCTACCTTGTGTCAAGGATAGATGCCTGGCTCGCTCTAAATAGAACCCGGCTCCAAGGTACAGGTTATAGGGAGACACTGTTGTATTACTCTATCGGAAACGAAAGCATCCTCATATGCAAATCCAAAAGCCAGCATCCACATACCCATCTCTGCCTTTGAATTCACGAAGGTGCTAAGAAGCTGCCAAGGAGGTGGCCCTAAAAGCCCTTCACCTCCTCAGATTCTACTTCGGTAGAATTACTTCAGAAAACTCGACAACTGATACAAACCACAAACCCGACATCTCTCTCCTTGTGTGTCTTCACTTTCATATCTAAAACATATTTACATTTTCGTTTTGAGCCTCAAATTGATATTTGAATCATGAAGTTCCGTAAGAGTTGCTGCAAGACTCACGCGGCCCTGGTATAGAGAAAGAAGAATTAGGTAATGAATTCTATTAGTCCCCAAGAGGCACTCTGCCCATTGTGTGTTCCTTTAGAGTCAGCAGATGAAGCGCTTCCACGGGTCGTGTTCAGCGAGCGAGCTAGGATGCTTCGCTGAACAAATTATGTGACTGACAGCGCCGCCGTGCACAGAAATATGAACGTGATTTACTTGCAATTAGCACAGAGCTCCAAAGTAATGGATTTGTCCTCCCAGGTCGTTAAAGTTCACTTTCAAAGCTGAACATTTAGTTTTTCTTTAGGCAATGCCAGCCCATTAAAAAAAAAAAAAAAAGTACACATAATAAACAACAAGCCACTAAAACCAAGTCAACATTTCTTAGGAACAAACTTAACCGAGCGTCTTAACCAGCATTGATATTTTTTTTCCCCTTCCCTCGCTCCCCTTTTAATTACGGCATGTGCTTGGCCACAGAGGCATTACATTTAGCTTTCTTCGGTCTTTTTGCTTGCTAGGTAGTGGTTAACGGTTTAAATCTAGGATGTCATTTTTTTTCTTGAGAGAACCCCTAAATCTGTTTTCCTAAAAGTTCTGGCCCAGAGAGAGCTTTGAGGCAGCTCTGGCCTCCTCGTCGTGGTTGGCGGTCACACCGATTGATGGTCCTGCATTCTTTGTGTGTGACGCAGGTTCCGGGCTGACAAACATCAAGACGGAGGAGATCTCCGAGGTGAAGATGGATGCGGAGTTCGGACACGATTCAGGATTTGAGGTCCGCCATCAAAAACTGGTACGCAAAAATGATCTACCTCTCCCCACGACTGTGTCTGTCAGGCCAGATGACATACGTGGTACCTCTGGGCTCAGCCTGTTCCCAAACTAAGAGGGACTGTTGGGAGTAGAACCAAAATGCTGACCTAGATCTTCACAAAGAGAGGAAGGAAAAGAAGCAGGGGCTTCTTCATGCAGAGTTCTTTCCGACTAGAAGCCGCTGAGCCCAGGCGGAACTTACAAGTGTAATTTATTTCAGTGTTGCAGCTACCTGCGCTGAAAGGAAGTGTCCTCCTCAGGAAAATGGGCCTAATCCAAATATCCAAACAGAAACAGCCCCAGCACTCACTTCCTGACCCCTCAGCAGGATACCACAAACAAGAAACTCAACACCATGAGTTTCCGAAAGGCATTATATAGGCTCACGCTAAGCTAGGTATATACCGTGTGTAGGAAACATAACTGAATTCTCTTTAGATGTGGTTCCGGTTTCCAAGATAACCTGATTATGTAAATACAGAAAATTAGAAATCAAGATTTTTTTTTTCAAAACCCTTTTGGTCATGACCATTCTCAGTTAACTATAGTTTTATTTGAAGAATCGGTCTTAAATAAACATGCGGAGAGTACTTGGTGGTATGGGCCCTCTTTGGCAGTGTTTGCTTAAGTTCCCATCTACACGTGGATTATTTCAGTCTGTCCCAAGCACTCCCCCTTCCTACTGCTTCCCCGCCTCCAGTATTTCTCTGTCTTACAAGGGAAAGTTAGCAGAGGCCCTTTAAGGTGGGTGGAGCCAGGAGGTGACTGCCACCTCAGCTTCTCAGAAAGCTTGGGCAAAGCAGCTAGCAGTTTCTCTCAGGACAAATGGCAGTTTTCTTCCTAATATCAGAATCAAAATGAACAGAGACACAAGGATCTTCCTGACAGGTAGGTGGAGATTATATAATTCTCTGCCAAAACTTCAGAAATTCAAATAAGCCAAAACCCTTATTGTTAGAGTTCCTTCCATGTATAAAGGACTTAAGTGGTGATTAAAAAGAAGAAGAAGAAGAAGAAGAAGAAAATTCACGTATAGCGGTGCTTGACACGTACCCAGCAGCGCTGTGGTTGGATGGACTGTGGGAGACTGCTGTCTGATTCCTCTGTGGAGTCCAAGTGTCTTCCCAGTGTTTGCAAATAAAATGTGTATGAGTCTAGTATGAGTCTCCAAAAGGAAAGGGCTTTATTGTTAGGCTTCTCGACTCTGAATTACTGTAGCAAATCTAAAGCTGGCTTGGGATTCGAATTCGCATTAATTTTTTTCCTCTTTTTTTTTCTTTTTTTTATTCAGAAAGAGACACCCAGCCTTCTGAAATGTAGTTTTCCATTGGCAAGTTTATTGCTGTTTTGTTACTGTGAAATCAGAGGCGCTCCTGAGCAGGCTGACGCTGCTGGGGTTCTGACAGGTTTTAGAACAAACCCGGGGTAACCGCTGAAGGGCTGGCTGGGGGTTGGGGTGTAGACCGGAAGAGGAGTGCCCAGAATCCCATTTTCCTGAGCTGGTGTCATAGACGCCCTTCTCAGTAATTACATGAACTTCTGTAATGCGACAGTAACTAATGGCGGCCTCAGCAATTGGGGGTATCAGCTCCTCTGCTGTGCTAGTTGATAAGATAATGTACTATAATTAGTGCAATGAATATTACAGAATTACAGCATTTCCTTAAAGACAGAGGGGGTCTGTCCAGACTCACATTCATTCCTGATCACTTCTCTGTAGTATCATTAGTTAATTAATGATCTCCTTTAATAAATATGTCGAGCTAGCATATTTGGTTGACGAGGGGATGGAGTATGAGCCATTTCTAATTTTGTTGCCGATGCGCCGTAAGTCACATCCGCTTAGAAAAAATCTTTTATCTGCTCTAGTTTACCTCATCTGTGCAAACTACAGCAGGGATGGATTTAGCAATGGAAATCGGTCATTCACCTATCTTGAAGCCATGTGGAAAGAATTATTTAGGGAGCTGTTTGCACTAACTTACATAACAAATGTGCTATATGGTTAGGCATAGTTCCCCCTGCCCTTCCCTGTTTAATCCACCATAAGATCATCTCTTATGTAACAAGATGATTAAAGTGTGGCCTGTATGTGTTATTCCAGCTAGGTAGATAAAGCCGGAAAGCACTGGCTTGCTTTTGGAAAGAGCACAGAGGCTTATGTATGCAGTGCAGACTTTCTCACAGCGAATACATTTCTTCTCCGTGTCGTTCTCAGAATTCTTTTTATGTTCAGTATAAACAGAGCAAAGCAATATTGCCAATTTTGGTTTCTCGAGGCAACCTAACAAAATATGAATTGTTTGTTAACACTAAGATTCTCTTTGCCTACTACTGCTTCTCATGGGAGGCATGGCACTTTTCAAAGAGAGTATGCATCTCGAGGTTAATTGAATCTATGTGCTATTGTGCTATGAAGTAGGTAACTTGGCCGTCCTTTTCTCTGATTAACTCTGGTGTTTCACGATGTTTATTGACACATATAGAATATGTCCCTTCAAAGAAATGGGGAACATGCAGATTTGGAACCTACCTAAGGGTAGAGCCACCACCTGCCGTGGGCAGGAGAGGGATGACCTGTTTCCGGAACAGTGGTGGGGGGACCTCTATGGTTTTCGCCAAATTCTTACCTGTTAAAGGATTTCAGATCCCTGCAGACACCAGACATCAGATACCTTGTGATGTACCAGAGACACTGACCTCAGAACCTGGGAGGCCATGTGTTGCTCCTTGCTCTGGAGAAGAGGACACTCATTCTTGGGGACCTGCCAACTCACACTCGCCGAGCTATGGTGGAGGGTCCTCTGAAACTTTCCTACCTCCACTGTCTCCTGCACTTAACAGACTGTTTTCTTGGCTTCCTTTTGAAGGTGTTCTTTGCGGAAGATGTGGGTTCAAACAAAGGCGCCATCATTGGACTCATGGTGGGCGGCGTTGTCATAGCAACCGTGATTGTCATCACCTTGGTGATGCTGAAGAAGAAACAGTACACATCCATCCATCATGGCGTGGTGGAGGTAGGTAAACTTGGAAGCTTGTCTGCAGATAGGAGTCAAGGGAGGAAGTGTAGGCCGGGAGACACGTGGAACACTGGCCAAGGGCTACCTAGGAGAAAACAGCATCTCTTCATGACGCTCAGGATACAGCTGCTTTCTTGCTGTGCTTTTCATCCACCCTGGGTATGGTGAATTTAATGTGCTCTCATTAACATTATGAATTGTTACTTTAACTTATGACTTGTACTGAAATTAACCAAACTAAGACAAATTATAATGCTCAACTTTAAAAAAAAATGTTTTCTCTTAAATAACAAAAATGGTATCAGGTCAAAAATGAAACTTAGACATTCATTTCTTGTTTGGGTTTTGTTTTGGTGTTTTTTTTTAATTTTGTTTTGTTTCATTCTGTTTGAGCCTCTGATTAGAACCAGGTGATGATAAATAATACTAATTTTCAGTAATGACCCTTACCGTTAATGTCTTGAAGGAAACGACACAGTAGCAAATAGCTCAGTATAACACGCGTAATTGCCATGGAGGAGCCTGTTCAAGCTCTTACCCTGAACTGCCATCTGAACAAAAATCTGAGTTCCGTGGTGTCAGTGGAGAAACACGGGGAGTGTGGAAAGAGCACACACAAGACCCTACATCGCATAGCGTTGGGCATCTTTCTGTCCACAGACCAGCAAGCAGGGATGCTACCACAGAAGTCAGTGCCGTGTCATCAAACAGTACAGGATTCAAACGTAACTCCTTCCCCTCCAGATGGGGGGAAGAAAAAGCAAAAGGAGGTAGATTTACAAGCGTTTAAATACACGTGTGGTGACGGGGAAGTTATAAAGCATCCCTGTGTGAGTAACTTTTAGATAGCTAGTAGTGTCAACATTCTAGAGCCCAAAGAGCTCTGGGGCCAAGACCATCCCATTTTGTAGGTGGGAAAAGTACACCGGATAAAGAGAATCGTACAGCACCAAACTTAATCATCCAGGTTTCCCTAGTACTTCACACTGGTTTCCATCAGAGGCCAGCGATGTAAGCATCTCACTAAACCCAAAGAAAGTGCACTGAGCCATCCTTAATCATACGAAGGCAGGGATAACTTAATAAACCCGAGTGAGAGAAAGCTGGCAGTCCCACATTCATCGGTCCTTAGACTCTGCACAGTCAATTCATGGGGATATTCGTGGGAATTGCTGTGGTTTTAATTTCCTGTCCCCGTTGACGTGGATAGACTAAAGACCAGTGTGTCGGATGAGACCCAGGAAGCGGAGGTGCAAGAAGAGAAAGAACTGACTATTTTACAAACTAGAGCATAAACACGTTTTGTTTGGTTTTGAAAGTAATAACTCTGGAGCTGGAGAGATACTCAGTAAAATGTTTGCCACACAAATGTAAGGACCTGTGTTTGGGTCTGCAGCGCCCTCACAAATGGCCAGGCACATCAGTGAATGCCTGCGAGGCTAGTACTGGGGAGAGACACGTGAATCAGAGGGTTTGCTGGAAGCAGCAAGCTCCGTCCGGGTTCATCCAGAGACTCCATCTCAAGAAATAAGGTGAAGCGCTTTGAGGAAATATCTACCTCAGCCTCTGGCCTGCACACTCACATGCACATATGCAAGAGCATTCACACATGCACACATGCAAGAACATGCACACATGTAATGCGCATGCACATGCACACATGCAAGAGCATGCATACATGAACATGTAATGCACATGCACACATGCAAGAGCATTCACACATGCACATGTACACATGAAAGAACATGCACACATGCAAGAACAAGCACACATACATGCAGTGCACACATACACGCACACATGCAAGAGCATCCACACATGCACATGTAATGCACATGCACATGAACACATGCAAGAACATGCATACACATGCACACATGCAAGAGCATCCACACATGCAAGAACATGCACACACATGCAGTGCACACACATGCACACATGAAGAGCATCCACACATGCACATGTAATGCACATGCACATGAACACATGCAAGAACATGCACACACATGCAAGAGCATCCACACATGCACATGCATACATGCAAGAACATGCACACATATGCACACATGCAAGAGCATGCACACACAAACATGCAATGCACATACACACATGCACAGACACCAAATTTGGGGTTTTGCTCTTTCCATAAGCGTGCCTAGGTTCTTGGTCTTCAAACACTGTAAAACATTATTTCCAATGTATCTTTCTCTCGTTTCTAATGAAATCTTTTTAAAAAAAAAAAATTCAATCCCCTATTTGCATATTGAATAATTCAAAAACTCCTTTGAACTCATTAATAGAATTCTATTTAAATGGTCTTAAATTGGTGTGACTCTGTCCAAGCTGGGACTTCCCTTCTGGGGGGAAACAGAGTCTGCCAGTTCCCATCTTGATATCACAAGCTGGAGCCTAGCTCTGCTTGCTGAGTCTACCAGCAAGGCACCAAGGCGAGCGAGCACAGAGGGTACCACAGGCTGAGTGAACCACACAGCAAAAATGCACTTTGCTGCCCAGTGATGGCGGTTAGAAGTCTGGAGACCAGGCTGTCAGCAGCCTTGCTTGCATCTGACCTCTCTCTCCTTGGTTTGTAGATGTCTGTATTCTCCCAAGGTCTTCCCGTGGTTTCCCACAGGTCTTATTATGTCCCGATCTCTTCCTTCTGAGGACATCCTGGGCTATAGTCTGCCCACATGGCCTCATTTGGCCGTAGTTAATATAGCCACAATCTGAAGCCTTGGGTTGGATAAGGGCACAATGATTCCCAGTAAAGCTAAGCAAAAAAAAAGTGATGTCCTTACCAGAACTCCATTCCTTCTGAGACATGGAAACTTCCTCAAAGGCTTCATACTAACACATGCTAACGCCGACTTCCTTGAGGTACTCTCCAAGCAGCCATTGGGGGACAGAAAATGATGCCCCCTTACCTCCAAACCTGAGCCTCCTCTTAAGCACCTTCCTGCAGCCTGGGCCAAGCGTTTCTTTTGGTCAGTAACCAAGAGACGCTGCTGCCTCTTCAGAGTGATAGAGGGAGAGAGGTTGACATGTTGACCAGATTCTAAAGAAACTGCAGCATCCTGGGGGTGGACCACTCCTTGGCATATCTGAGTGGCATCTTCTTGGGCACCTAGAGATGGTCTTGATTTTCACTTGATTCCCTATAGACTTGACGTTGTCCAGGAGAAGGATGCTTTGGAGAGTCTGAAATCGCCCTTTCCCTTTAACAGTCTGTGTGTCTGTCCATGCTGAGGCCTGTGTTGAGTCCACATTGGGTGAGAGGGTTGAAATGCAAATTGACTCATAGTGCTGTGCCCGTCCCCTGCCCTTGGGGAGGTGTCATTTAGCTGCAGTGGTAGAACTAGGCCACCAAGAGCTGGGATTCAGCCTGGGATGTGGGTCGTGAGGCACACTGCCGGGGGCTTCAGAAAGCCCTCTATCTTTTATACCTCAGGAGTGCGCAGGATGGATGTCATCCTTCCTGCCTGACTTAGGAGGGCTGCACACACTTGGCCACAACTGTCTCCAGAGCCACAGGTTGAGCCCGCCACAGATCAAAATTATTTAGGGAAAACAATGCATCCGAGCATGAACAGAGAGCATTCCCTAAATAATCGCTACAACAACCATTTGCATTTAGATTGTATTTGGAATTATAAGTCCCAGTCGTCTGGGGGCGCTTAACTATACGGGAGAATTGCTTGGGTCATATGCAAATACCGTGCTTCATGAAGTAAGGAACGTAAGCCATCCTTCCTCTTTGGTTTTGGAACCGACCTCCTGTGCGTGCCGAAGGAGCCCTGCACGTGGAAATGGCACAGTTCCCAGCTCTGCCTAATTTCCTTCATGAATGAGTAGATGTGCATCAGTGAGAGCAAAAGGGGCAATGAATGTCCTGAGTGTCCCTCGCCACTCCAGGCCACACCTTTGTATTTTTCCCATCACCTGGGCGTGACGGGAGCAGGTGTCCCCTGAGCATTTCTTGTCCTCACAATGAAAGACTCCCATGGGTCACAGAGATAGCAAACCTACGAAAACTGTGGAGTGAAATGTGGACATTCCAAGAAGCCTAGTGGTATTATTATTATTATTATTATTATTATTACTCATACAGTAGATAGCCATCAGAAATGAGTGCTTGGTTTCGGGTTTTTTAAAAAATAAGAAGTAAATATTAACTTACTGATTTGCTTATGGTGGTGCCAAAGTTTCACTCTGCCAGAAGTTTTCCTACTTTAGTAGCTGGTATCGTGGCCCTTGGGAATATCGCCTCCTGAACGTGCCCACGGTTCCATCCAGTTGCTAGTGGCACACAGTCGTCCTAGAGGGATTGGCACAGTCCTCGAGTTAGCTTTGAGGGCCCTTGCCGCGAGGAAGGTTCACCCTTGAGCTGGAGGTTTTCCCCCCAGATGTGAATATTCACTTCCAGAATTCAAGAGGATTGGGGATTAAAAGGTGCCATTCGGACTCTTCTCCTCGGGTGCCCTTAAAAGCGCTCTCTTCAGCCGCCCAAAGCCCTGTGGACACTGAGGGCTAAGCCGCCCGCCCCGTGGCAGGGGTCTGGAAACCCTTCTGCTTCCCAGCAGCAAAGGGCATCAAGGATTAGAACGTAAACCAAAACAAGACAGGGACTTGAGATGCCGGACTGGGCCAGCTCTCTGAGCCTTGGATCTCGGGTGGGGCTCCCTTGAGCGTTTATTTTGACTAAATAACGGTGCTAAACAGGCAGGTGTTCTGCCGTCCGTGGAAAATGCAGGGGACTGTTGACAGGCAGTTGCAGCCCCTCCTGGAGATACAGACTCTTAACACGCAGCTGTATACACTGAGAAACAGCAGCTTCACGCTTGATCTCCAAAGCAAGTTTGTTTTTGTTTTTTGTTTGTTTTTTTTTTAATTCCATTATTTGACATTTCAGTTATGGGGTCATGGAGAATGGAGAAAAGGGCCAGGTTCAAGTGGCACACGATTGCAGCGCCGTCCCTAGCAAGCGGACTAGGAGGGTGACTGAATGCTCTCCCGCTTTGGGAGTTCATCTGTAAGAGGGAAGGCATTTTAGCTTGCAAGCCTGTGGCCAATTACACCCTTGCCAATTAAGTTGAGGTGACCTCATCTGTTGACAGCGGAGCAGATCACAGCAAACGGGAGAGGATGGAGAAAAACAACACCTGAGTTCTCCCGCGGGGCAGTGAGGCTGGGCGGCCGTGTGAGCAGGGTTCCCTGCATGCTAGCTCCAAGGGAGGGCTTGACATAAGAGAAAACACCCAGGCCATCACTGGAATAAACTGGAGGCTGGGTTATGGCTCTCCCGGGAGGGCAGAGGGGAGGAGTCAGGACCAAAGAGCAGAAGGAACTGTCCCATGACCTGAGGGAAAGGTAGCTCCTAGTTTCACTGCATTTTGACTGTGTCATGAAGTCTGTCTCATGCCCAGCCTAAAAAAGAGTCGCTGGTTCTGTGAAATGGGGTCATACACAATGGCCACAAAGGAGTTTATCTCTACAAGGCGCTCCATCTGAATTACTATTTAGGTGGGACCAGTCGTGATCTGTGGGTATCATATGTCTATGTGTATCATGTGATCTGTGTGTATCCTGTCACGTGCCTGTTCCTCACCTGGTAGGTAGCTCAATACTGAAGTCATATGCTCTCCCGCTTTTTTTTTTTTTTTCCTTCGTTGGTTTTAGCCACCGTTGCAGTCAGACAGTCGTGCAGGGTCTGAACTGTGCGGCATGGGCAGCAGACGGGGTGGGGGGCAGGGGGGAGAGAGAGAGAGAGAGAGAGAGAGAGAGAGAGAGAGAGAGAGAGAGAGAGCTGGGAAATTGCCAGCTATCGCTTGAGAGTGCTCAGCCGTGGGGAATGGAGCCCTCTGGAAAATGAGAATGCTCTGGACGGACTAAGAACTGTCCCTCTGAAATCAAACCCACAGAATCTAACACCGTAACTTTCCTGTGGGGAACATGCTTTATTCTGAGTGGTCTTGGGGGGGGGGGCGGGGCGAGCCCTTACTAGATCAGCAGAACTATGCAAGCAGCTCCTCTTCTCCTCACTGGGAGAGGTAGTACAGACATAGAAACAGGGAGAGCCATTAGCTACTGTAAAGAGACGCGCGGCCCCCTTGGTCTGCAGACTAACGCCTGCGAGGTTCCGTGACAACGCCTGAGGCAGGGCAGGTCTGTCATGCTGACCTGATCTTACGGCTGAAGCCTGCACAGAGCTCTGGCCTGGCGCGTGTAAGGCCTGAACTCAACCCCTAGCACTACAAATCCTATATGTGTAGGATGGATGGATGGGATGGGTAGGTGGGTGGGTGGATGGACGGACAGACGGGTGGGTGGGTGGGTGGATGGATGGATGGATGGATGGATGGATAGATAGATAGATAGATAGATAGATAGATATAAATAGAGTGTTATGTATAATTAGGACAGTGTGTCTATATAGTGTCCCTTTTTGTGTCAAATAATACCATATATATGCATATATATAACATATATATGTTACCTTTATTTATACCCCTTTTATATATGTTCGTGTGTGTGTGTGTGTGTGTGTGTGTGTGTGTGTTACCTTTATTTAATAGGCTCTCAGAACTCTCATTAACATTTCTACAGAGATAAAAGTACCTCGAAATGGCAGTAGATACCTGGTGCCCCAGAACGCTGGGTGTTATGTTCTGCCCAGATCTAAGTGTCACTCACAGAGCTGTTTTGTGAGACGTTCTTTCTAGCTTGCCATCCCACATCTTCAGAGCTGGCTGTTCCGAGCCAGTGCGCCCGGTGCGGACCTGAGTATTCGCCTCAGGATTTTCAGCACCACCTAGTGGCCAAGATGCAGCATCGGCGTAAGCCGTTGGCTCGGCCACGAGGTGTCAGAAGTCAGGGCTAAAGCTGATAACTCATGGTTGTTATTTATGCACTTTTGGGCCAAAGAAAAGGACTGCACACCGTGTCCTGTTACTGCCTACGCGAACCGTGCTCCCTTAAAGTCCTCGGTGTGTTTTAAACCGGAGTCTCTGTCCCTGCTTTCTAGGTTGACGCCGCCGTGACCCCGGAGGAGCGCCACCTCTCCAAGATGCAGCAAAATGGATATGAGAATCCAACTTATAAGTTCTTCGAGCAGATGCAGAACTAAACCCCGCCCCCCGGCCCCGCCCCGCCACAGCAGCGGCCTCTGAACTTGGACAGCGAAACCATTGCTTCACCACCCATCGGTGTTCATTTATAAAATAACGTGGAAAGAACCAAACCCGTCTGTTTATTTACTCATCCTCGGCTTTGGACAGCTGTGCTGTAACACAAGTAGATGCCTGAACTTGAATTAATATACAAATCAGTAATGTTTTCTCTCTTTACATTCTGGTCTCTACACTACATGATTAATGGGTTTTGTGTACTGTAAAAAAGAAAAAAAAAAGAAAAAAGAAAATTTAGCTGTATCAAACTAGTGCATGAATAGACTCTCCTGATTATTTATCACATACACAGCCCCTTAGCCCGTTGTATATTATTCTTGTGGTTTGTGGCCCGAAAAACTCCTACTTGAAATATGCTTTAAAAAAAAAATCGATGGGGGATGCTTCGTGTGAACTGGGCAAGTCTAGCTGCTTCTCCTCTCTAAGTATTCTTTTCCTGATCACTATGCATTTTGAACATTTTTTTTAAGTATTCCAGATGATTTAGAAAATTCCTTTTCCATGATTGCATCTTACTGTACAGATTGCTGCTTCTGCTCTCTTTGTGATAATAGGAATAAGAGGATACACCGTGGTTTCTTTGTGCCTGTTTTATGTGCACACATTAGGCATTGAGAATTTGAACTTTTTTTTTTTTGTCCATGTATCTTTGGATCTTTGATAAAAAATAAAATAAAATAAATATCCCTGTTCATCGTAAGCACTTTTACGGGTGGGGGGGAGGGAGTGTTCTGCCGGTCTCCAATTACCAAGAGTTCTCCAAAAATAATTTTCTGCAGGATGATTGTACAGAAATCAATGCTTATGCCATGATAGCTTTCTACACTGTATTACATAAATAAATTAAATAAAATAACTCCAGGCAAGACGTTTCTTTGAAGGGTGATTGTGGACATTGTGTGGGAGGGGGGGAAAGGCAGGATCCTTGAATTTATCAATCTAAGGGGCTTCGTTTAACAAAACATACAGAAAATGAAAACCAGGAGGTTACAGAGGGCACAGAGGGTGCCCCAGATAGCCCCTTGAGGCAGTCTACCGTTTGTGTAAAATTGTGTTTTCATAGGAATACATTATACTGGTATGATTCTAGGGTCAGAGTTTATTTTTTAGTCATCTGGACTAGTGAGCGCACCTCTCCTCTGGTCTCTCACACCTAACCTGTGAGTCTGAAGAGGAAATTGTGGGAACACAGCTCTTAGTGCTGGTCAAAGGTTCCATACGTCTAATTGATGGAGTATATTGTTTTTAAAAGGCTGTGCTGCCCTGTCTTGGTCCTTCTGTTCTGTCTCGGTCAGGGTTTCTACTCCTGCACAAAACATCATGGCCAAGAAACAAGTTGGGGAGGAAAGAGTTTATTCAGCTTACACCTCCACATTGCTATTCATCACCAAAGGAAGTCAGGACAGGAACTCACACAGGGCAAGAACCTGGAGGCAGGAGCTAATTTGCAGGGTTGTAACTTACTGGCTTGCTTCCCCTGGCTTGCTCCCCCTGGCTTGCTCAGTTTGCTTTCTTATAGAACCCAGGACTATCAGCCCAGGGATGGCACCACCCACAAGGGGCCCTCCCACCTTGATCACAAGAAAATTCCTTACAACTGGATCTCATGGAGGCATTTCCTCAACGGAAGCTCCTTTTTCTGTGATAACTCCAGCCTGTGTCAAGTTGACACACAAAACCAGCCAGTACACGTTCCAAATGTGAAAGACAAAAACCAAAACAAGCAAACAAAAGCAAGAGGAAAAACTGTGGAGTTTTATTTCGTTTCGTTTTGCTTTGCTTTGCTTTCAAGTTAGGGTCCCAAGTATCCCAATCTAGCCTCTCTCTCATGTAGCCAAAGATGGCCTTGTGCTCCTGACTGTCCTGCCTCTACCTTGCACACATCAGGACTGCAGCATGAGCTATCATACCCTGTGTATGGAGTACTGGGACTTGACTCCAGGGCTCCCTTTATGCTAGGTAAGTTCTCTACCAAGTGAGCTGCATCCTCAGGCCCTGGAAATGAGAGGCAAAGCAGCTAGCTGGTCGTCTGCAACAAGGTCTGGACGTTTTGTGGGGAGTCACTCTTATTGGTGGGGATATGAACATTCTAGGGTATTTAACCACATCTACCTAATCCTTACCGATGCCTCACACGCCTGTGACTCCAGGACTTGGGAGGGAGGCAAGCCACCAGGCCTGCCTGGAGAACAGGGTGAGATCCTGTCTCAAAGAGTTAAGAAACAATCGCGTCTCAGGAAAACGTTCTCCAACACTGGAACAACAACCAAGTGTCCAGATCCTGCCAGACATCTCTTACGAAAGCCAAGTTTGCAAACCGCCGATCGACAAACAGTATCTTAACACGTCTTTTATGTAGCATGTGTTGCATAGGATACGATGAAAGCGACGTGTGCGTTCCAAAGGACTGCTGGCTGGGACATCTGTGCTTGCCACTGTGTGTGCATTTCTGGAGTCAGACTCAAGTCATCGGCCTTGGCAGCAAGCGCCTCTACCCACTGAGCCATCTTGCCGTCCTTCATTTTAGTTTAATGGCCCGTGCACACAATCTTTTTATTGAGGATGCCTGTATTAATCCCAGCTGCTCTACGAAGAAATAACAAACAACGACTGGATGGCTTAAACGTCACATTTTTCAGTTCTGCTGTCTGGAAGGACGGTGGTGACAGTGTTTGGCTTCTTCTAGAAGAACCTTCTTCCTTGCTTACACCTGACTGATTCCTCACGTGACGGAGAGGGAAATCTCCAGTGTTTCATCTTCCTTGGGTGCTAATCCCACCCTGAGACCTGACCTGCTATAGCTCTAGGCACTTCCCAAACGCCCCACCTCTCCAAAGCATCATTGAGAACTGGGGTTTCGACCTAACTTTAGATCCAGATGCTCTTCCAAACGTCAGGGAGCACATGGCTCCTCCCTTATTGTCCCATGTCGTGAGAACGTAGGCATCAACCAAGCACTTGCACAACGTGTTAGGGTAACGGTGGCACGCAGCTTGTAGGGGTAACCAACCAATAACTGATTTGACTTAAGGCCCTCTCCACAGGGTATAAGAGACCAGATAGCCTTGAGGCCTGGGGGAAAAACAAATCATACTGGTAAAAAAATAAAAATAAAAAAAAAAAATAATGAATC
This sequence comes from Apodemus agrarius, assembly GCA_964023405.1. Taxonomy (NCBI): domain Eukaryota; kingdom Metazoa; phylum Chordata; class Mammalia; order Rodentia; family Muridae; genus Apodemus; species Apodemus agrarius. Next base: position 13,506,629 of record OZ030018.1, read on the forward strand.
AGCCAAGCACATTTTAGCTTTACATCACACTATAGTGCTGTACTGAAGTTTGAGGTCTCAGTACACCACTATAGTATGGACAAACTGGGTGAAAACTTGCCTGAGGATTAACATTTTCGCAGAAGAGTAAGGCGTGACTGCTGTACCACAAGGCACAGGACAAATTGTGAGAATAAGTTAGTATCATTTTGCCTGATAGGATAATTCTAATACATTTGCATCTATTACTTTTCTACTGACATCAGTGAAACTGAAAACTGACTCCCAAACATGGCTATGTGTGCCACTTACTCCAGGCCAGCCTCCAGTTGTAGTGTCCATAAGTTTTAGTTTACATTTATGTTTCAAAGAAGTAAGATTTGAAAGTACCGTGTGACTTTCCCCAAGGAGACGTAAGCAAACACCTATCCCAGAGAGATCATCAAGAACAAAGAAATACTTTTCCCGAAGTCTAACTGGGCAGACATCGTGTTTATTGGGATTACTATGGGGGAAATGGATGGACTCTATTTACAGAGGCGTGGTTGACTCACAGGAAGCTGTATCACCAAAAGGCCCACCCCTGAGGAAAGACGAAACCCATAGCTCTCGGCAAGCTCCTCTCTCCCCAGGAGTGCGCTTGTGTAACCTTGAGGAGGAAGGGGCCTTGTGAATATTGTTTCAGGAACTTTCCTAGATCAGTGGTCATTTGGCTCCTGAGTCTAAAGAAACCTCTTGATCAGACTGATCTTGATAACAAACCACCAGCATCCAGTGCGGAGCTAGGCCAGGGACTGTGCTGTGGTTAGCAACATGAATGGCAAAGGATATAGTTACATTGAGACTTTGTCATGTTCAGAGGCTATTTTACAGTTCAAATTTTCAATTTATATCTTTAGTATTCACATTTAATATCTATATTAGTATCCACTTGGAGCTCTTCTGTGTCACATTTCCACCTGCAGAGTAGATTTTTGTCTACGGTCTTGGTTAGGGTTTTATTGCTGTGAGCAGGCACCATGACCGCGGCAACTCTTTTAAGAACAACATTTAACAGGAGCTAGCTTACAGGTTCAGAGGTTCAGTCCATTATCATAAAGATGAGAACTTGGCAGCATCCAGGCAGGCATGGTACAGGAGGAGCTGAGAGTTCTACATCTTCATCTGAAGGCTGCTAGGAGAAGACTGACTTCCAGGCAGCTAGGATAAGGGTCTTAAAGCCCATGTCCACAGTGACACACCTACTACAACAAGGCCACACCTACTCCAATAAGACCACACCTACTCCAACAAGACCACACCTACTCCAACAAGACCACACCTACTCCAACAAGACCACACCTACTCCAACAAGGCCACACCTCCAACAAGGCCACACCTCCAACAAGGCCACACCTCCAACAAGGCCACGTCTTCTAATAATGCCACTCCTTGGACCAAGCATGTACAAACCACCACACCTATCCATTCTATTTCCAGCTGATCCATCCCGTCATATCGACATAACTTCTGTATTAACTGTCGTAGCAGAAATCTGACATTTTAAAACATTTGACTTCTGCAGACTTAAAATACGAAATCCTCTAAGTTTCTTGTTGTTTTGTTGTTTTTTAAGGTGATGGACATCAAACCTAGTACTAAAGCTTTCTGAACAGACATAAACTCTGTATGGAAATATCACACCAGGAACATTAAATTAACAAAAATTACTGTATAAAATCATCATCAGGCTATGTGTACAAGGTGTATAAGAAAAACAAACAAATTACAGGCCTAAAATTAAGTACTAGTCACAAAATATTTCATCGTGTGTATCAAATAGGTTTCCTAAAATTTCCAAAATTTAAAAAGAAAGGGTCCCACAGGCTAAACAAGAAAAGAGTGCTCGGTTTGTGTTTTCTGGTGGAATGTTATTGTTGTTGTTGTTGCAAAATGTTCTGCAAAGGTAAAAATAAATAATGGCCTGCCCCAGATAGGTTACCAACACCAGCCCAATAAGATGGTCCTACTGAATGAAATACAACTTTGCAAACCAATGAGTTCACTGAAATTGCTTGCAGAATATGGGTGAGAAGTTACTTACAGGAGCATAGATGACTCAGAAGCAGCTGCTTCACAAAAAAAACAAAAACAAAAACAAAAACAAAAACAAAAAAAAACACTTCCCATTTGGGTGACGCTTCACAAAATCTGTATCTCTGGGGCTCTCTGCGTGACTCGTAGGCAGCTCTGTAGCCTAGAGAGTCTCCTCTCCCCGGCAGCCCGTGCTGCTTATATAGCCTTGATTTATTCAATAGATATGATGTGTCTATTGAACTGATTTCTAAATCTTCACACTCCCAGATTACTACTGTTATCCGCTTCCTTCATTGTAATAAAGAGGTGCAGTGCAGAAACTCTAACTAACTGGGGAGGGGCCTTCTGAAACTCCTAGATTTCAGGAACTTCCTGATACCTAGAGTTGTTTACTTCTTGAGTCTCCGGGATCCTCTTTTCTGGATGGCTTTTGAGAACTTCCTGAGTCTTAAGGGCCCTCCCTCCAGGGCGGAATGTTTGTTTCAGTACAGAAGGAACTGCTGGATAACACTCCAGTCTTTCCTCTAGTTCGTAAACTCCTGCTGCCCCTTCTGCAACCTTCCCTGAGCCTCCAACCATGGCCAAGTATTGAGTCCGAATTCCACAGCAACGGGTGCTTCGTCTCCAGAAGTTTGAGACATAATGGGAGAACGAATTTATTGTGGCTCCAGAAGAACAGGGTCCGTGTGGTAGGGAATCACAGTGGTAAGCACAGGAGGCCAGCTCTGAGCAGCAGCCAGGAAGCAGAGAAAGAACAGGAGGTGGGGCTGGATCATACAACTTCAGCATCTATCCCAGGGATGTACTTCCTCAAGCAAGGATTCACCTTAAAGGATTCACAGCCTCCCAAACAGCACCACCAACTGAGGACATAGGCTTGTTCCGAAACATGAACCTATGGGGGACAGTTCAAGTTCACACTATGGTGCCCAATCTAGTTTTCTCACCCTTTGTGAGATTTCTTTTCGGAGGGGAGAGGTGCAGAAAGGTCTAAGCATTTTTTTTTTCCTGTTTTGTTTTTGAGGTTTGAGGATTTTACCAGCTAGCTCTTAGAATTGGTCCTGTTTTTTAAAAAGATATTTTAAAAATTGTGTGTGTATGTGTTGGCGGGTAGGGATGTTGAATGCATACACATATAGGGTCACTGGCCCACGGAGTCCTGAGGAGGGCATGGGATCTCACGGAGCTGGGACTACACGCGGTTGTAAGTCCTTCAGACACGGACGCTGGAGCTAGAACTCAGGTCCTCTGCAAGAGCAGTATGTGTGTGCTCGTAACCACAGGCTCATCTCTCCAGCCCCCAGAGTTAGTTGGTTCTTGTGGTCGGTTACTCTAGGTGCCTCAGGACTCAGAGGGATGGACCTTAGATGAAATGCCCTATGGTGAGGAGAGGGAACTTATAGAGCCCACCTCCAGCAGGAAGACGGGACCATCAAGTGAGGGATGGGGCTGTCATCCCACAGTCAGAACTCTGACTTGTCTGAAAGAACTGCAGGGATGGAAATGCAGAGGAGCCTGAGGAAAAGAATGTCCAGCGACAGCCCCAAAGTGGGATCCAGCGCAAGGGGAGGCCCCAAGGCCTGACACTACTACTGAGGCTATGGAGCACTCCAAAAAGGACCTATCATGACTATACCCCCCCCCAAAGACCCAACAAACAGCTGAAAGAGTCAGATGCGGATATTTGCACCCAACCCATGGACAGAAGCAGCTGACCCCTGTGGTTAGTTGAATTAGGGAAAGGCTGGAAGAAGCTGAGGAAGAGGGCGACCCTGCAGGGCCTCATTTAACCGGGACCCCCGAGATCTCTCAGACACTGAGCCATGAACCAGGCAGCATACACCAGCTGATGTGAGGCCCCCCACACACATACAGCAGAGGACTGCCGGGTCTGGGTTCAGTCAGGGATGATTCACCTAACCCTCAAGAGACTGAAGGCGCCAGGGAGTTTAGAGGTCTGGTGGAGTGGGGAGTGGAGGGTGGGGTGGGGCGTGGAGGGTGGGGTGGGGCGTGGAGGGTGGGGTGGGGTGTGGAGGGTGGGGTGGGGTGTGGAGGGTGGGACATTCTCATGGAGACAGGGGTCGGGGAGGAGGAATGGGATGTGGAACAGTCAGAGGGTGGACCGGGAGGGGAATAAAATCTGGAGTGTAAAAAAAAGATTAAATAAAAAGAATATATGTGTGTATATATATCACTTAACTGCCTAGGTTTTTTTAGGCTATGTGTGTTTACCTCATTAGCCACTGTTTCATATTTTGTGGTCCACATGTTCACAACAATAACTGAAATTTGTCTTAAAGTAAACGCATTTAATAACTTTGTAGGAATATGTTTTCTTTTGGAAGAATTTTCACTGCTTAGATGATGTTTGAAACAGTATCTGTCTTGGACTGAAACTCATTGCATTGTTTTGTTTAGTAAAATGCGGTTTGGTATTTACTCAAAGGACTCTGTGTCTTAGGCTGGAGAGATGGCTCCCTGGTTGAGAGCACTGACTGGCCTTGCGAGGAAGCTGGGTTCAGTTCCCAGCACCTGATGGCAACTCACAACCATCTGCGCTGCTGTTACAGGGGTTCTGATGTTTTCTTCTGTGTCTCTGAGCGACAGGCAGACACATAGTGCCGTCCACACATGGAGATACCGCAATACACCCAAAATAAAAATAAATACATCTTTTAAAAGTGCAGAATCTTGGGGGTTCATCCTCCACTGGGTCTCTGTTCCCTTGTTGTAAAGTATGGTGATGATAGGGTCTTCTAGGGCAGTTGTAAGAATTTATTTCATTTCTATATAAAGTATTTGTGAAAATAGTCTCCAAAAAATTTACACCAAAAAGGGTAGGGGGATGTTATGCAGAATACCAAACTCATTGGTGGCAAAGGAGAGTGTGTTATACAGAGCCACTAGGACTGAGAGGGACTTAAGTAATATGTGGATCCCCAAGGGGAAATGGAGCACAGACTAACCCATCCCGACTCCGTTCTCTTCCCTCGCCTCCTCCTTCCCCACAAACATCTTACGGGGCCCACTGTGGTATGATTTTCTACACCTAGAAAATTTGAGTATAAATCATGTATGTAATAGCAGGGCTTTCAGCCCATTGTACTTTGTTGACTTCACTTGCGGCTTAATTCGGAAAATGAAGCCCCACAGCGGCGATTAAGGTAACAAATTCTCCTCTCCAGCTATCAACACTTTCTGAGCCTGGATGGCAGGCAGGCAGCATCTCATTCCGGAACACTACTCTACTTGAAAAGGGTTTACAGTAATTTCCAAAGTCAATGACTCTCGCTGCTAACAAGTTTCCTTCAGTAACCACATTTTTCACGTGCATCCGAGGATTGACTTCCGCTGATCTGAGTTCTTCTTAAGCTGAGCTCTGCTTCGAAAGCTTTCTTGCTGCTCCCAAACTCCTACCTTTCGTTGGAGAGGTGACCACTTCTGCTAGTCACCCATTTGAAACAATCAGTGAGTGACTACTGAATGCGCTCAGAGAAGGTCACAGACTAGGAATGCCGCGATCTATTTAGAAGACAAAGGTAACGTGTAACCTATTCTTTACCCTGTGAGGTAAATCTCTGTGCAGCCATGAGCACTCTGAACAGTAGCTTAAGCGACGCTATTTTTATTTTGGCACGAAGCAGTTTGGGAAGGGCTTCCTGGGGCAGGATTGTGTCTGCTCGGCACAGCACTCTCATAGGGAGAGCTTATTTTAGTTAATTCCTTCCTTGTATTTCCCAAATCCCTGACAAAAGCAACGGAGGAAAGCATTTGTCTCCAGGTTCAAGAGTCAAGTCTGCCTGAGTGTGAAGCATCTGGTGACATCCAATCTGCCATGAGGGAGCAGAGAGAGATTATGGCTTTCTACTTTATATTCAGACTGCGACCTCTGTGCTTAGAATGGTTCCTCTCCTATTTAGGGTGGTTCTTGTCGTCTTGGTCGGCTTGCTCTAGGATCAGGAGGTTTCACCTTTGCTCCCTCGTGTCTCCACCTGGCCTGAGCCTTCACCTATCATGGCGGCTCAGTCCCAAAGGTGAGCACGCTGGAGATAGAAAAGCTACATTTTTTTTTTTTGGAGCAATGGTATGTATTAAATCATTGGCATCTGCACATTATAACCCTGCATTGTGTATAGACGTACCCATTTTGAAGTCAGAGTGCTATCCCACTGTGTGCGACATCGAGCCGGGTAGCTGTCAGGTGCTGCATTTACTTTGCAGAATTAGGAAAGATCACTAAAGAGGGATTTTAAAGAAACAGAAGATCTTTCCCGATCATAGAGCAGTGAGAAGGGGGTGTTCACTTTCTCACCAGGAGCCGCTGCTGATATGTAGGAAAGGAGAGAAGGTTGAACAGGAGAGAAGGTGACACTACTGTCTGTCTGTCTGTCTGTCTGTCTGTCTGTTTGTTTGTTTGTTTGTTTGTTTGTTTGTTTTTTGAGACAGGGTTTCTCTGTGTAGTCCTGGCTGTCCTGGAACTTACTCTGTAGACCAGGCTGGCCTCGAACTCAGAAATCCGCCTGCCTCTGCCTCCCAAGTGCCGGGATTAAAGGCTTGTGACACCACCGCCCGGCTCCTCCAGCTCCTTCTGGATGCACCTCTTTTCCACCTCCACTAAACTTGGTGTCCTCATTCTGAAAAGAAACCAAACCAAACCGTGGAATCCAATTGGCACTGCCTCCGTGCTCTTAGTTAGGTGTGTGGCCACCCACCTGGGCGTTCTTTACCTGGTACATCCTGAAAGGAAACCACCTCTCCCTTTCCTGCCAGTTACCAATAGGTCCCCAGGTAAAGGTGGAGCTTAGTACACACCTCTCTGTTCCCTGCTTACGTTTTATCAGGTTGGAGCTTGCCCGGGTCTTGGGCAGGATGCTGTCACGACCACTCTGAGTTCCTGTGTGTGCCTGGAGCCGCTCTGATCCCAGCATCAATCTGTTTAGCCTCACTTGGATTCCAAATGCTTACATGCAGGTACTGCACACCTATGTGCCTCCAGCTCCCAATGTGTGTGTTGGGAAGCAATCTAGATCGTCTTTATGTTTTTAGGAAGATGATGAACTGTCAGCCTCATTAAAACTCTGAAATCTACCCCAGCCAGATGCCTCTGGCATTAGCAAAATCTGTTGCAAAATGGAAGCCATCAGCTAGGGGATGCTGAGAGGGGCTGCCTGTCATGGGAGACAGGTCCCCTGAGAGCCACGGGGCATCCCACGTACCTCGTCTCTTGGCATACACATTTCCCAACAAATACATTTTGTTTTAATGCTCTTGCCTTGGAAATCCCACATCACTCCTCTGATTCGAAGCTGGTCAACATAGTCTGAAAGGCCTGCCTAAATCAAAGGGAGAAGACACGGGCTCTGGCTTTAGAGGCAAACAATGGAAAAGAACCTTAAAATATATAATACAAAAAAAACCACATTAAGAATATCTACATATCCTGTTAGTAATAAACAGGACAATGCCCATGCCTGTCCCTTAAGCATTTTTTTCTTTTTGTTAATTTGTCTATAGGTTATTTTATTTATTTACATTCCAAATGTTATCTCCCTTCCCAGTTATAAACCCCCTATCCGCTCCCCGACTCCCCCTGCCTCTATGAGGGTATTCCCCCACCCACCCACTCCCTCCCACCTCAGCACCCTCGCTTTCCCCTTTGTGAAGCCTCCACAGAGCCAGGGGTCTCCCCTCCCACTGATGGCAGATTCATATGCAGATGGAGCCATGGGTTCCTCTTTGTACTCTTTGGTTGGTGGTTTAGTCCCTGGGGGCTTTGGGTAGGGATGGGGTCTGGTTGGTTGACATTGTTGTTCTTCCTGTGGGGTTGCAAACGCCTTCAGCCCTTCAGTTCTTCCTTCCCCTAACTCCTCCATTGGGGTCCCCGCGCTTAGTCCAATGGTTGGCTTCATGCACCCACCTCTGTATTGGTCAGGCTCTGGCACAGCCTCTCAGGAGACAGCTATCGCAGGGTCCTGTCAGCAAGCGCTGTCAGCAATAGCATCTGGGTTTGGTGTCTGCAAATGGGATGGATCCCATCTGGGGCAGTCTCCGGATGGCCTTTCCTTCAGTCTCTGCTCTACTCTTCGTCCCTACGTTTCCTTTTGACAGGAGCAATTCTGGGTTAATATTTTTGAGATGGGTGGGTGGCCCCCACACTACCCTGAACGTGCCTGATCTCATCTGAGCAGTTAAGCATTTCTAACGTGCAATGAAAGACTTCCTTGATTGACCTCAGCGGAGCAATCTCTTTTCCATGTTCTCCAGTCTGGACCCATTCCTGAACTCCAGATTCCCAGCTGCCTGTGGACAGCTCCATTTAAATATTTCTGAGACATCACAGCCAACAACAGACTCCAGATGTCTTGTTCCTCCCCCCTTTCACCTCTCAGTAATCAACAACTCAGTTCTTCCAGACACTGAGAACAAGAACTGCGTTCTCCGTACATCTCAGACCCTTGTATCCCTGATGAAATGTCGTTTTGATAGTTTCGCCTGAGCATCCTTAAGACTAAACTCCCTCCAGCCCCAGCATTTCCTTCGCTCCAATATTTTCTCTTCGGGTCACATATATTTCTCTCTTATATAGTTCCCTCTCTTGTTCTAACTCCTTTTCTTTCACTACAATACAGAGTCCATAAACGTACAGTTCTCTATTTGCTTGCTTCAAGGATGAGCCCACGGGTCCTCAGAAGATGGCTCGGTGCTGATTTGTTGAATCCGTGGATGATTTCAAACTGTCACCATTCAGAAAAGAGCACAAAGAAGAAATTAGAGGTGGCAAAATAAGAAATGTAGATAGAAATTCAAATTTAGATAGAAATAAGAAAAAAATGTGACACGGTTGTATATTATACAATATACAGAGAGCTTGCTTCTCAAGACCTATGATTGGACCAAAATGTTTATAATATTTTTCTAATATATTAAATGAACCTAAATAGAAGATTTGTGTGCATTTTTATGTGATTATGAAGGAAGTGAGTTTGGAGAGCCTGGCCAATGACGTGGGTTTCTTAAGGAGCTTGTATAAGAAAGGAAAGCTACTAAATACTAAATTGTCTTTATCATTTTTATTCATTCCACTAAACCAGAATATTTTAACTACAACCAGCTCCCATTTTACATCAAGCAATAGAGCCCTAACAATGAGAAAAGGAAAGAAACTGTTTGATGAAAATTATACCCATTATTGAAGGATTTTACTTCAGCTTAGAAAATTATGATAAATGCTTTGGTGAATTACACAGGACCAAGAAACATAGATACTTAATGGAAAAGAGAAAAATGACAAGCTCAAAGAAATGGATACACCCCAGGAGCATTCACGCTAAGGCACATGTATAGGATAGAATACAGAATATGTAACACACTTTAAGAACTGAGGAAATAAAACTGTCTATGAGGAAATGGACCCTAGAGAGACAAGTTTCTGTAGACCCCCATCTTGCCAATTTCAGTGGACATTCATGATCTCATGAGTGGTCACTCCTGGCACGCTTAGAGGATCCGTTTGAATAGAAGACACATTCTTCCTCAAGTAGAAAAAGGATTCAAATATTTAATTCTCCAAAAAGTTCCTCTTCTGTCTTCCATAGTGTCCCTTGATAGCAGCCAATGGACATGCAGGCCCTGGGCCATGGGGTCTCCAAAAATGCTTCAGACTGAAGATTCCGTGCCTTTACTTTTGAGAGAAGAGATGTGTGTTATTCCTGACATTATGGCGAAACAATGGGTGAAGAAAGAAGCCGTCTTCAAGTCTTCAAGTTAGCAAAGCCTTGACCAATTCTCTAATGTCAAGCAGTGTTACAGATGAAGGGACAGTATCGGCTCCTTAGTAGACTCCTGCGTTTCCCTAAGAGTCAAAGAAAGGCCCATTGATGGGTGATGACTCGCTGTGACTCACAGAGGACGTGAGCAGGTCTCTTCTGTGTCTTTTGCTCTTCTCTCCACCAGTTCTATTAATCCCACTCTTCCTGGGGTCCTCTATGTTAACGCTGACACGAACATCCTTCAAGCTACCTCCTAGACCCCGCCTTTGTGTTCCACAAGACTCTGGCACCTGGTAGTGGGGCTTTTCCAATAGCTTCTAAGGATATGGAAGAAGACAACAGTCATTTAGTTTTTCCCTCAGACGTTATGTTGAATAAGGTATGTGTTCCTCTTCACCATCATGAATGTTGGAATGTCAAGACCGAATTTGTCACAAATACCTTAGCCAACACATAGGTGTATTCTTTTCCAATTATGCAGAAAGAAAAACAATCTCAAGATATTTCTGAAGTAAAATGAGAAAGCCATCTCTCAATGGAACATATAGATTGGGACCTAAATAGTTTTCCTGTATTATCTTCATGCTCTGGAGTCCCCTACCCCACCCCTTAATACAGTCAACTACATAAACAGTATTGTATTTGGCCAAGAGAGTTTATGTTTCCAGGTTTTACTGTCATGAATAAATTGTTTCAGAGGCCAAGGAGATCAGCTTGAGACCAAGAATACTGATTTACTCTAGAGGACAATAAGACTAATAATAAATCGGGGCTGGAGAGATGCCTCAGTGGTTAAGAGCTGACTGCTCTTCTGAAGGTCCTGAGTTCAAATCCCAGCAACCACATGGTGGTTCACAACCATCTGAAATGAGATCTGACGCCCTCTTCTGGTGTGTCTGAATAAGTGTACTTACATATAATAAATAAATAAATCTTTTTTAAAAAGACTAATAATAAGTCAACACATTCTAATATCAGTAAACAAACACACACCCCATTTGAAAAAGAACTCAAACACAAAGTAAAGAAAGAAAAATACAAATTTAATGGTTGGGAGTATCTCCTTTGCTGAGCAGGTTAAATGAAGGACTTCATTGATCAATTATAGTAACGCTACCATTGTAGCATGGGTCTTAGCCACGGTAGGTAGCACACCTTGGTGGGCTTGCCTTGCTGAGAAGTGCTTACATCCTGAAGGCCAAGACCAGAAGAAACCCTGTTCATCGGTCACATGACAAGGGGAACAGAAGCTCAGCATCAGACGCCCACTGGCCTATGGGATGGACGCCCGCCCACTGTCTTTATGAGATGGATGTTTGCCCACTGGCCTATGGGATGGATGCCCGCCCACTGGCCCCACGGGATGGATGCCCGCCCACTGTCTTTATAAGATGAATGCTTGCCCACTGGTCTTATGGGATGGATGCCCGCCCACTGGCCCCACGGGATGGACGCCCGCCCACTGGCCCTATGGGATGGATGCCCGCCCACTGTCTTTATGAGATGGATGTTTGCCCACTGGCCTATGGGATGGACGCCCGCCCACTGGCCCCACAGGATGGATGCCCGCCCACTGGCCCTATGGGATGGATGTTCTTTTCACAGGTACATGTGCCTTGGAGAGGAGAAACAGTTGGATATTTCTCACTTGCTCAAAAGAAATCTAAGAGGGGATTTTTCTTTTTTTCTATCCTAGACAGTAGACGAATTCTAAATTCTGCAGCCAGGAAATTGTGTGGAAGAGAGACAGGAAGAAAAGAAAAGAAAAAAAGAGAAAGCTGGGTGGGTAACAGGAGCCAGATGTTTTCCTTTCCTTTTTCTTTCCTGCTTCTTTTCTTTTCTTTTTAAAGGACAATAGCGACATGGAAAAGAACCCGCAATTAAAGTCCTAGGCAGTTCACCAGATTATGATGCGAACTGCTCAGAGAGCAACATTCTCATTATGTCTGCATCTTACTAACGTAATTTTAATGCGGTCCCCATGCAGCCTGGCCAGCTCATTTCTTATTGTTTATGCAAATGGTTTTTGTGGGTAGTGGATTAGTTGCATTTTAAAGCCCGGTGGCAAAATGATGAAAATATTCATATGACAGTAATGGATGTAAAGCACCCTGCTGCTAGCACTTTCCAACATAAAATGGCAGGACTGATTTTTTTTTTTTAAATGTCTACTGCTTTTGCTGGCTTAATCATTTCCACAATCCCAGTCCTCAATTATACAATGGCTTTTGCCAAACAACACAGTGCCTTCTGCACAATATATTTTCCTATACTGTCTTTCTAGGACCCCCTTACAGCACAAATAAGTCTGACAAACATGTAAGTATTTAATTTTTATAGATGACTGTGGTTTTATTTTTTAAAATGAATGTCATGGCATTAACAAAAATACTTCTTGGTTAAATTAAAGATGAGAGATATGAGAAGAGGGGTAAGGAATCCGGACCTGTAGACCAGCCAAGACTTGAAGAATATTCACCATGACCTAGAAACACTAGATACTACCCACAGCCAGGATGCTATTTCTTATCATTGAAATAAAGGGGAAATGGCAGATTTGAATGGCCTGGTTAGTTAGATTCTGCCTTCTCTCCCACAGTGGAGTCTTTAGAAACCAGCCCAAAGACTCAGACATTCCAAGAGTGAATGACGTTAAGTATTTGTTCTCAGCCACCAGTGTGGAGCCACTGTGGATTAAGCTTGGCTGGTCCAGGAACTCATGCTGGCCTTCCAACCACAGGCCAGGGAGCCAGGGATTTCTAGTCTTTTGAGGGCAATGAGGCCCCACGCGTGTTTAAACAACCCTGACAAGAGAAAGCGATCAGTAGATGGCCATGACACACTCTCCTTCTGCTTATTGATGAGAGAGTGGTAAAGATCTTACAGCCTTCCACAAAGCTCTGTGTAAACAGATTTTCTTAAATGATTTCTTGTAAATACTTCTCTACACAGATGTCTCCTATCTCCTCCCCCCAAAAACCCAACTTCTAAAGAAGAAAGGATGACATAAAACATGAAATGAATTTTTCTTGTACTTCCCAAAAATGAGCATCCCAAGATAAAATCCACAAACAAGGTGAACAGGATACTGTACATAGGTAAGAAACCATGAACTGGAAATGGATCCTCCAAATTAATCCATTTGCTTCATTGGCTTCTGTAAGCTTTTATTTTCTCTTCTTGGCCTTCAAGTTGAGTAATCACGACGTCTAAGTGTTTCACAAATCATAAAAGCAAGCTAGGACACAACAGAATAAATATCCAACTAAAATATAGTAGTTCACTATTATATCTATATCTATGTATATCTATGCATATATAATGAAGGATAGCATTAACTGAAAAGATATAAGCTCCCTATTAAGTATAATATGTACTAACATGAAATTAAGATGTGGCCTATTCATACAAGTTAATATTCAGACAATGGCGACTAAACCACAGAGAAGGGATGTTCAATGCTGTTAGGAAAGAGGATGTAATTAAAAATGGAGAGAATGAGTCCCGCCTTCTGGGTTAAGGACTCAGTTCTACTCCCTCTGAAATGGAGAAGGAGTTAGCATGTAAAGAGATATGAGAGAAAATTATATGAGAATAGCGCCAGACAGGACACACTGAGTTTGAAGTGGTACAGTATTTCTGGGTTTGATAATTTTGCAATGCTTATGCAAGAAGCACTATGGTTATGTAGTAAAAGCTGGATGAAGGCTACTTGGAGAACTCTCTTCTAGCTTTGTGCCTTTTTTGTAAGTTTAAAATTACTTCAAAATGGGAGCTTTAAAATACAGTACTACATGCAGCCTGGCTTTTGAAAGGAGTTAGCGATGTAGACAGGACCACAGTTTTGTGTAAATATACCATTCAAGGCAGCTTTTTAACCACTCTCAGATACTTAGCTCAACTCAATAGCTACTGCCAATGAGAGCCTTGAGATATCCTGTTGGGTCAAGTTAGACTGAAATGACACAAACCATTATCTTCAGAAGAAGACATTCACTAACAACAAACTATATCCAGAGACTAAGGTAGAAGAAATAAAGTTGTTACAACCAAGTATTTTATTAGCAGTGCTGCAGAAAGAAAAATTAATTTGGAAAAAATAATTTGGCTAAAAATGGAAGGAACCTGATAGTTTGGGATTCTTATACATTTTACATCATTAAAAGTGCAAAATTAAAATTTTTACTTTACCCAGCACCCCTCGTCAACACTCTGACTTTAAACTATCATGAATGTTAGCTGGCTTTCTAACATGGAAGTATTGTTACATGACTTGAATAGTCTCTTACCAGGCTCCCAAATCAATGTAACTTTGACAGAAAACAAACATTTTCTTCTAAGTACTCTTCTACAGATGTAATTTGCATCCCTTAGCAGTCTTACTTTCTGCTTTTTAACCATTTATGCTCACAGTTAAATGCACGTTCCATTATCCTCAAGGAGAATAGCACAAGTCATCTTGGGAACAGAACAGAAATGAGCCTACAGCTAGAATACCCTTGGAGCGTTTGAAAGCCAGAGATCCTTATATACACCAGTAAGCATGCAGAAACAATAAACAGGGGACTGGGCTTTGCTGGGTGGCACAGATCCCAGTGTTTGATCTTCAACATGAGAAAAAAAAAACCAAAGCAAACAAAAGACAATGGGTGGATAAAGAAAAGAAATATCAAAAGACTTTCAGAGATTTGGGGTGCCTGCTTTTGATACAAGGAAATGCTCAGAGGCCAAAAGGAAGAGTTGCAGGACATTGACACCTGAGTGGGTACAGTAAGAAAGAATAAGAAAGCAGGAGAGAGGCTCTGGGTTCAGGCTCTACTACTAAATAAATAAATAATAAATAAAAAAATGTAGAAAAACTGACAACAGATAAAATATTTTCAGATTTACCGTTTCTTGTTCCAAAGATTGAATGTTTGCAGCCTTTCAAATTTCATGATAAAAATCTTAACTGCTAGGTTGATGATGTTAGGAGGTCAGGCTTTTGGGAAATTAAATCTTTACAGGGCTTCCTGTCTTGCATGTGATAAATGCCCTAATAAAAGAGGCCCACAAACCAAAGGACTTTTGCCACATTTGCAAGTAAAAACCCATCTAAAGACAGCCACCCGTGATCCAGGAGGCTGTTCCTCCGCAGATGCTGGGTTTACTCACCCCTTGGTCCTAGACTCACCAGCCCCTGCACCTCTAAGAAGTAAACATGTATTTGAAAGCTCCCCCAAATTGTGAGGTTTCTTCCATAGCGTCCACAACAGACTAATAAACTAGGTTCTGGGTTCCTGGTCGTCTGGATATTCTACGTAACAGTCTTGCAGTCATTGGCTGTAAAAATAGAAAGCACAAACTTGGAATACTGGCTTTTTGTTAAATAAAATGTGGCCTTTGTCTGTGCGGTCAGTGCTCTGTTGTTACATTGCACCGATCCTTCATTTAGAAAGTATTTTACTGTTTTAGACATTGGAGAAAAGGCAGTAAACAGAGCAGACGCAGCGCGGCCTGCTGACTTCCCTCTAGCAGCCATACCAGCTGCCGTTGAAACTGTCAGAGATAGGTTTGGGTTTTTATGTAGTCAGCTGGGTTTGTATTTTTAGTTGAGGAATCATTTGAGAAGACGCTCAAAATTGCGAGCCTTGTCTCTTTTGAAGAAACCATGAGGAATGCATGAATCTATATCTACAATGTCTGTTGTCACTGCAGCCTCTGCGTTTGGAACTTTTAATCCGCTGCATTTGGAAATCCTGAGGCTAAAAATTCATATCTTTATTGGCACAACGATTTGGACAGTTAAAACATGAAGACAAATCGGCTAACACCACATTATTTTACGGAATCACTAAGCTGTTTTCTGAAATGCTGAGACTCATGTATAATACGTAATAAGATAAATGACCGGTTTTTAATTTCTTTTAATTATATTTTTTGAGTCACTGAGTATGTCCCATTGATTTTTCTGTGTCCTGGAATAATAAGCATTAAATCCCACTCTATCATACAGAGTCATGCTTTTTGACAAAAAGTGTAAATTATATAAACATCACACTAGCTTCAACCAAAAAATGCACCATTTTGTTTTGTGAGGTTCTTTTGTAGTTTGTTTGTTTGTTTGTTTGTTGCTACACTTAGAAAGTATATCTGGGACTGTTGAATATGTCATTTTTATAGTAAGAAATTATGCCAGTAGATTTAGAGGCAAGAACAATTAAGAAACGTGCCTCCTTGTAGAGTCGTTTTGTTCTGAAATTAAGCACTCAGAATTCCATAGTTCAGAAAAAGAAAAAGAAAAATATTTACCACTAAATAAAATTTGTTCACCACGAAAAAGTCATCTGCACTGAAAAAGGAAAAGGAAAAATGGGGGCCGTCTCCAAAGACCGTGAATTAGTCCTGGTAGCCCCAACGCTAGCGGATTTCTGGAGCTACAAGAGTCTAGAGCAAGGCTAGCCCACTTGGTGAGTTCTAAGCCCTCGAGAAAGCCTATCACAAAAGGTGATAGGTGAATGGTGACATCCAGCTTCCGCACACATACCCGTATTTGCAGACCAGCAGCTATGCATACAAGTACACTTACGAATCTGCGCGCGCGCACGCACGCACGCACGCACGCACGCACGCACACACACACACACACACACACACACACACGCAAAAAAATAAAGCTTTGATCCTTATAGAATCAAAATCAAGCTCTTTGTGTCATTTATTGGGAATGTCCCTGCTGTTCTCTGGCTGCAGTTTTTAGAGCATTTGATCCTTGTTTTTCTTTTTAAAGATCCATTTCTTTTCCTTCAACGGATTGTCGGACTCCTAGGGAGATCTCCAGTAAATGCAATTCTAGACACTTTCCTTTAACTGAATTTTGATGGGCCGATGACTTTTCAAAATTTTTATTGTAAAGTCTGACATCAGCCTTCTTGAGTATACAGATTTTTAAGTGGATAATATTTTATGCTCAAAAAAAAAAAAAAAGAATAACAACCGACTTTTAAAAATGTTAGATTTCCTTCCTTGCCATCTTGGCTGTAAACTCTTTTAATTGTTCATGAGGTTTTTTAAAAACAATCAGTGAGTATAAATCATCTGTGTGACTAAACTTGACCTCTTTGTGTTTAGCAGACTGCGGATAGCGGTGTTCTCGCATTCATAGAGTACATCCCCCCTGAAGGGACTAGTGAATGCGGAACCAGGCTAAAGGAGGCAGAGAGCCCTGGAGCCTGCTGGGTGACCCTCACTAAGCCTACACTCTGCTCCCACGGTCTTTATCTCTAGTTAAGACAGCCGAAAATTCCCAGGATGCCTCTGAAACAGATAACATCCTTGGGCCAAAGAAACACAGAATGTCTGCTGTGACCATTAAATGTAGGGAGTAGAAAATCAAAGTGTTGACTGGTGGGACTCCCAAGAATCAAAAATATTACTTTCCCTCTCTATATCTGAAACTACAAGTGAATTTTTTTTTAATTTTTTTTTTAGGGAAAACATCCTACAGGAAAGAAACGTGTAAGTGGAATGCGGCTTATTATTAGTGGGAAAGAGGTTATGAACCTTGAGATGTATGGTCTCTCAAAACCCAAGTACAGTTGTGTCATTAAAAAGAGGGTTTTCTGTAACTGGAACAGACTATCCCAAAAGCTGTTGCCTGTATGTGGATATGTTCTACTAGCCGGGCTGCCTTGTCTGGCCTCACTGGGAGAGGAAGCACCTATCCTTGCAGAGGCTTGAAGTGCCAGGGTTAGGGGGGTACCCAGGGAGACCCCCCCACAGACTCAGAGGAGGAGAATTGGGATGGGGTAAGGATTGTGGGAGGGGGTGACTGGGAGGGGGCTAGTGAATGAAATGTAAAGTGAATATGAATAGGTAAAAAAATTAAATGAAAAGATTTTTAAAAAAAAAAGAAAGAAAGAAAGAAAGAATAGCCGGGCATGGTGGCACACGCCTGTAATCCCAGCACTTGGGAGGCAGAGGCAGGAGGATTTCTGAGTTCAAGCCCAGCCTGGTCTACAGAGTGAGTTCCAGGACAGCCAGGACTACACAGAGAAACCCTGTCTTGAAAAACCAAAAAGAAGAAGGAGGAGGAGGAGGAGGAGGAGGAGGAGGAGGAGGAGGAGGAGGAGGAGGAAGAGGAAGAAGAAGAAAGAAGAAAGAAGGAGGAGGAAGGAAGAAGGAAGAAAGAAGAAGGAGAAGAAGAAGAGGAGGAAGAGGAAGAAGAAGAGGGAGGAGGAGGGGGGAGGGGGAGGAGGGGAAGGGGGAGGAGGAGGAGGAGGAGGAGGAGGAGGAGGAGGAGGAGGAGGAGAAGAAGAAGAAGAAGAAGAAGAAGAAGAAGAAGAAGAAGAAGAAGAAGAAGAAGAAGAAGAAGCAGAAGAAGGGAAGTTTGGGTTTCTCAAACTCAGCACTTCTGTCATTTTGGGTCAGGTAGGGTTATTGTCCTTGGCATCACCGGCTGTTCATCCACATCTCTGACTCACCTTCTGGATGCTAACAAAACTCGTGCCCAGTTAAGGCAAGAAACATGTCTGCACACACTGGCAAATAATTGCCTCTGGTTACAACCACTGATTTAAAAATCAGGATGGGAGACAGAAGTAGGCACATACAATATTTATTTTTAAATTTCACTTATTTTTGTGTGTCCGTCGAGTGGTTCAGCAGGTAAAAGTACCTGTGGTCAGCCCCAATAACCTGAATCCAACCTCTGGAATTCACACAGTAGAAGGAGAGACACACTTCTTATAAATTGTCCTCTGACCTTCACATATGCACCCCGGCACACACATATCCCTCACTAGCAAAATAAACAAATGCAATAAAAATTTCAATTACACATCTCACATGTGTATGTGTGTACTTGGGTATGTATATGCCACAGCATGGGTGTGGTGATTAGAAAAGAGCTTCTCTACCATTGCTCTTGCCTTCTACCTTGTATGTGACCCAGTGTCCTCTTTGTGCTCCTGGGATGCTTCCCATCTGTTTTCTTTTCTCTCCAAACTCAGGTCACTTGGTTTGCATAGCAAGGGCTTTTACCAGCTGAGCCATCTCGGCCCTCACTTGTGATATCTAAGTGTACCTTTAAATGTTGTTCAAAATGTGCCAGGTCCAAACATCAGAAACTTTGATATAATTCACCATGGGCAGTCTTCCAAACATCCAGAAATGTTTGTGACAGTCATGTATAATCTAACAACAAATATTGATTCTAAAAAAGGGGGGGGAGGCCATTAGCCCATTTTATCCTGTATAAATGCAATTGTGAACTTATAAAAACCAAAATAGCTATGAGGTCATTAAGTGACATAAATGTGTGATATTGCCACATGGGTTATATGACTTGTGACTGCATACTAGGCATGAGAGTTTAGGAGAGAGAAAGCTGTTCTTAGGACGCTTGAATTGTGGAATTTTGTACGGTGAGCTTAACCACCTTAACCAGAGTCACAATGAGTGCCCAGGACAGACCCTCCGAGTGGGGCCTTTTGACATCCCCTCAAAGAAGGAAGCATTTAGGAGAAACATTGGACTCTTGCTTGGGATGCTAGCCCTTTTCTCCCTCTATGTGATCCGATCCCAGATTTACAAAATCCTTCTCTAATTCACAGGGTCTCTGGAAGTGCTAGAGTATTTGGAAGAAGGAAGGTTAGGTAAGTTAAAGGAAAACTTTCCCTTGTGCCGTCATGGGAAAATCAGTGTCCACGTTAGAGTGATGCCGCTGTTTGGGGTCACCCATGCTGTTGTAAGTAAGCCTAATAAATTCCTTGGTTCACCAAACTAGACTTGGATAAAATCAATCACCTTCCCAGACTCTCACCATATTTGGGTTGAGTAGATGCTTGGTCATATCTATCAGGAATAGTCAACAAAAAGGCTGGTGCGGTACAATGTTTTCCCCTTTTCTCTCTCTAGAGTCTAGTCCAGATTTCCATTTCTTGTTTGTTTTTGTTTTTTTGTTTTTTGAGACAGGGTTTCTCTGTGTAGCCCTGGCTGTCCTGGAACTCACTCTGTAGACCAGGCTGGCCTCGAACTCAGAGATCCGCCTGCCTCTGCCTCCCAAGTGCTGGGATTACAGGCGTGCGCCACCACCGCCCGGCTCCAGATTTCCATTTCTTATTCAGGATGTGACAAAGAACAACCCAGTGACCAAATGAGAGTTAACAGGTCTGACTCTAACAAAATCTACACTGTGTTTTCTGACGTGGTAACTAAAGGGCGAAGAAGCCAGTGCGATAAGTTGGGTGTTTGAGTCTGGGATCAGCGATGTGGCATTGTCGAGAATGAAATCACCACGGTCCTTGCTAGGAAGGCAAGGTACACCAGGAGACACACTAACACGCCAAGGCATTAGAGTCAATGTCACGCTGGTTGTCTCTCTGTGGTTTGGAGAACAACTTAAAAGTGAGTGAGGATCAGCATTGTGAAGAGGTGGGCTCCCAGGGGAGAGCTCTCAGCTTACCCTGAACTCAGGGTTCCAGGGCTGCCTGGAGTTTGGAAACACAAACTCCTTTTGCAGAGGGGTAATTTAATACGCCATCTTCTATTGTGCTTGGCCAAGTTTGCCTAAATTACTTTTTTATGACGGTGAAACTTGACCTTGTAGATTTGTTTTTGGAAACTTTTTTTTTTTAGTCTGAAATCGGTTAGCGTTAGCTTTGAAAATACCATCGTTATTCAATATAAACAAACATCTGTCCAGTTTCAGCAAGCTTTGACTTTCCTAAAAGCCTGAAGTTGGGCTCTGTAGGAGGCTGGGGATGGGCAGCTTCTAGTGTGTGGGAGGTGTTTTTCACTGCTACAGAAGTGAGCAAAATGTCCCCACTGGTCCCAATTACCAGTGCCCCTGCCTTCAAGGTTCCTGCCAGCAATTCGTCTCTTCTGTGAGGAAATGACTCTGTCATGAAGCTGTTCACAGCAGGGTACTTTGGCTCCCACTGGCAAACATCCCACAGGGCTCTTCTGCCTCCTGGAAATCATTCTTTTTCCAACTCAGGGGAGAGATTGCTCTCAACGCTTTTAAATGGCACCCTGTGCTCAGCGGGCTACACAAGGAAGGGGAGTTAATCGTTCCATTCAGGCAACCGACATTGAATACTGCAGCGGAGATGGGAACTTAAAAACAGAAGCAAGCCTGAGAGGGCTGGCCACGGAGCACGCACAGAAAAAAAAAAAATCATTTGAAAATCTAACAGTGCTGCTTCCACAGTAATGTGCCTCAACTGTGTCTCTTTGTCTCTGTCCCTGGTGTCCCAGAGCCCTTGACCTCACTAAACAGGAAATGACCTCACCAAACAGGAAATGACCTCACCAAACAGGAAATTCACAGAGGACAAGGACCAAAATCAGTCTCTGTGCCCAGAAGATGAGAAATGCAATTGGGAGGTTGGGGAGGAATGAGAAGCCTGCACAAATAAAATCAGAAATATGAGCAGAACATAACAGTGTTAATACCAACACCCTGTGAAATGAGAACACTCACTCATCTGGGGCAAGATGAAGGATGATTCTTGAGGCCAGAAATGGATTTTGAAGAAAGATTGAATTGGGGTGGGAAGGGATGGATTTATGAAGACTGTATTGAGAGAGAGAGAGAGAGAGAGAGAGAGAGAGAGAGAGAGAGAGAAGCAAGAAGTGAATTGAAGGATAGACCCAGGAGTAGAAAACAGAACAGGACAGAGTCTATGTTGTACCTCAGTATTACATCATTCAGAATGCATGCAAGAGTGAGGAATCATACCTGCTATTTTAACAGAAGGGAAATAATATGAAAAAAGAGTAGACTCCATGTAAAATCGTGAAATGACGCATGGGAAGGTAGTGCAGTACAGCGATGTATTGGAACTTACTGGGAGAAGAAAGTAGTTTACCAGTTTAAAAGTAGTTTTATTAACTTTCACAATGTTACTGCCATTTTAAATGTTTTCTGTGTTCCTGTGTCAGTGTGTCTGTCCTTTTACTCACTCCTTTGCCACTTCTTATCAGGGCTTAAGGTCAAGAGTGAAGCTGGGCGGTGGTGGCGCACGCCTTTAATCCCAGCACTTGGGAGGCAGAGGCAGGCAGATTTCTGAGTTGGAGGCCAGCCTGGTCTACACAGTGAGTTCCAGGACAGCCAGGGCTACACAGAGAAACCCTGTCTCAAAAAAAATCCAAGAAGAAAGAAGAAAAGAAGAGAGAAGAGGAGAAGAGAAGAGAAGAGAAGAGAAGAGAAGAGAAGAGAAGAGAAGAGAAGAGAAGAAAGGAGGAGACAGACAGACAGACAGACAGACATGTGGGTTATAGCACTGCATCCCACAGAATGTAAACTAGCATGAGGCCGAATGGGAGGTTCCGTGTTACAAAGGATTGTGTTCAGTAGGGAGGGGAGATGTGACACTTTAAAGAACATCACTGTTTAGTTTGCACAGATCACACTGAGCTTTGTGGGTTAAATGTGTGTAGGTGGAAGTTGTGCATGTGTGTGCATGTGTGTGCGGGTGCACATGTTTATAAGCAGGTATTTGAATGCCTGTGCATGCATTGGACTCCAGAGAACAACCCCAGGTGTCATCCCTCAGAAATGCTATTTCCCCTCTTTGATGGGACAGTGTCTTTACTGGCCTGGAACTTGCCAAAAAGACTAGACTGCCTGGTCAGTGCACACACACACATACACACACACACACACACACACACACACACATACACACACACACCCCGGCCTGGGTGGAGTGGGCGTGGCCACAGCACTGTTTGTCTCCCCACTAAAGCTGCTGCGCTCAGCTTTTTCTTTTTTTTAATTGTTTTTGGAATCAAACTTGGGTTCTTGTGCTTCCAAGAAAACACGTTATAGGCTGAGTTATTTTCCTCGTTCCTGTAAGACGTATTTTTGAATACGTGAACAGGAATTAGAGAAGCTATTGCATTGTGAAATACTGAATAGAGTTCTAATAGTGAGATTTGAGGCCATGGGGCATATTTAAGAGATTACAGAGCTTTGGGAATTCCCAGCAATATTTCACTGTGGATTAAATGCCCAAAATATGTTTTTTGGAGGTCCATAATGACCATAACAACTGCTAAAAAATTTTTTTAACTATTTTGTTTAAATAAAAAAATTTCAATTTCTTTTTTTTCTATTTCTTTTAATAAGAAAATGTTATGCTGTACTTTTAGTTCATTCTGTCAACTTAAAAGTTCCTTATTTCTGTCCACTCTGCAGTTATCCTCAAAAAGGCAGCTCTGTTCTAAAACACACAGAGACGCCCGTGATCTGCAGACTATTGTCTCCCAACAATGACATGGTTTTTTTTATAATTTTCAAGTGGCTTTTGTAGAACTCTTTCGTGTGGAAAAGGCATGAAACAAAGGACTGCACAGCCTTAAAAGTAAGGGGGAAGAATTAAGGAGGCTCACTGAAGGGGACGTGCAGAATTACCTAACCGGCAGCAGACCCGTCGCGGGAGCGCACCGGAAACAGAGACGGCACTGCCAGACTCTCACATATCAGCCTGGGTGTGCATGGAAGAAGAGACACAGGGGACCAAGAACAGACCACAGAAACAGATCCCACTTATTTCCAGAAGGGAGAAAGAGAGGAAGGATATAGCCAGTGGCTCATTTGCTTGGGGCGGGGTTGGCTAGGGCGGGGCCGGGGGGGAGGGGGCTGACATTTGCAGTTCTGTCTGCAGCAGAATACACCAAGAATTGGGTGCTAGTGATTCACATCTTGCTGCAAAGACGCTGCAGAAAAGAACTGGCCACTTGGATGTGTTTAACGAGAGGTAAGATGCTCTTCTTGTGCTCACCCTTGGCTATCTGAAATCGCTCTTTACACGTGTCATCATCTTACGTGTTTTTCAATCAGGCCAGGTTCAAAATAATGAGAAAATCCCAGGGAGCTAAAAGGACCTTCTACCCGAAGCTACTTAGCTACAAACTTGGGCTGCGAATGCTGTTGCTAAGCAACCACTAACTTCTTCTATAGGCTTGGGGACTAGATGTTCTTGCTCTCTAATAGAGAAAAATATCAGATAGAAGGCTCAGGATAAAGATGCATTTGCTTGTCGGTGCTGAATTTCCCTGAAGCGTGATGGGCCATTGATCACTGGGCTAACTCAAAGGGGAAGCCATCAGTCCGAATCAGATATTATACACAGCAAATTTCAGAGGTCCTGGTTGTGTGTGGTTTTTTTTTAAGTTTATCTAGACAAATCACTTGGACAAATGTAAAATTTATTTTGTTTCTTAGAAATTACCAGTCAATCAAACATAATGACAGCCAAGGCTCTCTGGAGAAACTTTTGTTGAGGGAACATAACAATGACAAAAGAATTCAGCTTTCTCACACAGTACTCAAATTACCATCATCTTCATCTTAATCTATTATTATTATTACATTAACAAAGGACAGGAAAAAGGAAAAAACAAAACTTCAAGGCCCTTCCAGTCAGGAATTGTTTAAGAAAATAAGAGTAAAGATTTCAGGAACTCAAAGGTATCCACAAATACAAAATTTAGCATATTAGAATTTACACCAAGAATAATTGGAGTTTATTAGCTTATAAGATAAAAAGGTATCTTATATAAATGTCAGACCGGTTTATTTTATTTTTGTGTATGTCCATGTGCTTGTTTAAGGAAATGATTTTCCTAAATAAAGTCACAAGTATTTTTAAGAAGATATTTTCCTCAGTATCCTGTCCTACTCAGGAGCATAGGAAATCGATGTTTTAGTTCAAGAGTGGTTACCGAACGCTAAGGAAAGCACCAATCTTATGCTAGTTGTTAGGGGCTATTATAGTGGGCCATTGTCAGCTTTTAATAGGTGTAGAATCTAGCAGGAGAAAGGATTGCATCTCAAACAGGTAAATACATGGAAATAATATGAATGTGGGAATATTACAAAGCATGATGGGTTATGGAGCATATAGACAGGACCTCAGAATCAGGACAGTTAGCACTGAAAGTATAAAGTCAACTCACCATTTAGGTGGTGTCTTAGTCAGGGCTTCTATTCCTGCACAAACATCATGACCAAGAAGCAAGTTGGGGAGGAAAGGGTTTATTCAGCTTACACTTCCACGTTGCTGTTTATCACCAAAGGAAGTCAGAGCTGGAAACTCAAGCAGGTCAGGAAGCAGGAGCTGATGCAGAGGGCATGGAAGGATGGTTCTTACTGGTTTGCTTCCCCTGGCTTGCTCAGCCTGCTCTCTTATAGAACCCAAGACTACCAGCCTAGGGATGCCACCACCCACAATGGACCCTCTCCCATTGATCACTAATTGAGAAAATGCCCCACAGCTGGATCTCATGGAGGCACTTCCCCAACGGAAGCTCCTTTCTCTGTGATAACTCCAGCCTGTGTCAAGTTGACACTCAAAGTACAGGGGGCAAGTCTCCAGACATGCCTGTAGTGGATTATCTAGATAAGATTAGTCCTAAGACTTGATTGTTTTAGCTGATAGGCTAGACATGAAGATAAAGGAAAATTTAGCTTACTCCAGAGACAGAGAAGACAACTTTGAGGTTTTGCTTTGCTGGCGCGGGATGAGACAGGGTTCAGAACCTGGCATCCAAAGGGGACATGTATAGTAACCCCCAGAGTCTATTTTGCCCCTTGGATTTCACACTCTGGGGCCCAATGCTTTGATTCTTGAACAATAGCAAAGAAACTAAGCATAACGTAGCTCTCTTACTCCTCCCTTTTCCTTCAACCCAGCACTCGACCACTCCCTTTAGAGAGCTTTTCCTTGAGAGAGTACCAAATCTGTTATTCTCCCTATAATAGTTATACCTCCATCTGCCTTTGGCTTCGGTGATTCATCTTCATGGTCAAATAGCCCTCTTTAAAACACATTAAGAGATGCTCCAAACACAGTAACGGTGAAACAATGGAGCATTTACTCCTTGCATCAGTTTAGGAGAAAACATCGCTAAGTCTCAGGTCACGGATAGCTTTTCCATTATGGCTGCCTCACTCAAGAACCTTTGCCAATACCAAAAAACAAAACAAACAAAAAACAAACAAACAAATAAAAAACCCTAAAGGTTCTCTACATTTCACACAAGGAATGAGTAAATAATTGCTAACCCACTTACATAGGAACATGAAGCTGGTTGGTAAATTATGGCTCTAAATTATGGCTCTGTTATGGCTGCTCTCATCAAAGGGATCCTGGACTGAACTAAAGAAAGAAAATACAAGCACCTCGCCAAACAGTAATTCTCTAAGAAAACTAATACCAGTTATCTAATTAGTTTGTTGAGGACTTCATTGATTGTCATCCTCCATATTTTAAAACACAACAAAACAAAACAAAAGACAGATATCAGAGCCTGAAAGGCATTGTGGTGCATGCAATTCATCCCAGCACTTGGGAGACAGAAGCGAGTGGATCTGTGAGTTTGTGGCAGTCTAGCCTGTGGAACAAGTTCCAGGACAACCAGAGCTACACAGAGAAACCCTGGAGAGAGAGAGAGAGGGAGAGAGAGAGAGAGAGAGAGAGAGAGAGAGAGAGAGAGAAGAAAAAGCAAAATAGTCATGCCTCATGGCAAGAATTTTGGGCTAGTAGTATCATAAGCATATTTCAAAGAGCATAGGATAATCAGGTCATGCAAATAGGTTATTGTAGATGAGGATGTGCTGGGTAATACTGAGTTGTCCACCATCACTACACAGAGAGCCAGGAGTTTGAACTGTATTGCTGCAATATCTACCTAGAAGTAGGCAAACCTGATGTTAACATCAAAAATGTTAATGTCATGGGAAGATTCAGCTGATATATCACCTCTCCTAATAGAGGCATTTGCATAGATGTACATATGTCTGTTGATTTTCAGTTGCTGTTTTCCTTCATCAACATTTTAAAATGCAGTTCCGAGTGTACTAGATTGAACAGATACAAAATTAACCAAGAAAATATGCCCTTGCCGTCAAGGAGCACAGAGGACAACAGGAAGGGAAAGAAAGGGGGAAGGAGGGAGGGAGGGAGAGGAAGAGGGAGAGGGAGAGGGAGGCAGGGGAAGATGGAGACGGAGAGGTAGACGAATAACTGCAGTACTCAAGGGTGATTATCTCAGTTACTGTTCTATTCCTGTGAAGAGACGCCATGACCAAGGTAACCCTATAAGAAAGCATTGAATTCGGGTCTTGCCTATAGTTTCTTGGGTTAGTCTATGATCACCATAGAGGGAAGCAGACAGGCATGACATGTATCTTAGAGAGTTTTACATCCTGATTCTAAGGCAGGGGGAGAGAGAGAGAGAGAGAGAGAGAGAGAGAGAGAGAGAGAGAGAGAGAGAGAGAGAGCGCCTGGAGTGGACTTTAGAAACCTCAAAGCCCACCCCAAGTGCTACACTTCCTCCAAGGCCACACCTCCTAATCCTTTACAGATAGTTCTACTGCCTTGTGACTAAGTATTCAAATGCGTGAGCCACTCTATACAGGTCTATAGCAGTCATTCTCATTCAAACCACCATAGTGATTACTGCAACTGAAGTAAGTTCTGGGGAGACCTGCTGTAGTTAGGACAGCTCCTCTGAAAGGAAAACACTTGAAATTGAGTGGTGTGGACAGATTATAAGGCATGGACAGATGGAGTGGTGTGGACAGATTGAGTGACATGGATGGACTGGGTGGTGTGGACAGATTGAGTGACATGGATGGACTGGGTGGTGTGGACAGATTGAGTGGGATGGACGGAGTGAATCTCTGATGCATGAACAAGCACAGAATTTCCAAGTATGTCAGTTTTAATATAAGGACCTAAATACAATTATGGATAAATGCATTACATATAATATGATAATAAATTCCAGGGTGTGAAAACAACCCAACATCTTTAAGTTAAATGATTGGGTGACAGTGAATCCTTAGACCCTGATTCTCAAGTTAAAATTAAGACCTTATAACCATTTTGGAGATCTTCTGTTTGGCCCACGATCTAACCAATACATCTGTTTATTATGTTTTCTCCCTTGGAATGAAAGATTTATCAGACCAGCAAGCTCTATGGTTAATACATGATCAATCAATATATGCTTATAAGACAAACGTGAAAACATAGGAATGAATAAGTTATTCTAAGCTTTATGCCCTCATGTGTATGCTAGCTTACCTAATACTGTGAGTGCTACATACAAATTATTCAGCATTGTTATTTTTGCACTCAACAAGCCAGGATCTGCATTAAATACTATAGTCATCATATATCATTCTATCTCTGGTCCTTTCTCCAATTTAGCAAAAAGTATGCAAGCAGCACAAATAATTTTTGCATTAGAGATCATAAATAGATCAAAGAAGTTAAATATGTTCCAGGTCATGGAAAGAGTTGAAAAAAATATCGTTATTGATATTTCTAAGACCCGCTCTCCTCTCCATCAACAGAGCTTTCTCCCAGTGTCTGCCTCAGTGCTATTAAAGCAACTACTCATTGGCAACTGGTTTCGTATGAAACACTTACAATTTACCCACACAACTGCACACTCCTAAAGGGACTTAGCTGCGTAATCTGCTCATCTTTATGAATACATGTAGGGGAGATTTTTAGCTTAACAATCACAAGATGTTTGGATGAGCCAGAGAAACCCCATGGTAAAGAGTAGTGGTAAGTTCAAACGGAGCTCTGTGCTTGTCTGTGACTGTGCCTGAGACAAAGTACTTGACAGAACAAGGACACCTTCTAGACAGTAGGAGCAGGGGGGGGGGGACTGGAGAGGGTCACATGTTGGTCATTTCTGTTTTGCTTTCACAAACATGTCTACAGGTTGAGAGTTTGTTTTTTCACACAGGCGGCAGTAGATGGTGTTCTGTGTGAACATCAAAGAAGCAGCAGGTTTGTCATCTCCCATCTCAGCCACTGGTGTGAAGTGCTGACCACAGTGGACAACAAAAGGGGAGCATGAACGCTCTTCAAAGTAAAGCCAGGGCCACTGAGACGGCTCAGGAAGGGAAGGGGACTAAATTTCAATTCTAGGACCCTACATGGCAGAAGATAAGAACCAACTCTGCTAAGTAGTCCTCTGATCTACACACACACACACACACACACACACACACACACACACTGGCTCAATGCCCAACAAGGTGCTTCTTTGACTCTTGGTGGCATCTATGACTCCAGTGTCATGAGCACCTCCTAGGAAATCCAGTGCCTTAGAGTTCCAGTATTTGTTCCCGATATCTTGATCAATTCAAGCTGCCATCGTTGGAGTCTGAGAAATAATGAACAGCGGTGCCATGAGAAGACAAGCAAATACAATGTGGAAGATAGCTATTGTGGAACGGGCACTCAAGGACTGCCTGTGTAGACACTGAGTTGCTGTCATGATGTGTTGAACAGTGAGAGGTTCTATAGTGTGATGGTTTGTATATGCTTTTCCCAGGGAGTGGCACTATTAGGAGGTGTGGCCTTGTTGGAGTAGGTGTGTCACTGTGGGTGTGGGGTTAAGACCTTCACCCTAGTTGCCTGGAAGTCAGTCTTCTACTAGCAGCCTTCAGATAAAGATGTAGAACTCTCAGCTCCTCCTGTACCATGCCTGCCTGGATGCTGCCATGTTTCTGCCTTGATGACAATGGACTGAACCTCTGAGCCTGTAAGCCAACCCCAATTAAATGTTGTCTTTTATAAAATTGCATTGGTCGTGGTGTCTGTTCACAGCAGTAAAACCCTGACTAAGACATATAGTCAAGGAGACCTTGCTTTGCCTTCTGAGTGTCATGTTCCACCTTGTGCACTTTGCTTTCACCTCCCCACTCTGTGTGCAGTGCTTGCTTTTTTTTATCAGGCTACTTCTAACACTTTGGCATCAATGAATGACTGGGGGGGAGTTGAGATTCTATTATATACAATGATTGATAGTTGAGATTCTGTTATATACAATGATCGATAACACCCTAAAAATGATCATAACAGGTATTAAGGATGGAGCCTAGGGTAATATGCTTGTTCCACGAGCATGAAAGCTACAGGTCAGCTCCTCATTAAAAACACATAAAAACCCTGGTGTGCATGGAGGCTCATGTATAACCCCCAACACAGAGGAGGGAGAAAAAAGGAATCCCGAATAGAAATGGTGATTTCTTTTTTCAGTTCAGCGAGAGACTGCCTCAAAAGACAAGGTAGAAGGAAAAGATTTGATGTCAACAGTTGTCTCCCATGAGCACGTACGCACACCTGTGTGTGCACCTAGAAGCACATGCTAACATGACTACACATGTACATGTGTCACATACATAATACGCATGCAAAGAAAAAAACAAGGTCACCTAACATCTGGGTTTGTAGCTGAGGGGCTAAGCGTTGGTCTAACAGGCATGCACATGGCCTGGAGTTTGAGTCTCAGTATTGAAAATAAAACAAAAAAAAATCCAGAAAGAGAGAGAAGATTAATAGAAAATGTTCACTTAACTTGTTTCTTGTTTTTCTGTAAAACCTTGGGGAGTCTAAGTCAGTAGTTAGTGCTTCCAAGAACCAGTAAAAAGGGGCTGAACTTCCTCTATGGATCTGAACAGCTAATACACAGTACCACTGCCTGCCCCAGCACAAAAGAACACACCATGCAGGGTAGCACCAGAATAATTGGCCAACACACCGCATGTATCCTTTCCAGCCAGTCTCCCATATGTGTTAATATGCTTCTGCCATTCCATCCAATTGTATCCTGACACGGGGGTTTATGGAGCCTAGAATTGAATTTGAAGGCCGCTCATTGCCTTTCTCATATGAAAGTGTGAAGGAAACTTCCTGCAGGGAAAATTGCTAAAATACCCTTCCTGCCAATCACGCCAGTGGAAGGGAAGAGACGGTCTCACTAAGCAACTGTAATGAACAGTGGCCTGTGGACACAATGTCAAAATGTCATCTTCTGATGACACCTTTCCTGTTCACCCTCAGTTCATTATCTCTCCGTCTCCAGCTGCCGCAGAACCGAATTTCAAGGGATCTTAGATCAAGCCGTGAGGACAGGAAAGGAGTCATGAGACCTGAAGGCACTGGCTCTTTTCGGGGATGCTCACCCAATCTGAAGGAGATGGGCTCTCACCAGTCTAAAAACCAAGAAAGCGGCTTAGGGGCCGGAGAGATGGTTCGGTGGTTAAGAGCTCTGGCTGCCTTTCCAGAGGCACTGGGTTCTGTTTCTAGTACTTTCACAGTGGCTCACCATCTGTAACTCCAGTTCCAGGGTATGGATAACCTCTGCTGGCTTCCATGGGCACCAGGCATGATGCACAGACATCCATACAGACACCCTCCCGCCACACACATATGCACACAGCAAACCAACAACAACAATAATAGTAATCATAAAAGCAGATCATCTGAGCCAGCCTCTCTCGATGCTTGCCCTGAGAAAGTTCTCAGCACGCCTTTTGCCTCAGTACTGCTGCCTACAGGACAGAGTCCCATCCAACTGCCTCTGACCTCCTCACATGGAATACTGTGTCCAGGATGCTTGGTTCCAACATACTAGGTCAAGTACAAAGGGACAAGTCGTTGGCAATTTTCACAAGGAACAGATCTGGCTTCCTTCACAAGAGAATGAGGCTGTCCCGGTGTCCTCTGTGCCTCCAGCTTCTGCCACTCTCCCGTGTTCACTCCATTCCGCCCTCCCTCTCAGCACCTGCCTAGCTCCGACTCACAAAAAACACAGGCGAGATTTGTCAAACACAGTCGATGAAACTTGGGCATCAGATCCCTCAGATTCAGGGTTTCTTCCAGTAAGTATATGTACTGGCTGGTTTTGTGTGTCAACTTGACACAAGCTGGAGTTATCACAGAGAAAGGAGCCTCCCTCAAGGACATGCCTCCATGAGATTCGGCTGTAAGGTGACCCGGCCTGCAGGGGTTTTCTACAGGGGACCCTAGGAGAGAAGGGCAGAGAAACAGGGAGGGGAGACGCGAAGAAGGAAGCCAAGACCAACTTTGTTCAAGTCCCCCAAAACTGTATTTTCTCAGGGAACTTATAAAGGCAGGGGAAGACGTGAGCAAGTGGGATTTTCCACGTAGCCCAGGCATTCTGCCAAGGTGAATCTCTGGCAGCTGTAAGATGTTTTCTTCTTCTGGGAAGGCACCATGGCCATTGACCACCCGATCTCTCCAAGGTCTGTAGCAGAGAAGTCAAAACCTAAGCCTATCTTTAAAATGAACTCTAAACATAAAGTAAGGTCAGCTTGGCTCCTGGCAGTAAGGCGTTTTCTCAATTAGTGATCAAGGAGGGAGCGCCCCGCCCCTTGTGGGTGGTGCCATCCCTGGGCTGGTGGTCTTGTGTTCTATAAGAAAGAAGATGAGCAAAGCAGGGGAAGCAATCCAGTAAGTAACATCCCTCCACGGCCCCTGCATCAGCTCCTGCTTCCTGACCTGCTTGAGTTCCAGTCCTGACTTCCTTTAATGATGAACAGCTGTGTATAAGTGGAATAAACCCTTTCCTCCCAACTTGCTTCTTGGCCGTGATGTTTGTGCAGGAATAGAAACCCTGACTGAAACACCATGGGAGCAAGCAAGCAGCAGTATTCCTCCATGCCCTGTGCTTGAGTTCCTGCTTCCAGATCCTACCCTGAGTTCCTGCCCTGATTTCCCTAACTGATGAACTGTTATGTGGAAGTGTAAGATAAAAAACAAAAAGACTTCCTTTTTTAGTTGCTTTAGGTCATGGTCTTTATCACAGTAATAAGAAATCAAACTAGGACAGGAGATAATTAGAACACAGAGCAAGAGCCCTCATTAGTACAACCACTAACCTTGTAGGAGAGGTCTGAGAGACCACACAAGTATAGCAAAAGGTACTATCTCTGAGGCAGAAGGTAGGCCTTCAACAGGCACTGAGTCAGCCAACACTTTGTCTTCCAACTACCCAGCTGTCAGAATGATGAAAGAATAACGAAAACTTGGTGTGGTTTGATAGTTGAGTTCTCTCTCATTCCAGCCAACACCAGATGTCTCAGTAAAGTGTATTTATAAAGCAGGACAATTCAGAACATAACCTCTTACTTTGTTTTTTATCGGATATTTTTTTTATTTACATTTCAAGTGTTATCCTATTTCCTGATTTCTCCCCTCCCAGAAACCCCCTATTCCATCTCCCCTCCCCTTGCTTCTGTGAGGGTGTTCCACCACCCACCCACCCATAGACTTTCACCTCCCCATCCTGTCATTTGCCTACATTGAGATATCAAGTCTTCACAGGACCAAGGGCCTCTCCTCCAATTGATGCCTGACAAGGCCATCCTCTGCTACATATGTGGCTGGAGCCATGGGTCCCTCCATGTGTACTCTTTGGTTGGTGGTTTAGTCTGTGAGAGCTCTGGGGGGGGGTCTGGTTGGTTGATATTTTAGTTCTTCCTATGGGGTTGTAAACCCCTTCAGCTCCGTTGGCAACCCCCTACTTAGTCCAATGGTTGGCTGTGAGCATCTGCCTCTGTGTTTGTCAGGCTCTGGCAGAGCCTCTTGGGAGACAGCTATACCAGGCTCCTGTCAGCAAACACTTCTTGGCATCCACCATAGTGTCTGGGTTTGGTCACCGTATATAGGATGGATCCCCAAGTGGGGCAGTCTCTAGATGGCCTTTCCTTCAGTCTCTGCTCCACACTTTGTCTTCGTATTTCCTCCCTTGAGTATCTTGTTCCCCCTTCTAAGAAGGACCAAAGCATCCATACTTTGGTCTTCTTCTTCTTGAGCTTCATGTGGTCTGTGAATTATATCTTGGGTATTCTGAGATTTTGGGCTAATATCCACTTATCAGTGAGTGCATACCATGTGTGTTCTTTTGTGACCGGGTTACCTCACTCAGGATGTTATTTTCTAGTAGACTTCATGAAATTCTTAGACAAACCTCTTCCTTTCTTACCAAAAGACTCATAACTCACCTTTGGGCTATATTTCCTCCTCACAAAGGGCAAATAGTCCCCAGAGAGTCCCATATGCTAACCCACAAAACCAGTGAACTTACTGACTTATATGACAATAAAGAAATAGGCAGCATGGAGTATGAAAACCAACTTGGCTTTTAGATAAGGAAATTACTCTGCATTGCCTTGTAAGTCCAGTGGAGTCACAGGGTCCTGAAGACAGAAACGAAGGTAGAAGCTGCTCTTAGAGTGATATAATTTGAAAAGGACTTGCCTCACCCATTTCTGGCTTTGAAGATGAAAGAGATGCAAGAACTGTGGGCAACATCTGTGACCAAGAAACCATGGGCACATCTTCAGTGAGCCCAGTAGGACCAAAGATGCCCATTACTCGATATTAGCCTAGTGAGATCACCTTAGAACATTTTTCTTTTAGGTACTTTTCTTATGGCTGTGACAAAACACTCTGACAGAGGGCATTTAAAAGAAGGGTTAGTTTTAGTTCACAATTCCAGTTTACAGTCATCATAGCAGGAAATCCAAGGGATCAGGAGCTTGAAGAAGCTGGACACATTATAATCGTAGTCAGAGAGAACAAGGAATGCATGCATGCCACTGCTCAACTTCCATTCTTCACAGATAAAGCCTGTCTTAGTCAGGGTTTCTATTCCTGCACAAACATCATGATCAAGAAGCAAGTTGGGGAGGAAAGGGTTTATTGAGCTTACACTTCCACACAGCTGTTCATTACCAAAGGAAGTCAGGACTGGAACTCAAGCAGGTCAAGAAGCAGGAGCTGATGCAGAGGCCATGGAGGGATGTTACTTACTGGCTTGCTTCCCCTGGCTTGCTCAGCCTGCTCTCTTATAGAACCCAAGAATACCAGCCCAGAGATGGTACCACCCACAAGGGGCTCTCCCCCACTTGATCACTAATTGAGAAAATGCCCCACAGCTGGATCTCATGGAGGCACTTCCCCAACTGAAGCTCCTTTTCCTATGATAACTCCAGCCTGTGTCAAGTTGACACACAAAACTAGCCAGTACAAAGCCCAAAATGTCCTGCTTAGGGAAGGGTCTCATAATATAACTCTTCCCATACAATTAATATAATCAAAATGCCCTCACCACAAACATACAGACATACACAGCCATGCCCAGAAGTCCATCTTCCAGAAGATAATAGATTTTGCCAAGTTGGCAACTCCCAACACCAACCATCTCCAAGACAATAATAACCCATTAAATTTGTCACACTTTGTTGTAAGATTTTGTTTCTTTCTGTTGCCATGGTAAAATACTCTGACAAAGAAGACACTAAGCTTGCAATTCCAGGTTACAGTCTATCATGGAGGAAAAATTAAGGCAGGAACTCAAAATGACAGTGACATTCACAGTCAAAAATAGAAAGATAATGAATACACATATGTTTACATTTGCTGAGCAATTTCTTTCTCTCCAAACACACAGAGTTCAGCCCATACCACCCAGCATCTAGGGAAGGGTGCCATCCACAGTAGACAAGTCTTCCTACTTCAATTACTATAATCAAGACACACACATCCCTATAGACATACCCACAGGCCAACCTAATTCAGGCATTCCCTTATTGAAACTCTCTTCCCAGGTAATTTTAGGTTATAGAAGACTGACAATTAACATCAACCATCACAAAGAGCAAAAGGAAAAGCACTGCAAACATTCTACTTTTTCTATAATTGGTTTAATTCTTGGGAGTTTAGATAATAAGACCTCCAAAGAGGACATTTCCTGAATGTCTCTTAGTTCCATGGTCATCAGTACAACATTCTGTATACACCTTTAGGACATGGGAACTGAGTCCTAACTTTCATTTACATGTAAATTAAAGCAAGCTAGAAATATGGAAAGAACTACATGATGCTGTTAGTTACCAGTATTTTCTATTTTCTGGGAACACCTAAACACTGATGAAACAAAGAAAAGATTGTCTTTGAAACTTCCTTTTTTTTTCTTTTCAAAAGACTGCTTATCCACCCTGCCCACACACTGGAATTGAGCAGATTGAATTATTTGTGACAGCTGCTTCAGTGAAAATTATTAGTCCTAACCAGCTCTAAAACATGCAGGTCCCTAGGGACAGAAATTCGGTTCAAAGAAGAACTTTGTGTGATGTGTCATCTCTGTACCCAAGGAAAGTAACTGCACAGATACAAAGGCTACATTATGAATTCAAAATTTATAAAGTGGAAGCAACCTAAAGGACACCTAATGCAACTGTAACTCCCAGAGGAGACGCATTCAAACTCTAAGGACAGAGGAAATATTTGTCACATAGGTTTTACAAATACAAAAAGCTAGTGTCTGGAAATCATTCTAAAATAAACTATGCAAATTCTGAAGAATTCCAGATACCACCTGGACCATTGAGAACGTATCCTTGTAGCCTCAACAGCAATAAAAGAGAGATCTGAGGCTTGACTATTTGGGTAAGTATGGGCACATTTCCCAAGCTACCATATATTGAAAATACTAAGATGTTGACTAATGTCTATGACTTGTGAAATTTTAAGTGGAGTTTCAAATTTCAACACTGGACTTATAAAATTTGAAGAGAGGGATAATGCCCCAGCTGCTACCAGAGAGATTAAATCTATTTCTTAATACCCCAAAGTCCATGATATATACAAAATCTTGTGTATATTTTATCTTTTCCGAAGTCTTCCTGCTTTCTCCAAAAGGTATAATATGTAAACATTTTCTTGGACATGTCACTTACCATGCTCACTCCTTGGCAAAGTACGGTGTCATGGCTGAGTTTCTCTTTTCTTCATCTGGCCTTGAATTTGCTGGATCCAGACCAGAATGACTTTGAACTTCCAGCCCTCTTACCTCGATTTCAAAAGTGCTGGGGGCTATATGAACCAAACTAGTTGATAGGTAGGTAGGTAG
The DNA here is from genome assembly GCA_964023405.1 of Apodemus agrarius. NCBI lineage: Eukaryota > Metazoa > Chordata > Mammalia > Rodentia > Muridae > Apodemus > Apodemus agrarius. The sequence continues at coordinate 13,543,192 of OZ030018.1, forward strand.
AAATAGAGATAAAGATAGAGATAGAGATAGAGATAGAGGTAGAGGTAGAGGTAGAGGTAGAGGTAGAGGTAGAGGTAGAGGTAGAGGTAGAGGTAGAGGTAGAGGTAGAGGTAGAGATAGAGATTATATAGATACAGATGATATAGATATAGGTGATATAGATACAGATATATAGATAGCTTTCTGATGTTGGTTGGATTGTATACTACAGAAAGATATATGGAAGCTCTTACATCCTATACAAGTGGAGGTGAACTTATTTGTGAATAGGGTCATTGAGTGTGTTAATTAGATTACAAGGAGGTCATGCTGGATTGGGGTAGACTTAAATTCCAAATAAAAGTGCCCTTTAATGCACGGAAACAAGGAGACGACTGTGTGAAAATGGAGGCAGGCTAGAGTGACCCAGAAGCAAGCCAAGGAGTGCAAGAAGTTCTGGCAATACCAGAGGCAAGAAACAAGGCCTGGGAGAGAGACGCCACAGAGCTTCAGAGCGAGCCCTCCATGGTTTCTACCACTGTGAGAGAACTTGTTTCTGTACCTCGGAGCCCCTTGGGTTATCATCATTGGTCTTGGCAGCCTTAGAAACTAAGACACTTTCTGCTAGATGTACTTCCAAGTTAGATCATGATTCCCACCCCACCCCCCTCTGGCTTAAAGTTAGCTTCCACGTCCAAACTCCTCAGAAGACATTATTATTGTCTTGCTCAGTGTCAGCAGAGCTCTCTTATGTAATTGCCTATCAACCAGTAAGGTCATGGATATTCATTCTTTTTTCTTATGCCAAAATACACAAGGGTGCAGTTGCCAGGGTAGAAAAAAAAAAGGGGGGGGCCAACCAGAAAGATAGATTCATACACCATGACCTCAAGTCTTCCTGCCCCAAATCACCAGGACACAGTTCACTCCATGGAGACATTTTTCATAATGATAGAGTTATTATTATATGTGTATAAAAGTATTGAGAGTCACAAAAGATCAAATTTCTCTTTGGAAAAATCTAATATTTAAAAGTAATTTTATCATCGATTTTACTTAATTGTACTCTGGTATTATTAGATGTGGCTTTTATATGCATCTGGGGAAATCTAGGCTTACAAAGCATGTTAATACTTGAGTATGTGGCTTGGAACCTGTAGGAAAGTCATAAAAATGGAGACACATGAGTTCCTGAAATATTAGCGTTTTCAAATAGACTAAATTAATAGAGGAATGGACTTCACCTAACAACACAGAGATCAGGAGCCAGCCAATCTCCCAGTGCACTAGTAAGCCTGTGGACTGTATGGACTTTGAAACAGACCATACAGCTATATTTTTAGAGGTTGTTGCTGCCCCTTGTGGTGCAGGCATGCAATTCCAGACCCTGGAAGGCTCGTGCAGGAGGACTACAGGAGGATCACAAGTTCAAGGCCAGCACTGGGTAGAGTACAGATTCGAGGCTCATCTGTAGCACACAGTTGAGTCTGTCTCACAAGGTTGAAGTGAGTCTGGAAATGGTCCTCATAAACCAAGCAGAGGCCTCCTGCCCAAGCCAGTCTTGGCATCTGTTCTCAGCTCTAACTTCTCATTTCTAACACTGAATAATGTTTACATATATTTTTCATTTTAAGAAGAAGAAAAAAAAAAAAACAACCTCTCTAATTCTTGTTTGGTCCAATCATTCCTTTTCAAGAAAAACTTTGTTTTGAAAAATAAGTCCATTCCCCTATACTGGAGCATGCAGCCTTCTCAGGACCAAGGGCCTCTCCTCCCTTTGATGCCCAACAAGGCCATCCTCTGCTTGAGCTTCATTTGGTCTGTGAATTGTATCTTGGGTATTCCAAGCTTCTGGGCTAATATCCACTTATCAGAGAAGAGGGAGTGGGTGGGTTGGTGAGTAGGGGGAGGTGGGAGGGGATAGAGAGTTTTTGGGGGGAAACCAGGAAAGGGGATAACATTTGAAATGTAAATTAAGAAAATATCTAATAAAAAAAGAAAGAAAAATAAGTCCACACTTTGTGTATCCTTCAGTCTGTGGTGATCTGGTTTTTCAAACTATGCTAATTCAGTCTATCCAACAAAGCTCACCTCATGTTTAACAAAGCTTCCCTAGTCATCAAGTCACATTTTCTTGACCTCACTTGACTACCTGGTTGCATTTAGTCCCCTCTCCTTGGACCGTTTCTCCTCCTGTGACGCCATGGGTCCCCTACATCATGATGCCCTTGCACAGCAACACTGATCAAAACAGGAAGATGGATATCTCTTCTTCTTCCTTCTGTTTCCCCGATCTCCCTCTCGGTCATAGTTGGTAGAACTCACAGAAAGCTGTCAATGAAGACATGGATTTTGTTCTGAGGAGAGGGCAGGGATTAGTTTTGCCTTACTTAGGGTTGAAATAAAACGCAAACCAACAACAAATCCACAAATAATAGCTTCAAATGTAACATAACGGTGCCTGGATGTGCCTTAATTTTTTTCTTTTTATTGGATATATTCTTTATTTACATTTCATTTCCCTTTTCCTGGTTCCCTGCCCCCCAAAGGTCCCACATGCCCTTTTCCTTCCCCCTGTTTCCCCATCCACCCCTTCCCACTTCCCTGTTCTGGTATTCCCCTACACTGATGCATTGAGCCTTTCCAGAACCAGGGTCCACTCCTTCCTTCTTGTCGGACATCATTTGGTTTGTGGATTGTGTCTTTGGTGTCCCAAGATTCTAGGCTAATATCCACTTATCAGTGAGCGCATACCATGGGTATTCTTTTGAGACTGGGTTACCTCACTTAGGATGATGTTCTCCAGCTCCATCCATTTGTCTAAGAATTTCGTGAATTCATTGTTTCTAAGGATGTGCCTTTATTTAAAAGAATAAAAAACAAGAGGCGTTTGCATCCTGGGGTATGTCCGAGGTGTGCTGAGTTACTGCATGCCCAGATTTCACATTCGAAGCACCTAGAAGGAAGAAGAAGCCTCATTCGCTTCCAGAAACCCCCAATCAAAACTCTGCTAACTGCTCACAACCAAAGCAGTATTGAATGTTCACTCAGGAGTAAAAGAGACTGGGAAGATGAGCACTAGATCCCTCTGTGCCTGTAGTAGGCAGTTGTATGAGAAAGGGGATACAGAATGCAGGGGTAAATAACAATGGGTGTCCCATGATCTATGGGGATCAAACTCCTGAATCCACTTGTATCTGTGTAGAGAATGCTGCAAAGAACTCAAGGAGGAAGGTCGCTAGAAGATGTTCCTTAAGTCACCAGGCCTGATGCCATACAGGATCCTATAGTCTGAGGCAGGGAGATCATAGGCCAAGCATGGGGAGGTCAAAGCTAACCTGAATGAGATAGTGAGATTGTGCCTAAAACAAAATAAGCCACAAATGGCGCAGAAATAAAAGAAGTTTCTACCAGGTTGGTCCAAGGCAGTAAATGCAGTCACACTGGACTCCTAAGCACTTGAAATAGGGCGGGGCAGGCAGACCTGAAGAGCGCTTTAGTATAAAGTATCCACTGGGTCTCAGATTTACAGCATGACAGAAAAGCATAGAAAACATCATGTTAATATGTGGCTGTGTCAATTGTGTATTGAAATAATAGTTTTGATAGATCATAAAATTTATTTCCTACTTCTTATTCTATCTTATGTGGCCGTTAGAGAAGTTCGTGCTGTTTGCATGGCTCTTAATGTATTTCTAATGGGTTGTTTTGCACTGATTACCAAATCACTCCTTTTTCCTCTAAAATGAGTTCCTGCTACCCTGCCCCAGTGTGGGTTGTCATGGTTTCTTAAACCTGAGCAGATCTTACCAGAAAAGCGTCCCCTCTGGCCTGGTAACTCAAAACAGCCTCTCCCAGTAATCAATCGCAAATCATAAAAAAAATGATTAAGTGGAGAAAAATATGCAAGCCAGGAATCAAATTATTCAACACGAGTAACACCCAAGGCTATCAAATGAGACAATTTGAATAATTGGCTGGAGTGAGAAATCCAATTTAATTTAATCCTTTACTTAATCCTCAGCCTTCTTTTTTTTATTATTATTATAACAGGCAAAGAATCATGAAAATCTAATTTTGCCACAGCCTCCTTCATGACTTTGCATCAAAAGTTCAAGTGTCTCTGGTGAGAAAAAATAGTTGAGATGTAAGAAGTTTATAATCTATCTGTGACAGAACGGTGGCACTACCCGGGTGTTGATGCCCTACCCTCCAGAACCTGCTTCCTCACAGTACAGAGCCTTTGCAGACGAGAATACAGAATGACCTTGTGTGTTAGGGTTTCTCTTGCTGCAACCACACACTATGACTTAAAAACCAAGTTGGTGTATTTATCTGGTTTACACTTCCATATGAGTGTTCATCCCCAAAGGAAATCAGGACAGAAGCCCAAAGGGGGTAGGCACCTGGAGGCAGGAGCTAATACCGAGGCCGTGGAGGGGTGCTGCTTACTGGCTTGCTCCCTGGGTCTTACTCAACCTGCTTTCTTATGAAACCCAGGACCACCAGCCCGTGGATGGCACCACCCACAGTGGCCTAGGTCCTTCCCCACGACTAATTAAGAAAGTGGCTTCCAGCTGGCTCTTATGGAGGCATTTTCTTAATTGAAGTTCCCTCCTTTCAGTAACTCTAGTTTGTATGTTAAGTTGACATAAGACTAGCCAGCACACCTTGAGAGAGATATTATCAATCATTTTTGAACCCATATGTAGCTGTATGGGTTCTTAAAGCTTTCCTTGTACTTTCCTCACTGGCATCCAGGGATGTGACGATGGGAGAAAGATCAAGTAGAACCGCAAGCGGCTTTCAAGGATGGAGGAGGAGGCAAGAGCCAAGAAATGTACATGCCCTCCGGTAACTAGGAAACCGAGAGAAAAGTTATTGCTTAGAACAGCCAGAAAGGCACGCAGCCCTTGATTTTAGTCTATGGAAACTCAAGCATCACTTCATATCTCTAGAACTATAATTTACTACTTTGCGGTGTCTCAAGCCCTTGAGTTTGTTCGGGCAGCAGGAGAAGACTATCGCACAACACGAGATGACCATGTGAGGGCTGGGGAGGTGGCTCTGTCGCTTGTTTGCCTAGTGTGCATAAGACCCTGGGCTCGATGCCCAGCGCCATATAAGCCAGGTGTGATGGTTCAAACCTACAGTCCCAGCACGTGGGAGGTAGAGGTAGGAGGATGCCAAGTTCAAGATCATCTTTGACTACATAGGGAAGTTGATGCTAGCATGGGCTAGAGACCTTGTCTCAAAAGAAAAATAAATAATTTAAGGGATATTAACATGGGAACAGCAATGTACCCACTGATTTTGAAAACACTGCAGCTCCTAAAGTGATTGGCCACCACCAAATCCTTCTTTGCCCCCAAGTGACTCTTAGAATCTTAACCTAAAAGAGCATGAGGAATGATTCCAACGTGATGCTTTTCTTTGTCCACAATTCATTCTCCTCATAAACACACAGACAAGTGCCTCATCTCCAGGAGCATTATGATTAAAGTTCTCTCTTACATTATTTATTTTATTCAAATAACATAGCAATATGACTAGAATGATAAATATATTTTTATGGAAAGAACTTTATGTTTTTTATTTTCTATATTCATTGTTTATGTCTTATTTTCTTTAGCTTATAGATGAATTTCTTTACCTTAAAATCTTTCTTAGTTTCTTATTTACAACGCATCAGCCATTCTGTGGCACTGAAAGCATGGTACCTTATTCTGTCTGGATGCTTGTTCATTTCATTGTTTGCAATGGACAGAACAAAATACAAGCAAATCAACCATCTAAACAAACAAAAAAAGTTCAAGGCCAGCCAGATCTACAGAGTGAGTTCCAAGATAGCCAGAGTGACTTCCAGAGAAACTAAAACAAACAAAACAAAACAAAAAACAAAACAACAAACAAAAAACACACAACGTCTTTCGACTTTGTATTTGGATTACAGAGTTGAACAAAGTCACATATGTGAAACTGTGAAATACTTCTAGTTTTCTAAGCAAGAGTTGACTTGATAATCTACTGCACTAACAATAGACTCATTGCAATTTAAGAAATCAATCAAATTATGTTAGGGTACAGAGACATCTGTTACTGATGCTTCCTTCAATATTCATCTTTGAGACTGGCAAGATTTAGCAAATCTTTGCACAGGTAAGACTTTATGCTTAGACCCTGCAGTCTTCTTGTCATTATTGGATTCAGGCAAACAACTCAAAGCTCATGCTACATGTAGGGATCCCAATGCATCCGTCTGTAATAGCTAAGGCATCCCAGACCAAGCTATCATTTTGGCCCTCTTGAACTACCATTTCAGGTCCTCTGACTCTTGCCTACTGAGACTATTTTAGAGCCCTCTGATGTTTGTGGGGGATAAGGCATGACTCAAAACACTATCCTCTAACACCACAACACTGCAGTAAGAGTAATCATACAAAGGCACACTATGCAGTGATGAAATCAGATAGCACTGATCCCAAAGTTCAACTCCAGAAGACGCCTCAGTCAATGCCTCTTTTCTAATGTCCCTATTGTCAACCATGAGTTCTCTCCATATTGTTTCACAATTCCAAGGATCTGGAACTTTCTAGATTCTGATTCTTCTAGTACCTGGTGAAAGAAAGCCCACACATTCACTAGAAGGGTGTCTAGGTCTGATTATAATTATAATTTGTCATGAACAACAGCTCTTCTGATCCAAACAGATCTGGGATTCCTTGTTTCATAACCAAATGACCCAGTAAGCAGCTTTTCTAACTAGTAAGTAAAGGTTTCCATGCAGGAAAACCCACTATCCCTGCATACACTAGTCAGTTGTGGTTTTC
>OZ030018.1:13555000-13667500 GCA_964023405.1 Apodemus agrarius
TGGACACAAAAACAAGTGGAAGAAGACAATTCTGTTTATCACAGATACAGAGGAAAAACTAGTAAAGAAGGTACTATCAAGCAAATATCTTCTACAAAATGTGAAACCCAAAGATTTCCACAGGCAGAAACAGTGACAAAAAGAGGCTCTACAACCTGTGAACAAAGTGGTACTAGGGGTCGCGAACCGGGTCAAGTTAAAACTGGAGTCAAGAATTAATTACTATTATGGCTACAAACTTAGAAATTATAATGGTACCTATGATGGTGATAAATATACTGGTTATACCATATGTAGTTATGCTGGGCTATAACTATAGGCACCATATCAACCCAGCCCTGTGAGAGGTAGAGACAGGATCTCTGGGAGTTGCCGGCCACCAGAGAGTGAGAGAGATAGAACAGGGCATTTGATGTTCTCATTTGATGTGTGGCCTCCACTCATACATGCTTCTGTACTCACACATATATCAATGCACATACCATCACACACACACACACACACACACACACACACACACACACACTGAAGAAATGAGCCTTCATTGTTAGTCAAGGACAGCTAAGGAATTTTTGTTACTGCAGCAAACCTGTGCCCAGCCTCCTCGACAAACCCCCTCACAGAGCCATGGGTGACTGCACTCACTTGCTCTGATCCTGAGGTCACTGAGGTCAAACACTGATTATACCAAAATGTAATTATACTGGGTATAATAATAGGAACTTTGGATATGGGGATAGGACAAAACATCTAAAGAGGGTGTCAGCCACCAAAAGTAATTTCCAGCCATACTAAAGGAGATCGTAGTAAGAAAGGAAGAGATGTAGGGAAATCGTTTTTCCGGGATGACATTGACAACTGTGTGTTCGTCTGCTGACCAAAGGAAGATGCCGAGTCAGTAAAAGATTTTCTTGTGTACACCGTACATTCATACCCAACAGTAGAAAGCTGCCAAAATGTATTTTTTTAACTTTGTCCTTTGATATTTGTGTTGTGAGTCAATATTGATTTATGTCTATATAAATTTTATTTGTATGACTTCACATTAATATTTTAAAAATGCTTTCTTGTGTGAAAATAAATAACCAGCAAGAATTCAAGGCAAAATCAGTCTTTCTGTGCATTCATTCAACTCTGAGTAAGGGCCTTACAAATCTTTGGTGACTGCACACTTTCCCAAGCACTATAGTGTGACAGTGGTGAATGAGAAATATAAATGTCCAGAGAAAGACCTCAAGAGGTACAATGAGGTGTGCATTCCTTGTGCATAGCTTTATACCAGAAGTATTTCAAATTTGCTTTAAAGATTATGAAGTATTTATATATAGGACCACAATGTAAGCCTGAAGTTGATTTCTATTTTATCTATAACTTAAATGCATGCTTACAGGAATGAAATATTTTCAATGTGACTACCTCTTTTTGTTGTTGTTATTGTTGTTGTTGTTGTCATTGTTGTTTTATTAGATAATTTCTTTATTTACATTTCAAATGTTTTCCCCTTTCCAGGTCTCCCCTTCAGAAACCCCCTATCCCATTTCCCCCTTCACCTACCTCTATGAGGGTGTTCCCCTACCCACCCACCCACTCCTGTCTTCCTGCCCTGGCATTTCCCCACACTGGGGACATCGAACACCCTCAGGCCCAAGGGCCACTACTCCCACTGATGTCCAACAAGGTCATCCTTTGCGACATATATGGCCAGAGCCATGGGTCCCTGCATATGTACTCTTTGGTTGGTGGTCGAGGCCCCAGGAGCTCCCAGGGGTCTGGCCTATTGACACTGTTGCTTCCTCCATGGGGTTGAAAACCCCTTCAGCTCCTTCAGTCCTTTCTCTACCACCTCCATCCAGGACCCCCACACTCAGTCCAAAGGTTGGCTGCGAGCATCTGCCTCTGTATTTGTCAGGCTCTGGCAGAGCCTCTCAGGAGACAGCCATATCAGGCTTCCATACGTGACTACATCTTAATCACCATCTTTTTCTCTATTTTTATGTGTGTGTGTGTGTATGTATGTATGTATGTATGTATGTATTTTATATATACAAGTACACCATTGCTCTCTTCAGACACACCAGACGAGGGCATCAGATACCATCACAGATGGTTGTAAGCCATCATGTGGTTGCTGGGAATTGAACTCAGGACCTTTGGAAGAGCAGTCATTGTTCTTATCCATTGATCCACCTTTCCAGCCCCATGTATTTGTGAATATATAAATATGTATATATGTATATACATATACGTGTGTGTGTGTGTGTGTGTGTGTGTGTGTGTATGTGTGTGTGTGTAACCAGCATTTGACCTTGGTAACCTCAGACTCAGAGCAAGTGAGAGCAATCATTGCTGGCTCTATGAGGGGGCTTGTCGAGGAAGCGGGGCAGGGGGTTGCTGCAGTAATAAAAACTCCTTACCTGTCCTTGACCTAGCAATGAAGGCTCATTTCTTCAGTGTAAGTGTGTGTGTGTGTGTGTGTGTGTGTGTGTGTGTGTGTGAGAGAGAGAGAGAGAGAGAGAGAGAGAGAGAGAGATGGGGTATGAGAATTTAAGTGTATATATATGTGAATGTATGTGTATATCTATATGTATGTATCTATATGTACATATGTGTGTGTGTGTGTGTGTGTGTGTGTGTGTGTGTGTGTGTAGTATGTGAGTGCAGGAGTGTGTGTGCCCTTGCATGAGTATGGAGGTAGGGGGACAGCCCTCAGAAGTCAGTGCTTTCCTCCCATTGGAGGCTTTTGGTGTTCAAACTTAAGCCATCAGGGCTGAGTCACCGAAACTTTCCTTGGAGCCAGTCACAATCGTTTCATGAGAGCAGATATGGAATGTTTCACTGTGTTGTCCGTCAGGATACAAAAGTGTTATATTTTGGATTTCCAGATTAGAGAGTCTTAGTCTGTACCTCACAATTACATAGTGCTGCTTAAGGCCCTTCAGTTCCTCCTGCGTCATCATCACTGGCACATGTTCATTGCATAAATTGGCATGTTTCGTCACAGTATTCTCAAGTGTAGAATATGTATTTGATCCTATTCCTCTGCCCTCCCCCGTCAGTCTCTACTCCTAATGGTCCCTGTCTTAAATATTCCCCCCTCGGCTTTCAAGTCATTTTTAAAAGTCTTATTCTATATAAAATTAAAAATGAGGACTAATATTTACATATTTCACTTAGCAGGCTGATCCTTCGGTTCCATCCATTTCCCAGTCCATCACTGTGGGGAAGTCAGCGTAGCAAGTACTTGAAGTCAAGAGCTGCGTACACTTTTATATAGGCTAGAGCCCAAGCCTAGGGAATAGAGCCACCCAAGGTAGGCTGGGTCCTCCCCTACCATCATCAAGCTAAGTCCCCACAGACATGCCAATCTGATCTAGACAGTTTCTCACCGAGGCTCTTCCAGTTGATTTCAAGTTAGGTCGAGTTGGCAATTAAAACTATCCCACTAGGGGATGCTGGAGAGATAGCTCAGTGGTTAATAGCAATGGTTGCTCTTCCAGAGGATCTGAGTTCAATGCCCAGCACCCATATGACAACTTACAACTGTCTGTAACCCCAGTTCGAGGGAACCCAACACCTTCACACAGACATGAATGCAGGCAAAAGCACCAATGCACATAAAGTAAAATTAAACACAACTTAAAAAAAAAGCTATCTCATTTATTAAGCAGGCTACAGCAAAACAGAGAAATCTCTACAAAGGTTTCAGTTAGTATCTGATAACACTCAGCTTTTACATGAGTGAGAGGCAGTGGTCTACTAAATTTATGCATTCCAAAGGATTTACTTGACAGGTTATACACAGAAATAAATGCTAAATGTCTAGTAAGAGGACAAAAGCAGCCCCAAATAATTTGGTTCTGGATCTGCAATATCCATCTCTCCAGAGTCACCATAGACTAGCCAATCAGGTTTGTAGAATATTCAATATGGGCAGGATATATCGTTTTTCTTTTGAGAACTTCAATTTGTAGCTAACTAAAGATTACTAAAAAGTCAGACTTAGAAAATGTTCCCTTAGCTGGGCGTGGTGGCGCCCGCCTTTAATCCCAGCACTTGGGAGGTAGAGGCAGGCAGATTTCTGAGTTCGAGGCCAGCCTGGTCTACAGAGTGAGTTCCAGGACAGCCAGGGCTACACAGAGAAACCCTGTCTCAAAAAAACAAGCAAAAAAAAAAAAAAAAGAAAGAAGAAAGAAAACGTTCCCTTAAAACACTGGTTAATAATCTGAAGGCCAAGGGTTAGCGTTCAAAGTCCTCAAAGAAATGTGCACAGAAATTCTTTCACGAGAATGAAAAGACTCCCGTAAGCTGGCATTCCTGTGCCTGTCTTCCCTCATATTTCTTTTGGAAACCAGTAGAGTTCCTACCTCTCGCTCACCTCCAGTAAGACGGGCCTGTGTCATGATAAAGCACCCTAACAACATAGGCTTCCATCCTAGAAGCCAAAACCCCAGCCACTGAGAGATGAAGCAGTGTTAGGGGACTTAGCTGCACAGACGCCATTTCCTGTGAATCCAAAAATAGTCTTCAGCCACTTAAAGGAAAGTGGATCGCAACAACAACAACAACAACAACAACAACAACAACAAAACACAAGTTGTCAGCGCAGGCTATTTTTAGAGTCTTCGGAGAACAGAATTAAAAGACAGCAATGACTTTCAGATAAAAACATCTTCGTAAACTTGAGCCTGGGCTGGCCTCGAACTCGTGATCCTCCTGCCTCTGCCTCCTTCAGCAAATCCTACCGGCGTGCGCCACCAGCCGGGTGTGGTGGCGCACGCCTGTAATCCCAGCACTTGGGAGGCAGAGGCAGGCGGATTTCTGAGTTCGAGGCCAGCTTGGTCTACAGAGTGAGTTCCAGGACAGCCAGGACCACACAGAGAAACCCTGTCTCGGGGGAAAAAAAAAAAAAAAAAAAAAAAACTTGAGCCTGTCTTCCAAAAGTCAAATGATCCTGACAGGAAATGAACTTCCATTAGATTTCTTCAGAAGTGGCATTTGCACAGAGCCCGCTCGCTGAGGAGGGTTCAAAGCTGAAGGTCTAACCCGCTGAAAACATTTCTGATTATCACTGCTTCCCTAGAAAGTGTCTGAAGCAAGGCCCTTTCTGGAAACGGGGTTCAATATCTCCACCACCCGACAAGAGGGCCAGGTGGGAATGGAGGAAGTCTGTCAGAGATCAATACGGATCCAGTTAAGTAAGGTTGTCTGCGAAGACCAGTTCTCTTCACTGAGCTGCAGAGGCAGCCAGAGACTTGAGAGTCAACCCTGCTGCTTCCTTCAGGTCAAGTTCCCAGAGGACAGTGTGGGAGTTTGAGAATTTTCTAGCTCTGTTTGGGGAGGTTTAGGAAATTCAACCTTACTGAAAGGAGCAAATGCCTGTGGGTGGGTGTCTTAGGGTTTCTATTCCTGCACAAACATCATGACCAAGAAGCAAGTTGGGGAGGAAAGGGTTTATTGAGCTTACACTTCCACACAGCTGTTCATCACCAAAGGAAGGTCAGGACTGGAACTGAAGCAGGTCAGAAGCAGGAGCTGATGCAGAGGCCATGGAGGGATGTTCCTTACTGGCTTGCTTCCCCTGGCTTGCTCAGCCTGCTCTCTTATAGAACCCAAGAATACCAGCCCAGAGATGGCACCACCCACAAGGAGCCCTCCTTCACTTGATCACTAATTGAGAAAATGCCCCAAAGCTGGATCTCGTAGAGGCACTTCCCCAAGTGAAGCTCCTTTTCCTATGATAACTCCAGCCTGTGTCAAGTTGACACACCAAACTAGCCAGTACAGTGGCCTTTGACAGCCTAACGCCCCACATCACTTCTGCTTTGTCTCTGCTTCCTGCTTGCATTTGAAGGCCTGGGGTCTCAGCTTCCTGCTCCGATCACTGTGTCTGCCACTAGCTGCCATGCTCAACACTGAGAGGGACTCTTACCCCTCAGGCATGCTAAGGCAAGATAAACTCTTCCTTCTGTAGGTTGGCTTGGCCATGCATGTATCACAGCAACAGAAAGTAACTAATAAAGATGAAGACATGACATAGCATTTGGTCTCAAAATGTAGGAGCCTTTGTCAACTTTCATTAAATGCAGCTTTTCAACATATAAGCTCTTCATACAGTGAGCACATCTCTAGAAACGACAATAACCTTACACACTAAGGAGACTGGATGGTTCCTTGATTTTCATGAATCATTCCAGGTTATCTCTTTAGAAACATGACTGTCCTTTATTACATAGGCCCCAGTTGAATAATAAGCACTCTTGAGAGCATGCTGTTCAGAACAGCTACAGAGAAGTCAAGAATTACTAAAATGAATTCATATTGGATTTGGAAGCCAGGAGAAAACATAGAAAGCATAAACTTCAACTGATACAGTCATGAGAGAATCCTTTCTGGGTATAAGACTAAAGGTGTAAGAAGGCATTAACATGCGTGTACCAGTGACATGAGAAGTAGAAGTTAAATTGTCTAGGGAAAAAAGAGGACTATTGCTAAAGAGGAGAAAAGAAAGTGGAGAGGTAGTATATGCTGGGATAAAAACTATTTCTTTACCTTTTATTGTAATAAATTACAATATGTTTTATGCTATAAAATTTATAAATTAATTCTTTATATGGTAACCTAGTACAATAAAATATAAAGACAATTTACCAAAGGGCGCTATTAACAAATGGAAAAACCAATACAACACTAAACCCATGTCTACAGATATTGAAAGAGAAGAAAGAGTAACCACTCCTAGCTTACAAAGACCCAGAAAAGAATCAATTAGGGAATATTTAAGGCAATTACAAATTGGAAAAGGACTTCCACAGAAACATCTTCAAAGAAAGCAGGTGAGTCCCAAACACCAATTAACATTCTATATTGTCCAAAGCGAACGTGATTTTCAGTCATCAAACAGCACACACTGCGTTTGTCTATAGCATTTTCTAGGAATCATTGTGCAGCAGTAATAGTCTGATAACTTTATTTCTGCTGGTATTTAATAGCTCGATATGAACAGGTATCACTGTTCTGCCTATTTCACCAATGAGAAAATGAAAGAATAGGACTGTGAGGAGTTTAGATGAAATCCCAAGTGTAGCCATTTGCAGAGTCAGGCTCTAACTAAACCTTGTCACGTGATCTCATAGCTCTGCTCTCGGGCACCATATCTGAGTAGTGCTGGGTGCAAGTTTGTACAACTGGCTTATTTGCTAAGAAGAACCACGTTTGACACACACATATTTTTGAGTAGAGTATGAGAAATTTAATGACTATGACGTACACATGTGGGGGATGGAACTTCCACAACACCCTAGGGACTATGACACAAAGAATAACAGCGGGGGAGGCGGGAGATCCCCTGGGGGAACCTGAAAATACATAAAAAGCAAATGAAGGACTGAGGAATGCATGACTGAGGAAGTCTATTATGGGAGTATCTTCTCAGCAACCTCGGAAACAAAGTTACTGGCAGCAAAGAAGAGTTACGGGACTGGAAGAGAGACGTGCCATGATGAAGCCAAGGTTATCCCCAGAAGGGCGGAGTCACTAGGTCAGGAGATCTCCAGGCCCTCTGGCTTCAACCCTAGCAGCCTTCTCAGTGCTGGGACTAAGGGCATACTTTTAATTGCATAGTTTTGTGGTATTGAGTGCAGTCATGTATTCACAACAAGCACTTGGACAACAGCAGACCATTTACGTGTCATTCATGACCTTACAGCCTGAAAGTATGTACCACCATGGGTACTAGCTGTATGTAATTTACTGCCAGCTTGGTTTGTGTGTGTCCTGTGATATTCAATCCATGATGAAACTGCCTAGTAATGCATTTCTTAGAATGCATTTATGCTGCTAGGCAGTGTCTGGTTGTTCATTTTCCAACAATGAATATCCAAAGGTCCTTTTACTTTGCAAGACTGAAACTGACTTCCCACTCCTCCTCCTCCTCCACAGTCCTTGGCAACTACCATTCTCTGCTCTGTCCTTGTGATATGGACTGTGCTAGAGTCTTTTCCCCAGCCTCAATGTGTGTGTGTGTGTGTGTGTGTGTGTGTGTGTGCGCGCAAGCAAGATGGCTATGTGGGGAAAGGCACTTACTTGCCACTAAGTTTGATGGGAAGAATCGGATCCCTGAAACCCATGGGATGTAGGGCAAGAGCTGACTCCCACACGTTGTCCCCTGATCTCCACATGTATGTCCTTCCACATCCATAAATAAATAATAGAATAAAGGAAACGGTGTTTTCCATGGCGTCTGCACCATGTTTGCGTTTGCATCTGTAGTGCACAGAACTCCAGTGTGTCCCTACGTCTGGCACTAATTGCTGTTTTCATGGAGTACCTGTCCCACTGAATCCAAGATTATCTTACTACGATTTCTTTTTGTTGTTGTTGTTTTGGTTTGGTTTGGTTTGGGTTTTTCCTGACAGGGTTTCTCTGTACAGTTCTGGCTGTCCTGGAACTCACTCTGTAGACCAGTCTGGCCTAGAACTCAGAAATCCTCCTGCCTCTGCCTCCCAAGTGCTGGGATTAAGGGTGTGTGCCACCACGCCCGGCCTTACTACGATTTCTAACTGGTAAGGCTGAGCTCTCTTCTTATGCATGTCGCCTGTTATGCACCATTATTGGAGTTTCATGTGGACTGTGAGTTGTGTGTTGGGTATTCCGAGCTTTTGGGCTAACATCCACTTATCAGTGAGTGCATACCATGTGTGTTCTTTTGTGACTGAGTTACCTCACTCAGGATGATATTTTCTAGTTCCATCCATTTGCCTGCGAATTTCATGAAGTCATTGTTTTTCATAGCTGAGTAGTCTCCATTGTGTAAATGTACCACAATTTCTGTATCCATTCCTCCCTTGAAGGACATCTGGGTTGTTTCCAGCTTCTCGATATTATAAATAAGTCTGCTCTGAACACAGTGGAGCATGTGTCCTTGTTATAGGTTGGAGCATCTTCTGAGTATATGCCCAACAGTGGTATAGACAGGTCCTCAGGTAGAACTGTGTCCAATTTCCTGAGGAGCCACTAGACTGTTTTCCAGAGTCACTGCACCAACTTGCAATCCCACCAGCCATGAAGGAGTGTTCAGCTCTTGGTGCAATACCCAAGAAGTCATTGCCAAGTCTATTATCATAAAGATTCCCCTCTGTCTTCACCCAAGAACTTTACAGTTTCAGCTCTTTGGTCTCTTTTGAATTGACTTTTGTGCGGTGTGAGTCATTTTTCTCCGTGTGTACATTGATTTCCCTCACAGCATTTGTGCAGAGATTAGCCTTTGCTGATGGAGCAACCTCGGCTACTCAAGAATCTTTCTTATTTCTGTGTACAAAGAGACTCTGGACTTTGTTTCATTGATTTATATGCTCTGACTTTACGGCACTCTTTGTGGGGGATGGGGTAGTGGAGTATATGTGTGAGAGGGCGACAGGCTGGAAGGAGGGAGGGGCCAGGTGATGCTGGCAGTCAGTCTCAGGGTTCTGGAAGTGCTAGACAAGCATTCTACCAATTAAACCAAGCGACATCCCCAGAACAAGTTTTTTGGTTGTTATTGGTTTTTTGTTGTTGTTGTTGTTGTTGTTGTTAACTTCTGTGTCCTTTATGTATCATACTGATTCTACTGCTCCCGATCAATAAATACACAGAAGTCCCAGCTTTTCTACACCCATCCTGGAATTGGAATCATCCGTCTTGAGTCTCAGCCATCAGTGATGTGCAGTGGAACAGTGCTCATGCTCCAGCTCATTTCTCTGATGACGAATAAAGATAAACATCTTCTTGGGCAAACATTATAATAGATGTTCTCATAGCTTCTGGTTGGAATGCTTGTTCAGATCTGTTTATCTTAAATTGAATTTATGTGTTCTCTGTATACTCGAGAAACATTTTTTTTGTCTTAAAAGCATGCTACATTTCTTTGCTCACACTGTACCTAACCTTGGCATAGCGTGTATTATATGCTTTGATAAAACACAATTTATCTTGTCTTGATTTGCGTGGGTTGGCTTGTAGTCTAGGAAGGTTTTACCTTTACTTCAAAGTCATTTTAGACGCTTTAGCTTTCAGAGATTTAGATGTTGAGCTTTTGTATTTGTACTGGTGATTCTGGGTTAATTCTCATATATGGTGTAATTAGGGTCATTTGAATGATCTGGAACCACATTCTTCTTTTCAAATTTGAGGATCGATTTATTTGTATCCTTTCAGTTTCCAGTTTATCCCACGCCCCATGCAACTATCCCTCTCTAATTAATGATCTTCTATGCTTAACACACTCACACCAGTGCATGCACACAAAGCACACACACACACACACACACACACACACACACACACACCGCTGAATCTAGTTAGTGTTGCTTTTATTTGCATGTATTTAGGACTGACCGCTTAAGATTGGGGTCTTATCCCAGGAAACAAGAATGGTGTAGAGCCACAATTTAAAAGCAACCGGCCAGAACAGATATGAGAGAAGCCCGATGATGAGCAGGTATACAAACGCCATAATGAAAATAAACTAATGAAAACCAATTATTTTGAACCTAAACAAATTACTCACAGAGACAAAGAATCCACTTTTGGTTTCTTCATGTTATTCTATTGGCTGTTCCTTTAGGGCCACACTATCTTAAAAAGAGTAGTTTAAGTCAGAAAATTAATTGGTGTTTTTTTTTTTTATTTTTCCAAACAATCCTGATTTTTCTGGGTTTATTGCTTTTGTTGCTGCTGCTATTTGTTTTTACGCAAAATCATTTTTCTACAAAAAAAAAAAAAAAAAAAAAAAAAAAAGCCCAGGAGATTTTAACTGGGAATGCATTGTGCTTGAATCTGATCCAAAGTTTCCTATGTTAAAGACTCAGACGGCAGCTAATAGGACTTTTTGGAAAGGACTGGCTCCCAAGGGCTCTGACTTCACCCATGGATCAATTCACGGATAGAGTCGCAATCAGATGACATTATTGGGAAGTGGTGGGGACTTAGGAATCCAGGCCTGGCTGGAGACAGCAGGTCAGTAGGGCACGCCTTTGCAAACCGACCTGTCTGCCTCTGCTTCCTGGATGATGGGATCAGAACCGCTTGGCTCAGGCGTGCTCTGGCTGCCGTGATGATGCTCTGCCTCATCTTGGCCCACAGTAACAGGGCACTCTCAGAACTGAACCTCCAGGATTGTCAACAGCAGCAGCAGCAACAACAGCAGCAAGAGCAGCAGCAACAACAACAACAACAACCCCTCTTCTTTCATTTCAAGACATTTTCTCAGATGCTTGCCACTGACCCAACAGACTATCTTGAGAAGACTGTGCTCTTACCAGCAACATGGCATCTTATTTTGGGGGTTTTTCATGTGTTGTAGTCGGACTTGGTGGTTTGCAATGCAGACAGACTGCGAGCAGCACATTTTATTCAGTTTACCTCGCATAATTCATATTCTGGCCGCTAAGTATAACATCATGTGCCTTATCTTCATTTCATTTTCTCAGTAACTAACCTATAAAAGAGTTAGATTTTGCTACTGACTTTTTCCTATCCTCTGTAGAATTTATTTCTTATGACTGTTAGCCAGGTGCAATAAATAAGCAAGAAAAAGGAAATTATGAAAGGAATTAAAAAGGTCTTTAATTCATTAATTTTAAAGTTGCTCTTTTTGGGGAAAATGTGTCAGGAGCCATAATGGGACAAGCTAATAACTAGCAGGTGATCATCCTGAAATGGCCTGCTTCCAATTATTATATAATCTGTGACAGGTGCGCCCTTATTAAGCACGGCTATAAGGGATTCATTTTAGGAAAGATTCCTGCTATTAATATGCTTTTCCTTAGCTACAATGAATAAATAAATACATCTTTAAAAAAAAAAGGAGCTGGAGATATGGCTCAGCAGTTAAGAGCACTGACTGCTCTTCCGAAGGTCCTGAGTTCAAATCCCAGCAACCACAAGGTGGCTTACAACCATCTGTAATGAGATCTGACGCCCTCTTCTGGAGTGTCTGAAGACAGCTACAGTGTACTTAGCTACAACTAGTAAATAAATACATCTTTAAAAAAAATATGCTTTTCCTTATTATTAAATATATATAACAATCACTAAGTAGTAGCACAACCCTTTGGAGCAGATCTCTGCAGAGCCATGAAAATGTACTGTCTTGTAGTGATGTTACTTAGACAAATAGATGACTTAAGTCTTAATGATGATCCTTTAAAAATTCCTAAAATTATATCTGTGATTATTAAGCTCTTTTATAGTAGGATTGCTATTAGGTCCTTTTCTGATAGTCAAAACTGCAGTGAGGACTCTGCCAGTCTCCCAAGTGTCACCAGTTAATTGCTCTTAGATGGCAACCAGACTTTCTCCTACTCAGAGCACATTCTGAGAGGTTGAAAAACAATTAACCAAAGGTCATAAAAAGGAACCAATGATTCCTTATAGGTGCTAGTACAGAAGATAAAATATTGACTGGGTTTACCTATATAAAACTTCACTAATAATAATAATAATTTAGTTATGGTTTTAAACCTTCAGTGAACCTGTGGAAGCTGAGACAGGTGATGGATATTTAGTCAGATAATTACTCCTTTTCCTTTTTCTTTCTTTCTTTTCTTTTTGTTTTTTTTTAATTTGTTTGTTTGTTTTTGTTTTTCAAGACAGGGTCTCTCCATGTAGCCCTGGCTGTCCTGGAACCTGGAACTCACTCTGTAGACCAGGCTGGCCTCGAACTCAAAAATCTGCCTGCCTTGCCTCCCAAATGCTGGAATTAAAGGTGTGTGCCACCACTGCCTGGCCAGATAATTACTCCTAATGGCTCCTAATGGATATGCGTGTAAACAGTCTCTGTTGTAAACTTCTACTTCAATTTATGATTTGATTTTTTGTGTAAACTTGTGATGAACTTTGTAACATGTGATCATGTATTCTGAAAGATGTGTAAGTACTGAGGATAAAGATAATAAACACTATAACCACTTCTCTAATTGTTCCATTTTCTTCCTGAGACTTCCCACTAGCAGGCTGAAAGTTAGAGCCCAGCAGTTCCTGCTGACATAGAACAAAGGCCTCATTGCTTAATCCTCCCCTGTTAGGCTACGGGTGTCAATCACCTAAGCCAGCAGTCTTTTACCCTCAGAAAGAGCAAGAACGTTTTTAGGACTTTTTAGAAATTATGAGCATTTCAGTACAGTTAGAGAGCTAGAAAGCCCTGAGTCCCACAGACTTTAAAACCATCCCGAGTCCTACTCTGTGCCCCCCCCCCCCCGGTCCTGAAGACCCAAAGCTGCAAGATCTCCATGGCTACAGGGCAACAAAAGGATAACTGAGAGGGGTCCCGGGGAAGATCCAGTATGGATGATGATGCAGACAGAAGCCAGATGCCGCATTGCAACGAACATTTCCAAGTGAAGTTGTGTGGACAGAGGTGGTCTGCTGTGGAATACATTGTGACAGACTACAGTTAGTGTGCGTAATTTTTTTAGCTTCTCCAGGCAGCTGTTGACTTTCTTAGGAGTTTTTGCTATAGTTTATTGTTTAGATTTGTTCTCCGTTGGCCGGGCGGTGGTGGCGCACGCCTTTAATCCGAGCACTTGGGAGGCAGAGGCAGGCGGATTTCTGAGTTCGAGGCTAGCCTGGTCTACAGAGTGAGTTCCAGGACAGCCAGGACTACACAGAGAAACCCTGTTTCGAAAAACAAGGAAAAAAAATTGTTCTCCGTTGATATCGATTGGCACTTGGGTTGCTCTTCACATAGACATCTATGTTTTTGTTATTTTTATTTTATGTGTATTGGTGTTTTTCCTGCATGCGTGCCTGTGTGAGGCTGTCAGGTCACCTGGAACTGGAGATACACACATTTGTGAACTTCCGTGTGGGTGCTGGGAATTGAACCCAGGTCCTATGGAAGAGCAACCAGACAACCAGTGCTCTTAACCGCTGAGCCATCTCTCCAGCCCCCTTTATTTGGTCTCTTTGTTATTTTTGTCTTTTTTAATTCAGTATTTGGGAAACTTTATTCAAGGCCATTTCTCGACTACATCATTTTTTTCAGGATCTTCTGGAGATACAGGATAGCATTTCATCTTAAAGACTGTGGATGAATACTCACATGGACGGTTTCTCCCCTTCTCCCGTGTCCAGGGAATTCATTCATACAGTTTTCGGCTTTCCTCCGCCCCTCCCCCTCTCCTTCCCTCCCTCCCTCTTTGAGAAGGATTTTCCCCTCCAATTTTTCCTACATCCAGGCTGATCTACTTCTCACTATGTAGTTATGCTGAAAATATTTAGTTTTCTTTGAGACTGCTCTCCTGTTTTGAGTAACTTGATGAACATTTTGCCAGTTTCCTTTTTTTTTTTTTTTTTTTTTTTTTTTTTGCATAACACGACTTCAAACTTTCCAGACATTTGGTTTGCAAGCTCTTTGGGGCTGGGATGGCTTTGTTCTGTGTGTGCTCTGCCCACCTGTCCAAAAAGGTCTGATTTGTTTTCCCCTGACTCCCTGCTGACCGCACCGGAGGACACTGCAGTTCGGCATTCAGACACTAGGGGGCGTGTGGCCACAGGCTCTTGCTGAAGCATCTTTGAAACTGGAGCATCAAACAGGAGGCCCAAGCAGAATCCTGAATGACACATACAGGCTAGAGGAACCGCACACCCCTTTCCGTCTACGGTGAATTAAAACTGGCCGTCGGCTTTTCTGGATCGGTTTTTGCCACCAATGGCAAATTCCTAGCTTCCTCGGCCAGCGCTAGACTCGCCAGGGTTCAGATCTTCTTAAGTCATATTTGCGTCTTGGAATGTCCCTATACCCTTCCGGTTATGCGTCTTTACTCAGACGTTGACACATTTTCAGGAGAAAGAGTATCTCCTAAAGTGACATTAGTGTCCCTAGGAGGGAGAGAGGGTCTGTGTGCATTCAGAGTCAAAGGCCCTAAGGGTCTTAAGACTTCGTTTAATGATGAGAATTTAGAATGTTTGAAGCGACGTTAATACATATCAGAAAAAATAGCTATGTTCTTTGGTGAATAAATGATGTGTTACAACCCCATATCCTGTGGGACAACTACATAGAGAATGCACATAAACAATACTAGGCACTGTAGTTAAGTGTGTTATGGTGGCTTTAAAAATATTTGCGCATGTGTGTGCCTGTTTATGTGCATGTGGGGGGGTGTGCGCGCATGCACATGTGGTATGTGCGCACGTGTATGTGTGCATGTATGGTGTGTGTGCGTGCATGTGTGTGGTGTGTTTGTGTGGTGTGTGTGCATATCTGTGCGTGTGTATGTGTGTGTGCATGGGTGTGGTGTGTGTGGTATATGTGTGTGCATGTGGGTGGGTGGGTGCATGTGTGTGTGGTGTGTGTGTACATGTGTGGTGTGTGAGTGTGCATGTGTGTGGTGTGTCTGTGTGCACGTGTGGTATGTGTGTGTGTGGCACGTAGGCATGGGTGTGGTATGTGTGTGGTGAGTGTGTGTGTGCATGTGTGCATGTGTGTGGTGTCTGTGAACATGTATGGTGTGTGTGCTTGGGTGTGGTGAGCATGTGTATGTGGGTGGGTGGATGCGTGTGTATTTGTGTGTGTGTGGTGTGTGTGTGTACATGGGTGTGGTGAGCATGTGTATGTGTGTGTGTGGATGCGTGTGTATGTGTGTGTGTGTGGTGTGTGTGTGTGTGTACATGGGTGTGGTATGTGTACATGGGTGTGGTGTGTGTGGTATGTGTGTATGGTATGTGTGTGTGAGTGTGTGTGCATGTGGGTGGGTAGATGCATGTGTGTGTGGTGTGTGTGTGGTATGTATGTGTGGTGTGTATGCGTGTGGGGGGGTGGTGTGGGGGGGCATACAATTGCCACATGACCCGTATATGGAAATCAGAGAACAACTTGCAGGAGTCAGTTCTCTCCTTCCAACAAGTTGGTCCTGTGATTCGAACCCAGGACCTGTGAATACCACGCAGCCTTGGTGGCAATCCCCTTACACTGACCATCTCACCTGCCCCATCTCTTTTCCTCTTCTTTTTTTTTTTTTTTTCATTTTGAAAACTGGGACATTTATCCACAAATCCAGTTTTCTCACCTTCTCAAGAGCAAATGGTTTTGTTAAGCTACTTAAAGGCGGGTACAGAAATCCAATCATGGGAACTCTGTGGTGATCTGTCTTCCGGTCCCACTGGATGGAGTTCTCGCAGGGTGGGCCTTGATGATGGAAACAGACAGGAATCTTAATTCTCTATAGCAGTTGGTTGTGGGGAGAAAGGCATTTCTGCCCCAGGAAGCAATTCTGTTTCTGAAAACCTTCCTGATTTTAGATTACTGCTGTCTCAACTCAGATACAATACCTCTGACCTTTCCTTTAAAAAAAAAAAATCTACGCCAAAATGGAGGCTTTGTTCCTGTGCTGTGTCTGCTGCTGTTGTTTGAGACAGGCAGGCCTCACATATATGGCCCTCCTGTCTCAACCCTACTCACGGCTGGGTTTACAAGCACATCCCACCATGCCCAGCTCAAGTAGACATTACATTTAATAAATGCTAAGATCTTACATTTCAGCCGGGCGGTGGTGGCGCACACCTTTAATCCCAGCACTTGGGAGGCAGGGGCAGGCGGATTTCTGAGCTTGAGGTCAGCCTGGTCTACAGAGTGAGTTCCAGGACAGCCAGGGCTATACAGAGAAACCCTGTCTCGGAAAACAAATTAAAAAAAAAGATTTTACATTTCAAAATATCAGTAGAACAGAAGACCCCTTAGAATGAAGAAACCCCATTCAAAGTTCATTTACAATCATTTCCTGTCAGAGGCGGAGAAACGCGCGCTCTCATTTAGTCTTTATTCTTTGCAATTCCATATATGCCATCAACATCACGTGATCATATATACCACCCATCCCCTCGTATCGCTCCCTCACCCTCCTAACTCCTTAAGTTGTTGTTGTTGGTGGTGGTGGTGGTGGTGGTGGCGGCGGCGGCAGCGGCGGCGGCGGCGACTTTGTTAGCCCACTAAGTCCAGTTAATGCTGCCAGTGTGTGTGTGTTGTGTGTGTGTTTATAGTGCCATCCATCGAGACATGCGCAACCCTACCAGTGGCCACATTCTCAAAGAAGACCCACTCTCCCCCAGTAACTCTCAACTGCCAATGCTTTCTCACTAAGGGATATATGGTCTGGAGAGCCTCCCCCCCCCCATATCCGTTCAGAAACTTCTGGCTTGATTTAAGTATTGTGCTGGAAACCAGGCCTGGGGAGAGCTCCTCAATGCAACAGTCCTGTCCTATCCAGAACATGGGATTGACCCAAAGGGCGTGGCCGTGCATGCCTTCAGCCATGTCGCTTTGGGAGGTGGAGGCTGGTGGATCTCTGTGACTTGGAGGCCAGCCTTGTCTGCATCCAAGGGTGCCCGGTGACACTGTGCCTTAAAAATCAAACAGGAAGAAGGATTTCCCAGCACTCTTTGCCCGTGTTCCTGCTCTTGCGGTTTTTATCCGCCCTCGCTTATGTGATGTTCCCTGAGCCCTGGTGGGGCTGAGGGGCTGATAAAAAGGCCCCATTCGGGGTCCAGTTTGCTAGAATCCTGACCTGCCTGGCGAGATGTGCCCGCTGGTAGAGTAGTAGTATCAAAAATAGGGTAACACTGTTTTTGCTGGATTTGAGATTTGTTCCACGGGAGGGAATTTCAGATCTGGAACCAAAACTCTCATCAGAACTCCATGGTTTGGGAGACGCTGGGCCTTAGGGTGGAAACTACTGTGGTTTGGTAAATGGTCGCATTCCCTGGAGCCTTTCCCGCTCATCTCAGTATTTCCGCGGCTGATCAGACATGCCGTCAGCGCCCCAGAGCTACACGATCCACAGCAGCAGCGACCACCAACTGTGCGTAAAAATTGTTTGAAAAATTCACCTGGCCAATCGTGACGTGAAAGCCTATCATCTCAGTATTTGGGAGGATCGGGAGCTCAAGGCCTTCTGCAGCTCTGCAGTGGCTATAAAGCCAGCCCTGGGCTACAGAAAATGTTTTAAAAACCCAACAACAACAACAACAACAACAGATTTTTAGGGTTCCCAAAATTGCACAGGAATCTACATGTAAGAGGATGAGGGGCCCACCCCCCAGTTGGTTGTGATTGGTAAATGAAGTTGCTGACGGCCAATGGCTGGGCAGAGAGACAGAGGCGGGACTTTAGAATCTGTGGGCAAGGGGACCTAGAGAGGAAGAAGGACTGAGAACTGCCATGATGGGCAAGAAGGAGGGCCAGGCCTAAGAAGAGAGAGCATGCCAATCATGTGAGAGCCGGGAAGAGCAGCCCCGCCCCACCCCACCCACTGAGTCTGGGACAGGAAGTAATAAATAACTCAGGGATAGTAGGAGGTGTCGCCGCGTGGAATTTTGGGAGTGGCTCAGCCAGTGAGGTGTTTAAGGCATATTAGACAGTGTGTGTGTGTGTGTGTCTGTGTGTGTGTGTGTGTGTTTGTATGTGTGTGTGTTTGTATGTGTGTGTATGTCTGTATGTCTATGTGTGTGTATGTGTTTGTATATATGTGTTTGTGTTTGTATGTGTGTATGTGTGTGTTTGTGTGTGTTTGTGTATGTGTGTGTACGTGTGTTTGTATGTGTGTATGTTTGTATGTGTGTGTGTTGTATGTATGTGTGTTTGTATGTGTGTGTGTGTTTGTATGTGTGTGTTTGTATGTGTGTGTGTTGTATGTATGTGTGTTTGTATGTGTGTGTGTTTGTATGTGTGTGTTTGTGTATGTGTGTGTATGTGTGTTTGTATGTGTGTGTATGTTTTATGTGTGTGTTGTATGTATGTGTGTTTGTGTGTGTGTGTTTGTATATGTGTGTGTGTATGTGTGTTTGTATGTGTGTGTATGTTTGTATGTGTGTGTGTTGTATGTATGTGTGTTTGTATGTATGTGTGTTTGTGTGTGTGTGTTTGTATGTGTGTGAGTTTGTATGTTTGTATGTGTGTGTAAGCGTGTCTTTCATTCAGGAACCTAGAACATTGGGGCGAGTATCGGGAAAGGCGCCCCTCCCTAGTTGGTTGGAGAGGTTCATAGACAGTGGCCAAGAGCAAACTGTTTTCCTGCCACTACCCCTACCTAAGTGGCACTGCTGAACAGCCATTCACACGGCGCTTACAATGTGCTGCGTATTAGTCTCCGGGTGACTCTGGGAGTCTGCGCTTCTGTTACATGCAAATTCTCGCCCTGCGAGCGTTGGGCATCCTCGAAGTCCACTCTCTGTGTCTGGAGTCATTCCCCCACGGACAGCAGAGGACAAACTGCTCCGACTGTCCTTTCCCACAACCCCTCGCCAACGTAGGCTTCTCTCGGCCGCTGAGCCTTGACCGCAGCGCCCTCCAGCGTCTTGTCACGGGGTGCTGGGCACACTGGACATTCTCTGGCAGAGTTCCAAGTGAATGCTGTCCCCATGGGGAGCACCGTCATCAACTAGCAGACTCCAAGCATGGGGAGCACCGTCATCAACCCTCAGACTCCAAGCATGGGGAGCACCGTCATCAACCCGCAGACTACAAGCGTGGGGAGCACCGTCATCAACCCGCAGACTCCAAGCATGGGAGCACCGTCATCAACTCTCGGGTTCCAAGCATGGGGAGCACTGTCATCAACTCGCAGACTCCAAGCATGGGGAGGACCGTCATCAACCCGCAGACTCCAAGCATGGGAGCACCGTCATCAACCCACAGACTCCAAGCATGGGGAGCACCGTCATCAACCCACAGACTCCAAGCATGGGGAGCACCGTCATCAACCCACAGACTCCAAGCGTGGGGAGCACCGTCATCAACCCACAGACTCCAAGCATGGGGAGCACCGTCATCAACTCGCGGGTTCCAAGCATGGGGAGCACCGTCATCAACCCGCAGACTCCAAGCATGCGTAACGTGCTGCGTCCCAAGCTTGGAATTCCCTTTAACATCACCCAGACCCTTTCTTCACCAGAGGCATTCAACATCGCGATGGGGACAGCTGAATTTTAGACAGATCAAACCCTCTAAGTTTAAGAAGGAGGAAGGGGAGCTACTCGTTAGGCCAAGGTTTAAATGTGAGTGATATTGTGTTCGTGAGAGAAAAAAAAAATCACCTTTTGCACAAAGCGTGACACCAAGCCATGGTCTTAAGCGAGAACCGCCTTGGAAACGACGTTCCTGTGGAGACAGGTTTCATAACAGACAGCATTTGTGTAACTTCAACTCCATCGCTTTGTATGTGTGAACAGCGCAATATGCCGTGCAGGGAGTGTTGTGGAATACATCTGCTTACCTCCTTGCACAGCTGAGTAAGATCTGGAAAATATGTTTTCCCATTTCAAAGAAGAAAAAAAAACACCCAAGGAGCCTTGCTGACGAACAGTTACATAAATTGCTTTACCTTGCCATTTCTACTTGTGTGACTACCAGAACAGCTGGCGGGGTTCAAGCCCGAGCTGTTTATTTTGGAGCTGTTAATGTGTCCAGGCAGACATTTTTATCCTAGGATTTTCAGTCACTCTGAACTGGGGTTAACTTCTAATAAACAGCACCCGGGCTTGCTTCGGGCTTCCTGTCACGTGTCCTGGTGACATGGAGGGAGGAGGACAGTACCCCATCCCGTGGAAAGGCAGCCTGAAGTGTCCCTCTACAGCCTCCTGCCAAGCTCAGACCCAAGCCAGTGAGCCCCACTCGGGGAATCTGAGTGTCACTGCAATCCGGCACAGGCTGATTCACTGCGTCACTGCAAAGGCCGGCGGTTCCAACCACCTGCAGAATCTCGACAGCTCAGTCTGGGTGTTTGTTGCACCGGCTCAGCAGTTCAGGCACAAGTTCTCTCCGCCACTGATTCCAAAGGAAGATAGCCACCACCGCGCGTCCCCTAAATGTGTCCCTGTCCTTTTGCCTCGGCCATGCTTTCAGATTCGCATCCTTCCTCCTCTCCTGTGTCATGCCAGCCTTGTGGATGCCTTAGCCACAGTGACATCCGCTGGAAAACACTGGAACTGGGACCTCGCCTCATCCCAGAAACCTCACACTCAAGTTTTCATGTTTATTATTTAGACATAGAACTCAATAGTGGACAGAGAAGGAGCATACAAATTCCAGCTGGATTAGGGGAGAAGGGCTTACCAAAAATTCAATAGAAAGAACAAAACTAATTTTAAAGATGTATGTGAATGGCTGTGAGAGATGATTAAATACTTTGGGAAATACACCGATGAGCATGTGAAATCGATCCCTAGCCTTCGGGCTTTTAAAATGTAGATTTCTAGCCGGGCAATGGTGGTACACGCCTTTAATCCCAGCAGTTGGGAGGCAGAGGCAGGCAGATTTATGAGTTTGAGACCAGCCTGGTCGACACAGTGAGTTCCAGGACAGCCAAGGGGCTACACAGAGAAAGCCTGTCTCAAAAAACAAAACAAAACAAAACAAAACAAAAAAGATTTCTTTTTAAAATAATGACACAAATTAAGTTAATATTAGTACGTTCAGGCTGTATTATTATTCGATGCCTCAAAATTACAAGTTTCCCTCTGCGCGGCTAGCGGGAGCACGGATCCTGTGTCTGCTCTGAGAATTGCACCCCGAGCTTTTCTCAGCCGTGCTTTTTCAGACTTCAGGAGCCTGTGTCCTCGAGACCATGCGCCAATAAGTGTGGGAGAACCTTCTACAGACCTCCTCCAATGTTGCCTGATAGCTATTTCTGTACTCTGCAAACTCTTCTTTTAAAAAGGATTGATTGATGATTGATTGATTGATTGATTTGTATGTATATATGTATGTATATATGTATGTATGAGTGCTCTATCTGCATGTACGCCTGCATGCCAGAAGAGGTCATTGGATCCCATTACAAATGGTTGTGAGCCACCATGTGGTTGCTGGGACTTGAACTCAGGACCTCTGGAAGAGCAGTCGGTGCTCTTAACTGCTAAACTCGCTCCCAGCCCCTCTGCGACCTCCTAGAGCTCGGTGGCCAGTAACCTTTCCCCTAACTGTGTCCTGGAATCTCACTCCCCAGGGCACAAGCTAGGATGAGTTCAGGCTTTATTTCAAATCTTCTCAACCTGCCGCTGAGTGCTGTCTGGTATCAGCATGTGAAGCTCCTGTTAACATGTTAAAATTCTACATTTGGAGCCGGGCGTGGTGGCGCACGCCTGTAATCCCAGCACTTGGGAGGCAGAGGCAGGCAGATTTCTGAGTTCGAGGCCAGTCTACAGAGTGAGTTCTAGGACAGCCAGGACTACACAGAGAAACCCTGTCTCAAAAAAACAAACAAAAAAAAATTGTTAAAAAAAAAAAAGCAGCAGCAACAACAACTTAATTTGATCTCTTTCCAAAGATACATAGCGTGACTTGCTTCTCAACATGGATGTAATGTCTTAATACTTAGTATGCTAAATGGATGGTAGGGGGGATTGTAATAGGAGTAAAAGTTTATCAGATACATGTCACAAAATATTTCAACCCCAAATCTACTCAGGCAAATGATTTTTACCTCCTTGTTGAATTCTTCAGAAGCTACAGCTCTTCAAAAATTTCATTGCTCAGTCCCGATATATATATATATATATATATATATATATATATATATATATATCAGGACATATATACATATATGTCATATATATATATATATATATGACAAGAGTTGTCATAAGAATTCTTCTCAGCAGCTGCATTTTTCAGCTTATGAAGTAGGAAGTGTTAGTGTGAATTTTGAACCCCTGAAAACTGAGTTGGCTAGAAGGTAATCCTGCCGTTTCTAGAACCATGTACCAAGAAACAGGTTTGAAAGATACAATATTAAAGACAGCCCGGCATTCTCGACACTCTTCCCTTTTCCCACGACACCCTTGCTGCGCGTCGGTGGCTTTGTCATGAGATCTGAGCTTGTCATGGACTACGATAGTCCACAAGGTCAGTCCTTCAACTTTTTCTAACGACAACTCCTTTTTGCTTCAGAAATTTTTTCATGACCCAGGTCATGATATACACATACTGGTACATACGATAAGCGTAGAAACCATACCCGTATTGATAATAAATCATCAAGAAATGTATTTGCACCCAACAAAGGGGAGATACAACCTATAAAGACCACCTCCAGTGGGTAGGCTTGGCCCCCAGTTGAGGGGTGGGGCCACTCATATATCTTGAAATTTTTAAATCGGAAATGTTCCTGTCCAAAGAAAAGATGGAAACAAACAAACAAAAAAAAAAAAAAAAAAAAAAGGGACGGAGACTGAAGGAAAGGCCAGCCAGAGACTGTCCCACCTAGGGATCCATCCCATCTGCAGACACCAAACCCTGACACTATTGCTGATGCCAAGAAGTGCTGGCTGGAGCCCAAATGACTGTTCTCTGAGAGGTCCTGCCAGCGCCCAACCAATACAGATGCAGGGACTCACCGCCAAACATCAGACTGAGCCCAAGGACCCCTCTAAGGGAGCTGAAGGGGATTAGAACCCCCTAAGAAGAACAATAGCAACTCACGGACCACCCAGAGCTCCCAGGGACTAATCCACCAACCAGAGAACACATGGAGGGAGCCAGGACTCCAGGTACATATGGAGCAGAGGATGGCCTTGTCTGACATCGGTGGGAGGCGAGGGAGGCTTGAAGCCCCAGCATAGGGGGATGCTAGAGGGGTGAGTCCGGAGTGGGTGAGCGGGTGGAGGAGCACCCTCATAGAGGCAAAGGGGAGGGGGGAGGGGGTATGGGATGGGCGGTTGGTGGAGGGGTAACCAGTAAGTGGGATATCATTTGAAATGTAAAATTAAAATTAAAAGAAAAAAGAAAAAAAGAAATCTATTTGCAAACAATTCCTTGACATGCAATTGGCTTTATCATTTATTATAGAAGAAAGCAAACTTCCATGGCAATGAGATGGGTGTCTCTGTTTATTTTTACAAGAAGAACCGAGTCTCGGCTGAGTATCAGATACTGCGGGGTTCACAGATTCTCCTTTTATTCTATCCGTTCTGACAATTCTGCTTCATAAATACACAGTAGGAAGTGGCAGAGCCATTTTGGGATCACCTCAGAAACCGTTGGAGAGTTTGTCCTAATCCTAAAACACAACTCATTTAATGATTTTTGTGAAAATCAGTGACCCGAACAGCAGTTTCTCAAACCAAACCTCTGACTATGATACAATCCAAAGGTTCGCTAATTTGACAAATCCTGAGGAAGGATGGTAGGGAAGAATTAAAATTTTTCTGAAGTTACTCCGTTATGTCGTTGTAGGAGTAGAAACCTTTCCGTGCAAAGCAACGCAACGACATTTGCAAGTTAAAGCATTCAACGACCTTTTCCTTGGAGCCGAAGTGTGCCAGGCTGTGCTTGCTGGCTTTGCACGGGTGTCTCTGTACCTGCACGCCACAGAAGTGTGCAAACTGCGTGTTCAGAAGAAGAGCTGCAGTGAGGTCGCATAGGGCAAAGCCAATGAGCCCTGCCCGAAGCACCTTCCGTTCGGTTGAGTTCCATTTAGAAGTAACTTGACTGACGTAACACGCTGACGTACAGCGAGGGCGCTGGGTAGAACAAGAGAAGAACGCCAGGCTGTCCTTAATATTTTATCTTTCAAGCCCGTCTCTTGGTGCACGGTTCCAGTTAGACCTAACTCTGAAATCCTACCTTCAGGGACCTCTTGCTGTTGCCACGCCTTTCACGCCCTCCGCATTCGGTTGCATTTGGGCCATTGTTTTTATTATTATTATTATTATTATTATTATTATTATTATTGGATATTTACATTTCAAATGTTGTTCCCCCCTCACCCCCACCCGGTTCCCTTCCTAAAACCCCTGTCCCATCTCCTGCTTCTATGAGGGTGCTCCCCCACCCACCCACCCACCCACCCAGTCCTGCCTCACTGCCCTCACATTCCCCTACCCTGGGGCATCGAGCCTCCTCAGGACCAAGGACCTCCTGTCCCATTGATGCCAGATAAGATAAACCAATCCTCTGCTACATATGCGGCTGGAGCCATGGGTCCCATGTGTACTCTTTGGTTGATTGTTTAATCCCTGGGAGCTCTTGGGGGTTGGGGGGGGGTCTGGTTGGTTGATATTGTCGTTCGTCCTGTGGGGTTGCCAATCCTTTCCGCTCCTTCAGTGCTTTCCCTGACTCTTCCATTGCTATTGCTAAGGGACCTCTAGACAGAGTCTTAACCCATAGTTGAAGAAGACACTTGACATAAAGTTCCACAAAGTCACTTCTCAGTTTGATTTTATGTGACATTAAAATCAATCATACTTAGATTTTGAATACACTTTAGTGGCCATTTACCAGTTAGCTATCAGAGACTCCATTTCTTGGTCCAAATGAAAATTCTGAATTGGCCGTATAACTTCCTTAAGTCTCAGTTCCCAGTCCTTAGAGGCTGTGGACTCGAGGGCTACACTAATAGATCTACAGTGCTAGATGACAGGTGTGTCCCATCTCCTAAATGACTTTAGAGTCACAACTATTGAGGGTAAATGTGAAAGTGCTACAAAGGTATAAGTAGCCTCTGGGGCCGTTGAGGACGGATCTCTCCAGAGCGACTGGCTCTGGATCCCAACCCTTGTCTTTCTCTGGTAAACCCCTAACAGTGGAAATTATCAGCTTTACCACGCTTCAAGATTTAAACACCAGATAACAAGATACAGACATCAGGATCTTGTAGTGAACCATTTTTAGAAGCTATTTTCTTCTTGTAAAGAAAAAAAAAAAGAAAGAAGGAAGGAAGGAGGGAAGGAAGGAAGGAAGGAGGGAGGGGTTGGGAGGGAGGAAAGGGGGAGGGAGAGAGAGAAGGAAAAAATACACCTTTGGTCCTGGGTAGAGATATGACTCCATTACACACTACTGGATCCTTCCTGAAGAGGTAATCCAGCCAGGCCCATCCGTCACCTGGGTCTGTATAGCCCACAGTAAGTCTGACACACAGAGACATACTAAGAAGGGCTGGCTGGAGTGGTGTCTTGGTGGTTTAGAGCACTCGTTACTATCCCAGAGGGCTGGAGTTCGGCTCCCAGCGCCTGTGCCTGGTGGCTCACGACTGCCTTTGAGTCCGACTCCAGAGTATCTTACATCCTCTTCTGGCCTCCAGACACCTGCACAGGTGCGCAGGCATGCACACACACACACACACACACACACACACACACACACAGACACGTACCCACACACACAAATGAAATAATCTTTAAAAAGTCATGCTAGTGAAAAACTAATGTATCCCTATAATGACACAATCTCCGCAGCCTTTCCACAGGTCCCTCCCTCGTACATTGGGGGCTTGAAGGCAGTGCTGCGGAGCCCATTGCTTCCCTAGGAACTCAGGAAAGTGTGACTTACCCTTTTCTTTCCTTGCAGATACTGGTCAGAAGCATCAGTGCACCTTTCCAGACACTCTGGGCTTCTTAACTCGTCTCCAGCGACACCCAGCCGACTCCTTGTTCATACAACGACTATCTCGTAGGTGTTTGCTGACCCCCATTGCCGAGAATCTGTTTGTCAGACCATAACTCAGAAGACAGGGCTTTCTCTCCGCCACCTTTCTCCTCCGGATGGCTGCAGAGATTTCCAGCTTGCCACCCCGTTGGTTTTTTTCCTCAAACATTAATAAAGTTGTCCTCAATCTTGATACTTGTTCCAGGTAAGTTTCTTATATCTTGGGTTGTGAGCCTAGCCCTTAGCGGCTAAGCCATCTCTCCAGCCCCCAGGTTAAGTGTCTTTAGAGTCGTGTGCACAAAAATTGATGAAAGATTTCATAGATGCAATAAAAAAAAATATGATCGCCCATTATTCACCCAGATTCAAGTCTTCAGCCTTGAACTGAACCACCGTATTTATCTGCAGTCCACTCTCTGAAATATTGGGAAACAAGTAAGTGATGTCATGGTGTTTCATCTTTACCCAAAGTACATTTCTAATGGGCATTCTTCCCCTCTGCCTCCCCTTTGTTTTTTTTGTTTGTTTGTTTTTTGTTTTTGTTGTTGTTGTTTGTTTGTTTGTTTTTTCTAGACAGGGTTTCTCTGTATAGCCCTGGCTGTCCTAGAACTCACTCTGTAGACCAGGCTGGCCTCGAACTCAAAAATCCGCCTGCCTCTGCCTCCCAAGTGCTGGGATTAAAGGCGTGCGCCACCACCGCCCGGCTCCTCCCCTTTGTTATAACCACAAAAAAAACTAGTATTGCCGCCCAAAATACGCAGTACAGCAACCTCAGGATTTTCAAATATCCAGTGTTCCCTAGTTACTCAACTCTCACTTATAATTTATTTATTGTAATTAAAGTCTGAAGATTATTTATTGTAATTACAGTCCAAAGATCACTCGGTATTTGATTCATTTAAGATGTACATGTATCTTTTATCCTACACATTCCTTTTATCTTTGTAATTAACATTTTAAAGAGGTTAGTGTGTGTACATGTGTACGTGTGTGTGTGTGTGTGTGTGTGTGTGTGTGTGTGACAGCACCATCATCTGGAGCTGGAGCTGCAGGTAGTTGTAACAGGAGCTGACATGACTGCTGAGAACCAAACTCTGGTCCTCTTAGAAAGCAGCGCATACTCTGAAGCACTGGGTCATCTTCTGCAGCTTCTATACTTGACATTTTAAATAATTATTTTCGTGTCATTTTCCCTTGTACTTTGCTGATTATTTCCCTGTAACTGACAGGCACAATTTGCTTTTTTCCCCCTATACGTTCTCAACTTGGGGATTTATCAGATTTATGGGGCAATTTCTTTTTCAAGAGTGGCCCAAATGCATCATATTATGACAATCTCGGAGCTGTGTTTGGAATGCTGTTGTGTAACCATTTCCTCCAGATTGAAACATTTCCTATTGTAGAAAGCTACTTATCCAACCAAGGTAAACCCCTCATAACGGGCTTCAGGTGGTCCCTGAAACTAAGCAGATTCACTGGGCTCCTTCCTGCCAGAAGGAAGGCTGCTGAGCTGCAAGGGTCTTTGAGATTGACCAGTCTCCTGGCAGATTGAGGCCAGCTTCCCTACCCCCACCCCAAGACATAGTTTCTCTGTGTAGCCCTGGATATCCTGGAACTCACTTTGTAGACTGCTGCATTAGACTTCAACTCAGCAGGTCTTCCTACCTCCGCTTCCCCAGTGCTGGGATTAAAGGCCACTGCCTGGCTAACGTGTAAAGGGCATTTTCCAATCTGTACTGAGCTGCCTGCAGGCTGTGTGTGCACTGTGCTCCAGGTTCCCAGCTTTGTGAACTGGCATCCACACTGAAGGGGGGAGGGGTGGTTGGTGACGCAGCTGTCTTTGAGCCATTTTTGTTCCTGTAAGTGACCTCTCACTCATATTCCTGCTTGCTAGTTAGATTTTGGTGGTATCTGTGCTTTGGTCTGTTACGGGTTCCCTATCTGGGGTCAGATGTGCTGTCTTTCCTGGAAGTTCTGTCACACAACAGATGCTAAAACCGATGTATGTGTGTGTTCAGGTGTCTTCAGACAAATGCATCCATCCTTCATGAAATCGTGAGCCAGCTTTTCACCTGGTGGTTCAGCAGCGACGGTGACACCCACAGCCACATTTGACTTAAGGCTGGCTCTATTTAACACAAATATCACTTTAGATTAAGACCAAGTCAAGGGACACAGGAGAAGTGCCAAGTGTGAGTCACTGCTCAGCACAGTGGCCACTCCTCGCCTTTG
Organism: Apodemus agrarius; assembly: GCA_964023405.1. Taxonomy (NCBI): domain Eukaryota; kingdom Metazoa; phylum Chordata; class Mammalia; order Rodentia; family Muridae; genus Apodemus; species Apodemus agrarius. Next base: position 13,583,628 of record OZ030018.1, read on the forward strand.
TTAGTGAAGCTGTGAGCAGTCTTTACTGAGCCAGACACATCCCAATGAAGATAGATCAGCGGTGGTTTCAAGTCTAGCCTGCCCATATGCAAGTAACCTTGACACATCTAGGCCTCAACTTTTCCGTTTGTGTACTGATATGCAAAAGGGAAAAGGTAAATGAAATGTCTGACACACCAGCATGGAATTCCTCAGTCGAGCACTGAGTCACGGTTTACCATTAGGTGAAGTGAGTGAGCATCAATTTCCACTACAACAAATCATAGGTCCTCATGCTTATTTACTATAAGCACACACACACACACACACACACACACACACACATATGATCCTATGATGGATATGTCAATTAGACATCCTAGTTTAGGATGAGACGGTTTTCATCACTCCCAACTAAAGGGAAACAGCATATTCTAAAAAAATAATAAATAAATAAAATGCAGTTCCTAAACATTAGTTTCTTATTTAAGCATGCCCAAGTTTACACATTGCTGGGCTACAAAGAGGCAACAAAAAGCCATTTAAATTGTAAAGTCTTGTCTGGAGCATCCTGTCACTGCAGGACTCAGGAGCCAGAGCCAAGATCACAAGCTTGCACTCAAGACTGTCAAACCCTGACTACAAAACAGGGAGAAAAAGTTAAATAACCTAATAATTATTATTTTTAAGTATTTTTAAGGATAAAAAAAGATTTTATTTTTATTATTCAATTATGTGCATTTGTTTTTGTGGGTGTTTGCATGTGCATGCAGGTATCTGCAGAGGCCAGGAAGAAGCTATATAAATCCCTTGGATTCTTTGCAAGAACAGAAGTGCTTCTAACCACTGAGCCATCTCTCCAGTTCTCAGCCTCCTTTTGACAAGGGTCCAGCCTTACTGCTTTACCTGTTATTCTTAACTCCTAGTTCTGAGGATAACAGCATGCTACTCTCCATACCCACCCATCACAGTTCAGCAGAATCTGTTCTCCCCAAAGTTACATTTTTACTTCATTTGTATGTGTGCAAGCGTGTGAAAGAGAGAAGGAGTGAGAGGGAGAGAGAGAGAGAAGCAGAGACACAGAGATATTTTGGGGGAATCATTCCTTTGATAGGTTTTAAGTAATGAAAAGAAATGCAGAGGAATCATATGTACATTTATTAGAATTAGATCCCAGGAAATCTAAATTTTTTTCAAGAAGAAAACAAAAACCAAAAGACTTTCAACATAAGAATTTATTGTATAATAGTTTTATTTTTCTCATTTACTATTTTTACATTTTATGCACAAATATTTATCTGAGTAAAAATAGAAAATAACTGTTTTATGTAAAATTACAAAAAAACAAAGAAATACATAATTGTTATTATGATAGTATAAGTGTCTTTATTTAAAGAGTAAAAATGTATGCAAAAATTCTCCCTTCTACAAAAGACTTGAGTATTTTTTCTTGGGAGTAAGTGAAATATTGAAATATCAACATTTTTTTTTTAGCCTTTAGATCTGAAGACATTAAGTCAGTCACAGGCTTGTTTTGCAATTATAAATTTTAAAACATTTTTTGTGCTATTTCAAGGATACACTGGTTCTTTATAAAAAGGCAGTAGCATAAATGGCAAATGCAGAAAATGACAGAACTTGCCAAAAATATTTGGAGGTCCACTCTTTAAAAGAAATAACAATACTCGAGCATCACTGCTTATCTGGGGAGAAAAACTGAATAATTTTCCTACTGTATTTACATGGATCAACACCAAAATGAATGCGGCTGGCTAGCTCATCATGTGGGCTCGGCACACCTGCACTTCTGCCGAACTGGCTGGACCTTCCAACGCCAGCACCAATGCCCAGACTTCAGGCTAGGACATGCTCAAAGAGCTCAGGGTAAACATCTCACGGATTCTTGTTTTCTAACAAAATGAACATTTCACTGCTCTTGAACTTATAAGGTACAAACGATGGTCACAGCTTTCTGTTCTTTTTGTTTAACTGTATCTTAGGTCTATGAAAAATGCACGGCAAAACTGAGCCAAGAATACCACGAATTAATATTTCTTAAAACAGGAGTTTTTTTTTATAGAAGATAGCAAACTGTGGCCCCAATAAGAACAGCAAATATTTTAAATCTAAGTGGAGAGAGAAATACAGCTTGAGTCAAGGAGAGACGCGTCTCTCTTCCTGTGTGCAGGCGCGTGGGAGACGCGAGGTGACGGGACAGGCCTCACGCCTGAGAACTGTGCTCACATCACAACTAGACACACATCTTCCCAAGAAAGGACATCTACAGAACATAGTTTTTGTGTTTTGTTTTGTATTTTTTAAGTATTAAGAAACATTTGATTTTTAGGGATCTAGAACAAATATAAATGTTCCTGTCCGATACATTTAAGTCTGTCCTCTTGGCTAAAACTTTAACACAATGTCTCCAAAACACTGTTTAAGATTCCAAGCTCTGGATGTACTGCAGAAATGCCCTGTTCTGAAGCAGTGACTTATGGCTCCCAGGCCTAGTTGTTATCTGAAGTCAGGGCCGAAAGATTGTTCTTACACTCTACAATCTTCAAATCATGGTGATCAAATTGTACCAATAATTTGCCAGCCTACTGGTGTTTATAAAAACAAAAAGAAACGATTTAACTCTTTTAACTATTTACTGTATAATCTGAGAGGACTTAATATAAAGAATCTAGCAACTCTTGTTGAAGTCTGACAGCCCAACACCGGGAGTTGCGATGCGGGAGGTAAGCGACCCTTCTTTCTCATCACTAATGCTCCATGCCAGAACTTAGTCCTGGGCACCATGAGGCTGCAACTGCAGGTGCTTTCTCTCCTCATCAACTCTTCTAAAGTCAATTTTGGGAATGAATTAAAAGAAAAACAAATGAGAGAGGTGTATATAAAGTAACCTTTATATTGTTCTGAGGAATTCCTTTCTGTTATGAAAAACTATATGCTAATCTCTCACATCATGATTTATGGATAATACTTTAAAATAAACAAAAAAAAAGAATTCTGTAGCCATTTCTTCTTAGTGTTAGCAAGCAGTAAGGCATTTCATATAAGATTTATTTAAAAATTTTAGAAATATTAATCTCCCCTTGAATATCTTTCTGTCTTCATATATGTAGACAGTGGTTAGCTAATCATGTGTATAATATTTTTAGAGTCATATATGCAATATTCAAAAGAAAAAAATGAAACAAGTGGGAAACTTTATTTAATGAAGATTGCCTACAGAGCCCAGCCAAATACCCTTTCATAACTGCTCACAAGGAACTTATTTTAAACGTTAAACACTTTGTCTGATCTAAAGTCTTCATTTTATCAGAGACACAGAAGGGAATATATAAATGGTGTCGCATAATAATCTAGTACTATAGATTAATTTTTAAAAAAGAGGAAGTCAAAACTAAACCAACTTTTTCTTTCTAACTGAGGTATACTTTTTAAAATCTGAGAGAAAGAATGATATCATTTTGGAATTTTTGCAATAGCTGGTTTATTAGAATTAAATGCCTCTCTCAAAATAATTTAAGTCCTTGGCTTGACATAATGAATAATCTATACAGAAAACCATTAATAATGGTTTGAGTTAAGCCAGCTTTAAACCTGGGTCTCATTCAACACTTTCTTCTGCCAGTTAACTTATTTTTTTACCTGCAAATATATAAATTAATAACCTGATATTTTAGTAATTATCAATATAATTTTATTTGATATGACTGTTTAGCTCTTCTTGATTGGATGAAACAGGCACACATGCTTTAGCTGAGAATCTCCTTCTTCAGGCTCTATGTAAAGCAGCGGAGAGGAAACAGCTCCACTCCAGCAGTGGCTACACCAGGCTGCTTCCTGGAAATGCTTCCTTAACTTTCCTCTTCAGACGCTACTGGCTATTTTTTGGTAGGGCTAGACATTAATACTGACCAGTTTAGCTTCCTGACTGTTAGCTAACTACCCCCGATGAACCTGCTCTCACACTGCAGGCATCGTGGTGATCCTTTAACATATTCTAAAATATATGCTCAACGTAAAAAGATCCAAATTCACAAGAGTATGAAATATTTATAAAAAAATCATGCATCAGATTGTACACTCTAGAAATAAGATTCAAATTCAGTAATAAAGGTTAGAGCAAAGCTTGCTCTAAGTATTTAGGAAAAACCTTAAGACGCCCCAGGAGGTCCTAGATCTCAATTGTCTTTTTCTGTCTGTAGAGAGGCAGCTGCCAGGGCTACGGCCGTGACTGGCTGGGCAATTCCGTGGAGCTGCATCTTTGCAAGTTTCTTCTGTTCACATTCCGTGACCAAGCGGTTCAGTTCTGCTGCACTGTATCCAATAAGAGTCTTCAAGTCACACACAAATTTGTACACAAACCTCTTGCCTTGAACTTTACAAATCATGTCCCCATCATAATAATACCTTTAAAGAGAGAAAGCACATCAGCACCCTGTGAGAGATGAAGCCTGTACTCCCACGCTTAGAGCCTCTACAGACCTAGCAGAGTTCTGTGCCCACTAGAGTACTCACCGCTGCCATCACAGAGCACTTAACATTAGAGTCCAACTCCAAACATACTTACAAAAACTTCAGTCCTCAGTACTCCAAAATCTTATATATGAAACTTTCAAAATAACTTTTTAACAACTGTGATAACACTGATTTAGAAACCAACAGAATTACTAAAGAGAAGACAAAAGAGCCTTGGAACCAGCAGCAGAACCTAATCCAGGACTTTGAGTCAGAGACTGCTGCAAAGCCTCACACCTGCATGTGCTCCTCAGTGACCACTGGACCATCCTCGTTCCTTCAATCCTTTATTCCTCATCTATAAAATGAGGTTAAACAGTACTTACCCTCACAGAATTGTTGAATAGAGGGATAATCTTTATAAAGTGCTTAGCATACAATGACTGCCACAGTTAACTATAAAATATAAGCTATGTTAACAAGAATCCAGATAACAAAAAGTTACAGATGGTTGTGAAATCTATTTTTATTTTATATAAAATTTAATATGATTATTTAATGCAATAAAGAAATACCTTCATCTTCCATTTATTATATAAACGCTCTCCACATTTTGGAGAAATTCTCCAAACCATGAGGGGTCCCAAAAGAATAACTGAAAGGTCAGAAGAAAGAGGCTCCAGGGAGAGAAGAGCTTCTCATCAGAAGCGCAGCTGTCCAGCCTACCAGTGCAGAGCAGACTTGGAGTCCACACTAGAGGGCTAGTTTACTACACTTTCTACGGAGACTTCATATCAACAAAGAATTTGAATTTACTAATCACTAAGCTACTTGTCGTGCAGTAAATAGACATTTGGGAAAAGAAAGAAAGTGGTTTTATATTTCTAGAATGTAATTAGAACTGGTGTGATCATCATTTCTTGGTAAAAGATAAAAGCAAGCACACACACACACACACACACACACACACAGAGAGAGAGAGAGAGAGAGAGAGAGAGAGAGAGAGAGAGAGAGAGGGAGAGAGAGAGAGAGAGAAGAGAGCGCCTTAACTGTGTAGTACCTCCTTCCTTCAGGCTGGTGCACACGACAAGGCACCGGAGGCAGCCTGAGCGCCATTTGTTCTCTCCCTGCTTGGTTACATGGCTGTCCCCATTTACCTTTGTGAAACTAGTTTTTAAAATCTCTTAAATTTTGAACTCTACCACATAAATAGAAGCAACACAAAAGTTAACATTCGGAATGTCAACTCACCATTCAGTTCTCACTCAGGTCTACTAACAGACTGCCAATACCTAGAGCACTGTGTCCCTTTCCAACCAGCCTTGGTCAAAGTGTAATCACCAGCTTGCCTCGAGACAGGAACCCCACTGCTTTTCTCTGTGTTTTCTTCCTTAGAGGCATATCCAAAATGCTCTAGTTTGCTGTTCCCATTTTATCAAACTATCCTAAGGGAACACACTCATACGCTATATAATACAGTTACCATACAGTCTTTTGAACCTAGAACCTTTCCTATCCTAAGGGAACACACTCATACGCTATATTATACAGTTACCATACAGTTTTTGAACCCAGACCCCTTCCTGACTCTGTAACATCATCTGTGGGAGTAGTTTATCTTTAATATTTTGAGTTTATCACTACGCCTTCACCAGTTTGTCTGCTGATGGATACAGGGGTGATTTCTGATTTAGGATGTTGTGTACGGACATTCAGACATTTCTACTTGTGTTCTACTAGGAAATGTTACTTAGTAACTTAGCAGGGCACAAACTGCAGTCCAACCTGGACAGAATCCTGCAGGGCACAGCTCTGGCCACAGTGCAGAAGCACCCCCATAGCCTCACCAACACTTGGTAGTAGAGATCTTTCCACTTAAGATTATTCAAAGAAACTAGGGAAAATCTTTCCAAGTTCTACTTTTGGATATTAAGATTTAGGCAGATGTAGAAGGATAAAACTGCAAATCATAAATTTGATATAATATATATCAAATATGTAAATAGCATCTTTGTAATACAAACGATAAAAATATCTAAGATTAATAAGCAGGTTGGTTTTGAACAGAAATTATATACTTTTAAACCACTTAAAACAAATAATATTATAATCTTTTTAAAAAGCTTTATGTCCCTCAAAATTGTAAGGAAAACTCTTAAGTAATTTTTAACATAATGCATAAAGCATTTTGCTTGAAAAATTGTTTTCAATTCATATTCTCTGTTTATTCTCTGGGTGTACGTGTGTATGTGAGCCGAAGCTGGCTTGTCTCCTACCATGTGGATTCGGAGAGGAAACTCATCTGGCGGCAGGCTCTGGGGTGAAAGCCTTTATTCACTGAGCCTTCTTAGCAACCAACACTCACACGCACACACACGTTCATGCGTGCATGCAGGGATGCACACCATCTTAAGATAAAGTATTTTATTTTCATTATCTACCAAGTTTATATCAAGAATAAGAAGCTACATTTTTAGAGAAGTCTCATATTAGAAAACAAAAAACAAATTCTTACCGTAATGCACGGCTAAGTTTCTCATAGTTCATTGTAGGCTTGTTTTTACGTTGTCCCCATTTTTGTGCAACCAATTCAGGCTGATTTAGCTTAAATTCACCTTCATCACCAACCCAAGAAATACAATCTCGAGCATCCTTGTCAGTGAGAAGTTCTAGCAAAAACTGCCATAGCTGGATCTGACCGTTGTTTCCTAAATCCGTAAGCAGAACAAGCATAGGTCATGTTAGATGCTATCAGAAGCTGTCAGACGCAGGTCAAAGGCAGTGCACAACCCCAACCAATGCCAATCTCAACACAAGCAAAAACAAACTTCCCATTTTATAAATATTAGCTAAACACTGCCAGAGAGTCAGTCCATATTCATACTTTAATATATCTAATTTGACAAGTCTTCTAATACAGTTCATGCAAAAATACCTGTTCTGTTCCCTGGTGAGCTTCTGTCCTCTCCTGAAATCCTGGGGGATCTCTGTACTTTAGCTGCCTTTGCACTACTGTTTATGACTTTAATTGTAGTCGGTGTAGCAGAAGGCACTGATGCTGGAATAATTTGCACAGCTAAAAGAAAAGGCAAAAAGGAAAATAAATTTTCCTTCTAATATAGAAAGTAAAAATGCAATAAAATAAAATAAATGCAATAAAATTGATTTTCCTCTAATTATGTTAAGAAAAGACTTTAGTTTGTGAATCTCAGCTTACAGACAGCTAGTTTTCCTGTTCCAAAGTAACAACTTAAAATGGCAAATATTCATTATTAGAAAGCTACAATACACTTGTTTATAAAAATGTTTTAAACAGGATGAAAATTTAAACTATTGAGAACTCACATTTGTCTTTAAGACTCCAAGTTCACAAGCCCCGTGAGAGAAGCTAGGGCGCATTGGAACTGGAAGGGTAGAAATAGAAACTGTCGACACTAGCTTTTTTTTTTTTTTTTTTTTTTTTTGGTTTTTCGAAACAGGGTTTCTCTGTGCGTCCTGGCTGTCCTGGAACTCACTCTGTAGACCAGGCTGGCCTCGAACTCAGAAATCCGCCTGCCTGTGCCTCCCAAGTGCTGGGATTACAGGTGTGCGCCACCACGCCCAGCTTGTCGACACTATCTTAACCTGACTAATCTGGCGAACTGTGCAGCATTTTTAGACATCCTATTCAGCAGTCAAAATGAATGAAACAGTTTCAAGTATCAACAAAGCTAAGTCTATCAAGTGTTCAGTAACTCAGCTTATCAGAGTCATATAACAAGCCTCAAGCACGCACATAATAATCATGGCTGTGGAGCACTTAAGGTGGTGTAGCTTACAGAAATAACCACCTGAAGGAACAGCTGAGGCTAAGCAGCTCTCAGTTTACAGAGATAATAGGCCCTTGGGTAGGTAAACCAATGATGTGGCTCTACTCCTGGTCTACATGGGCTTAGTTAAGCCACGTCCATCCTCTGTAGTCAGAAGTTATGGTGAATGCTTAACTTGAAGTTATCTAAAAAAGAAACATTTCTTACTGTTAAACGGGCAAATTCTATGGGAATGAATACTCACGCTGGTCAATTGTAACTATCTCATTCATCTGTTGCTCTTGGCTTGCCAAAACATCTGAAGAACACAAAAAATTCATTTTCATTTAAAAGCAAAAGTACAATTCCCAACACAGTAAAAATGAATTTAGCAAACACAGGCTTTAAAAAAACGTTCCATGATTAAAAACAAAACTAGTAAAACAAATAAGATATATATATTAAAAACTTGAAACTCAGTAAGATAAAGTTAAAGTTCTAGTTGTCCTAAGTGGTACAGATTAGTCTTTGAAAATACTGCTCTCAATGAAACACTTTTGCTACAGCCATATACTCATTCATTCTATTAGCTATGTTCCTTAGAGAATCCTAACAGATCTGAAAAGAATCTATAAAAGCCTTCATTATGTCACTCTTCCGAGACCAAATGCTATTTTTACTAAGTCACATATTAAATATCCCAGTTTTGAGCACTTCACACAACTCCATCTATCATAGCTCTGCCTAGCTATTGAAACTGTCAGTAATCACCCTCAGACTGAATGAGTCCTAAGACTGGGACTGCATGAAGACTCTAAGGGTGTCCTGCCTGGGTTGGATTTTGAGATACGAGCTGAACCGAGCGGGAGACTGAGTAAGACAAGGTCTGAAGCCTGCCTACCAGAGGAGATTTTCTTTAAGTTTGAGGACTTTCATTATTTGAGACTAGCCTTAGTGAGGTCAGGGTTTAGAGCTTAGCAATCCCTACCACTTAGGCAAAACTTCAACCCCTGGATATTAATTCTTCACATCTGAATGAGATCTTACACACCTCACAAGGCTATTATGAATCTTAAAGAACAAAGTTTTTAAGAAACCCACTACAAAGTTAACTTTTTAGTAAACTGAAGATTTTTATGTTTTATTTAGACCTCTAGCTCTGAACATTCTATGTAGAACTGTTCTCTGTTCTCTTAAAAGCTTTTTTGTTGTTGTTCTTTCTTCCCAAGATAGGGCTTCTCTGTGTAGCCCATGCTGTCTGGAACTTGCTCTGTAGACCAGGCTGGCTCAAGAGATCCACCTGCCTCTGCCTCCCAAGCGCTGGGATTAAAGGTGGGCATCATCACTGCCTGGCTAATAGCTTTGTGGCAGATTTTTCCTCAGGTAGTTTTTAAAGTCTCATTGATGAACTGTTATTAATTCTAAAAGTATTCTGCTACTACATGAATATAAGCAGGTTAACCTTAAAGGAGACAAATTAGAGAGGAAGCATTCCTCAGACGCCCAGACCCCAGCAACCTGTAAACTCAGCTCCAAAGCCTTGGGTCTCAGAGACCTGAGTTTGGTGTGGTTCTTAGGTACTCTCAGGCAGAAAGCAGAACACAGGAAGTAATATGCACCCTAAGAAAATATCGGAATCCTGAATACCGTACTTCGTCTAAAGTCCCCCAAACCTTGGCCATGCATGAGGAAGAAACATAACACTTAAAGGCAAAGTCCTAGGGAACACGGAACGGTAAAGAGGAAACATTAGGCCCTAGGGGTGTGAAGCAGAACCAGTCCTTTTCCCTGAAGACTTTGTTCTTTGCTGACAGACAGATCTTCACATCCACAGCATGCTGAAGAATTTATATGCCTGGAACATTTCTTTCCCCAAATATAACATATCTTCCCCAAATATAACAAAACCTGACAGAAATTTTAACTTAGGATCTGCATGCAGGTAGGCCAAGTGATAATCAAGGTACAAAGGGAGTTCTCTCTCTTCAGACAGGTTCACAAGAAATCACTAAGGCTGACAATGTGACAGGCTTATCAGTAACAGTTCTGTCAGACCTTTCTTCTTTCTGCTTATAGAACCCTGTTCGGAGAAGATTTGGGAACAACAGAAACTGTCAGAAAAACCCTTGCAGATCATGCCCATTCCGTAAATGCTGAACTGGACCTTAGATTCTAAAACCAAATCTCATTTCCTTACTGGAGCAGAGCAAGGGCTCATGCTGGACAGACAAGCAATTCTATGAGATATTTATGGAGGCTGTAAAACTCCAGAGCAGAGCTTCTCTAAAGAAAACTCAGTCTACTGCACAGAAGAGAAAGAAGAAAATAAGACTCTTATCTCCTGACTAGGAAAAGTAAATAAGTAATAACTTTTACAGTTTGAGAAGCATCAGGTGAATCAGAAAGTAACAAGCACAAGGAAAGGGTGATCTGGGAAAGACTGGGAAAACCATGACGCTAGACTATTTAAGTACTATTATTATAGTTCCAAGAATTCCAACAAGAAAATGCTTGAATAAACATGATTCAGTTAAGATTATGACACTGAATGACAACCGAGACACTGAATTTACTCATGTTTAAGAACTGAAGCTGGTAATAACCCCACAGAGCTGATGAATATAGCCAGTCTCTTAGTCACACTTCAAGGAGTCCCGGGGCAGTCCACTCGGAGGAAACAAGCACAGTGCCTTTCCAGAGCTCATCTCTTCCTCAACAGCAGAGACGACCCTTGCGTAACAATGCTAAGCATGCTAAACATCACATCACTGTGTAAGATCCTCTTTCCTCATCAGGTGTATAGAAGTACAAGCCATGACATGTCCATGCATCACTGTTAGCAAAAAGAAGAGAATCCACCCCACTTATAAACAGAACATGATGGTGGTCTGGCTAGCATCGCAACATATAAAACAGTATGAAGGGATGAACTTCTGGTAAGATGGCTTAACAGACACCTTAAAACATATTAAAATATGGAGTAGACTTGAATAAAACTGCATACTTATTTGAACTTTTTGGTGAGCCAGGTTTCTAAGTTTTCCTCAGAGAAGCTTTGCTCTAAAGTTTTACAGCATCCATAACTCTCTTAAAAACCTTACTTATTCAACTAGGAAAAGCATATAAAAGTGCCTAATTCCACAAATAAGAGACAAGGAGGGAAATCTCCTGCAATCCAATGATCTTAAGGTCTTTAGAAATGTGGGTGATGATTAGGAAAAGACAAGGCAATCAGCAGAGTCTATAAGAAAGGCTCAAGGTGGAGGCTCGGGTGAGTTTAAGAGCTTGGGCTCTAGCCAGGCTCATCACACCTTAATCCCAGCCACATGGGGCGTGGCAGCAAGAGTATCCTGAGTTGAGGCTAGCCATGGCATACAGCGAGACCTGTCTCAAAATGACACACACACACACACACACACACACACACACACCCTGGAATGTGGTATAAACCCGGGTTAGAATCTTAATTTGGATACTCCCTATGTTTATCCCTCTGTTGGGATCTTACAGCCTCAGACTCTCACATTTAAAAAAAAAATTGGAAAAGTAACAGTTTATGGCATTACCATAGGTATTGAGATAATACATAAAGAACTCTTCACACTACCTATAACAGTGTTAATTATTATAGCTTAAGTGTTTGCTTATAACAATTAATAATATGAAAACAAAGTTACAAAAATAAAATAAGCTTTAGTTACAATGCAAATACAGAATAATTCTAATTTTATACATTTTCGAAGAAGCTCCAGATGACTCCAGAGAATTTCTCCCCGAGGGACCCGCTGAAAAAAATCTTCTTGGTTGAGACTACATAATTCTCTTCCCGAAATGTTGAGTGTAGTGAGGTCTATATCAGTCATGCTGAACTCCTTCATTACCCAAACCACCCAATGCAGGACTTGGTCTGTGGACCACTGTATAGGATCTAGAAAGAAAAATATTACCTTTAGCCTAGTTCCATCTTAGATAAATTTACAGTTAATTTCTCAATACACATATATACACATAAAAACCCAGACTGATTTTGTGAAGAACAATGTTTATTCTTTCCCAACCTCTCAGTCTCAGTCTCCCAGCAGTCACCAAGGGGCCACTTGGTTGCACATCAGTTAGTCTGGAATTTAATCATAAAAACAAACCCTAAGATTGCTCTCTGCTCCGTCAAAGGACAGCTAAAGTATATTATCTTGGAGATGATGGAGGACACTGTCCAAACTCAGAATATTATTTTGTAGCACTGTATGGTTTGGTGCCTTAAAAAAATTAGATGGTATATTACAGAGTTGGCCTTCCTCTTCACATTGTGTAAAACACACTCTTTCTCCATCCCTTCCAACAACAAGCTGGTTACTGGGTACTCACCGTTGGTGGCACTTATGATATAACATGCTAATAACTCCCTGCTCACAAAACTGTCCCCCAGTGGCATCAAGTCCATAGCTCTAAGGACTGTGTATTAAACCTGATTTAAGTCCCCAACATTGACTTGAATAGACATTTGTTGAATATACACAAAACATACTAAAATTATTTCATTTGTTATTTTTATTTTAATTTTTTTACAAGCTAACCAAATTTGCAAGCAGAAAATTAAAGACTGCCAGCATATCTACAGACTGTATAACTATATTCCTGGCATCTAATTGAAGATATTATCTGAGGGTATTTAATGCTGGGTTAACTCTGGCACTGGTACTTTTGTTTTAAGATGATGGCTTACTTAAATAGTACTGACCATATACCCAATAAATGAGTGTTATTTAGTAAGAAGATGTGTGTAAAAGTAACAATTAGACAAGGAATTATTTATAGTAAAAATAAACCAAAGAAAAATATATAGGCTTGAAAGCCCCGAGAAGAGAAGGAAGAATGTCCAGGAAGACAAGAATATAGTTTATTTTCTCTGAATGTACCAAGAAAATAGAAACAGTAACTGAAGGTAAAACCAGAAACCCATAGATGCTTACAAAACCCAGATACACGCCCAGGTGACAAATTATCTACCACAGACTCCAAGCTGCACACTCGGGTGAATACAAAGCAATCTGTATAAGATACTGGGTGTGGTTACACTCTTAATCCCAACAGAGGTGGCTTGGGGGCAGTTTGGCCAACAGTCAGCTTTCATCTCAGGAAGGGAAAAAACCTACAAGAGCTCTAGGTTTCCAAATGTATGCAGAAGCAAAATGACCTCAGGAAGCCGGAGTAGAGCCAAGAGGTAGACCCTGACAGCACAGCAAGCCAAGATGAACAGCAAAGTTAAGAGCAGTTTCCTCCGCAGCAGCAGTGAATACAGGCCCCAAGGGAAGGACTGAAAACAGTGAGAAGCCCCGCGGCCTGAGGGCAGGGAACTGCACCGGAAGCCTCGGCAAAGGGAGTAGGAAGGAAACAACAAAAGGAAACGTAACCACGCCTATAAACCTGGTTACCTGGGAGTTGAAGCAGGAGGATCTTAGGTTCAAGGCCTGCCTGAGCATTTTAAGGAGACTATGTCTCACAAAAGAAAGAAGGAAAAGAAAAAAGAAAAAAGGAAAAGAGGGCTGAGGATATGACTGAATGCTAGAAAGTTTGTTAAGCATCTGTGAGCCCGTGTGATCAAAAGAGTGAGGAAGGAGAGAAAGGGAGAGACAGGGTGGGGGATGCTGAAGGGGTGGAGTATATGAGAAAGAACACAGCAGCCAATAAGTGCAGAGAGAGCCAGCAGCTCGGCCCTGGAGTGCCACCTGACAAAAACGTAAGGTGGCTCTGAGCGAGCCGAGCTACCAGGAACCGCAGTAAGCCCTGTAAAATGTTTAAGAAAGCAAACTCGGTTCACATTAAACAAAAAACAAACAGAAACAAAAACAACAAAAACCAAAAACAACTTACAAGAAACTATTAAGGTCAAGTAAGGTGGAGAAAGTATCAGTCTGACTAGTTCTCCTTAAATATTACCAGGACAACTGGTTTAATATATTGAACTATGTGTATTTTGTCTCTATTCACAAAGTAATAATGAAATACCAGAAAAGCAGTATTGTTTCATTTGCTTTTATAAGATGTGCAAAGACAGGAACTCAGATCTAGAATCAGGGTTGGAGAGGCGACTCCAGCTAGTTCTTAAAGTCAACAAGCTGGACAAGAAGCAGTTCATTCGGTGAAGAGGCATCATGACAAGTGTCCGTACGGAAGGACCGCAGGGTAAAAGGAGGGCTCCTCTCCTCAAAACTCCTACCACACTGCTCACGCTGTGCTGACTCCAGACAGCAAGAAAGGCAGGGGTCAGACTGTTCTTTTAAGAATACACATTACAATGAATAAATACTAATGCATGAAATTCGATGAAGGAAAAGATTCTCATTATAACCAAACTAAGATAATGACCAGACACAAAGAGCAGATAAAAGAGCGGCAAAGCTGGAGAACTTGAATTAGGTTGCCTCTGAATGTTTCATACAGCTCTAATGGAAGGTGTCATGAAACCTTAAAGGGAGTTTTAATGTGCTATGCAGACAGTATCACAAGCAGAGTAAAACAAATACTGTTGGGAAGTGTAAAGTCAAGCGCCTTTTTAAGAGCCCTTTCTAGAGAATCTGTAAACAGAAGGAAAGCTCGGTGCCTAGAGAACTGGCTAAAGCTACAAACCGGGCAAGGGAGGAGCCAGCGCAGGCCACGGCAGAGGCCAGGCTAAGAGGGCAGCTCTGCACACACGGAGACTGCGTCCAGACAGACACGAGAAAGAGGAAAGCCAGCAGGTGCCTACTCAGTGCAGGAGAGAGAAAGTCTATGTGTGTGCCCAAACCCGCGTAACTAAAAACAGGACAGTTAGAGGAGGCTGAACAGAAAGACAGAGCTACGAGGAAAAAGGCAAGCGGGGTTACATGGTGAGTTCTAGGATAGCCTGGGCTAGAATGCCAGACACCTAATCAAACAACAAAACTGAAATCAATACTGAACTCGGAAACTTAATTAAAAGTTCTATAGCTACACTCATGGTTCTACCATAAATGAGCAGTTCTAAAGTGATTAGAAGAAAGTTACAAATCAGTTTGTGAAAGAGAGGGAAGCCAGATGCCTGCAACTGCAGCAAATGAGGAGGCTTAGGCCGGATGACAAGTTTCAAGCCCATCCTGGCAACATGGGAAGAGTTCACCTCAAACAACAAAGCAAAGCAAACCGTATATCACACCACACACAGCTGCAAGTCCCCAAGATGAGAGCAAAGTCTTACTGTGCTGTCCACAGAAGCGAGCTAAGTCCATTCACTACAAGGTAAGGTAGTGAGGAATAAAGGCAGTTCGGTGGAACCCAGCTGTGGCTGGAGCCCAGGACGGACCGCAGCAGAGCAGCGGGGTGCACAGCGGGCTCTCGGAGGCCTCTTTCTATCAGCCGTGTGACAGAAGACTAAACAAAGGAGCTGACCAATGTGGAGAGGACAGAGAGCTACAGAACTGGGTAGCCCTTAGATATAATCTTTAAAACTTTTTGTATGTGATTATATGTTTATATTTAAGACTCTACATGCTCTTAGATGTTGTAATCTGGCAAAAACATGAATTTTAAAAAATACTCTAAAAAATACAAATTGTATCCTATCATTTTAATATTTGTACTTCATAAAAGAAAAAGTATATATTTAACATTGAATTAGTTTTTGTTGTAACGTTTTGTATGGCTCATCTCTTTGGACAGATTTCTAACTACAGTTATTAATTTTATCTTCAGGTTAGTTTAATGGGCAATACTAAAAATATCCACACATCAAACCATATGAGTGAAGAAGTGTCTAAGCTGTTGTCAAGATATAAAACTGGTTCATATTAATGTGAACTTTAGAGAATTCCCAATGTGGGTCCACATTTCAAAGATTTAAAGTAGCTGTAACTAGTTAAGTATATTCAGTGCTGCTTGGAATTAATTAATTAGTCAAGGAACTGCAAGTAGGTACAGACAAAGAAGAATCTTGTCACCGACGATCTCGGGGGCTTTAAATGTACTTCCTGTAAATGCCATTCGCGGCAGGGCCTTGAGCCACGTCAACCAATCCTCTTGCTACCCGAGCTCACTGGCATTAGTTCCTGACTCTCCTACTGAAGAGTCCTGTGGGCAAGCCAGCAAAGACTCACAATTGGAGTGTTCATGTCCCTTTTGTCCCTTCTCAGCAGCTCTTCTCAGATGATCCCTGACTTTCTATCAGAAAGGTCAAATAAACTATCCACACTAGCTTCCAGAGGCCTAAAGTAAATTGCCACTGGTCACAATAAGGGACCCTTGGCATTTGTGGGGAATTGGTTCCAGGAGGCCATCACTCCTCAGGGGTACTAAATTCCTCAGAGGGTAAGTCTCCTTCAAAGTAGTGCAGTATTTGCTTAAAAAGGATACAAGTGAATGCACACACCTTAAGCAATGTCTAAATAAAATAGGTGATGCAATGCAGACACTTAAGTAGTAGTTATTATTGAGGGAATACACAGAGCGCAAGCTATCTGATAATTTATTTCCCTAACGCTTTTCTTCTCTAAAGCATCTAAAAATGCTAATGAATGTCCTCTACAATTCAGCTTATCTAAGCCAACAATAATTTATATCAAAGTTGAACAATAACCCTTTGATGACCAAACTTGATGCTATTTGCATTCTTGACTTTCTCCAAAGCATCCCAAGTCTTAACTGCCTGTAACTCTTCCTCGGTAGCAGCGATGCGATACAGTTATTTCTTTCTGTCTTCGCTGTGCCATTAGTTTTGGGTCTTATTTTGGAGTCTTACTATGCAGTCTTGACTGGCTGGGAGCTCAAAACGACCTCCCTGCCTCTGCCACTGGGGTGCAGAGATTATAAGGATGTGTGCCACTAGACCTAGCTTCTTATTTCCTTTCTCCTTCCCCCATTCTAGAGGTACAGTCTTGGAACCAGTAATACTGTGTTCTTCTCTCAAAAGACTACGGCTTTTATGGATTCAGATTACAATTTCAATATGAATGAACTCCACACAGCATCTGTATCTGGCCTGAAATCTGTGGTCCTGAAACTGACTGTGTACTCTTCTTCAAAGTCAAGTGCTATCAGCACTTTCTCTTAAGAAATCTTTCCCATCCTACAGACGCCATCACACTCAGACTTTCAAACGCATGCCTGTGGCTATGATTCTACTTCAGATGTCAAGTGCTCGCCTAGCAAGCATAAGGTAAGGGGGAGGCTAGGGCCAAGGAAGGCTGACTCTGTTCCTCTGTGTCAGCATTAGCCAGAGTTAAGCACGGTGCCTGGCAAACAGTATCCTTCCATAAATTACCTAATAGCGCTGCTGCAGACTCAAGCCTGAATGTCTTCTCTCATGTTCACACCCTCGTCTTCATCACTGTTTCACTTATCTTTTCCTGGTTACGATCAACGAAACCACCTAGTCTATGCTAATCTGGACAGTATTACTATTGTACAAATGACAAAAATATGCTCTTGTTTTCTCTCCACTCAAGTCACTTTTTCAGTTATTATTTTCACTACTAAAGAACAGGTCTACGGTGTCAGAGATAACTCTTGATCCGCATATTTCTAGTGCTCTTGCATTCATCCAGTCTAAGCTTGTTCTGAGTATCTCTTGTTTGAAACAACCTTCATGCAAGATTAGTTCTCAGAATGAACCCACCCCACTTTCTTCAGACCAGGCTCCCCACGATTCTTGTTTTGTGTTTGGAGAAAGGGTCTGCTCCACAAGCCTAAGAGTCAGTCCACGGAGTTCTCACTCCTGCCTCAACTCCATTTGCCAGTCTACAAAACATTCAGCTTCATTTCTTTAAGGCCCTAATGACATGCTTTTTATTAGTTATTAGTATTAATTCAAACCTTATGACAATCACCTCTTTTTGATTATCTCCTTTCTCTTCCACTACACTGTGAGCATGCTAAGAGTAGAATTTCTTTTAATAATTCTCTGTATTCCTAGAAATCAGCACAGTACTTGCTCATCATGTGTTCTGAGTATGTTATAGTTCAAAATTAATTAAGTATATGAAAATTAGTATTCTTTCTATAAAGTCTACATTTAAGAATGTTCTATGATACCCCAGTGGTGTTTGGTACCCTAATTTAACCTCGCCTGCACCCAGCCCACAGCGGTCTCATTACCATAGGGGATCCCGAGGCGCTCCTGCTCCTTTCTGTAGCCCTCTAGTGCAGCGGCCCATCTTGTCACTTGCTCCGAGGTCTCGTCTGAGATGGTGGTAATATGCTTGGTGCCATCGAGAGTGATCACTTGGGCTTCTTCAACGAGATGCGCTTCTGCTTCAGCGTGGTGGGCATCTGGGTCGATGACCACCTCAACTGTTTCCGCAGTCTTAACGATTTCAAGAATGTTTAACTTTGGCTCAATTCCTAACACCAGACAGAAATGAAAGTACAAATGTAAATAAAACCTGAAATCACAAAGAAATGAAATGCATTCTTCCAAATGAGAAAAAAAAGTTATGTTCTTTTTGTTTGTTTGTTTTGTTTTTTCCAAGACAGGGTTTCTCTGTGTAGCCCTGGCTGTCCTGGAACTCACTCTGTAGACCAGGCTGGCCTCGAACTCAGAAATCTGCCTGCCTCTGCCTCCCAGAGTACTGGGATTACAGGCGTGCGCCGCCACCACCCGGCTTGTTGGTTTTTTTGTTGTTGTTTTGGTTTGGTTTTTTTGAGACAGGGTTTCTCTGTGTAGCTCCGGCTGTCCTGGAACTCACTCTATAGATCAGGCTGGACTCAAACTCAGAAATCTGCCTGCCTCTGCCTCCCAAGTGCTGGGATTAAAGGCGTGCGCCACCACCGCCCGGCAAAAGTAATGTTCTTGAAATAGTGAGAACATGAAAAAATCCTTATTACAAATAAATACAATTCAACAGAGACAGTCAAATTAATTTTCTGATTTTGGTAATTATAATGTGATTAATGAAAGAATGCTTAAGTATCGTTCTCCTGCAGTGCTGAGGATCGGAGGGCAGGGGCCACACACAAGTGAGGACAGTACTCAGCACTGAGACACATGCCCAGCCTAAGACCCTTGTGTTTAAGGAAACACTGGTGCTGATATGTTTAGAGATAGAAGAGAATCTTGTCTGCAATTTATCTTAAAATAGTTGAAAAATAAAAATGTGTATTGAAGAAAAAAAAGTAAAAGCAAATATAATAAAATTTAAGACCTATGTAAAGAATATCTAACAATTCTTTAACTTAATGTTGTGGATTTTAGCAATAACTTGACAAACATTACCTATAATTACCACATGGGAAAAGAGCCACTTCGTATAATAGTGAGATAAAAAAAAAGTATTGACATGAATTAAAAAAAAAAAAAAAAAAGAAACCATACTAGAGTGCATAAGCAAGTAGCTACACATTCTAAGACTGTATCGACTTTCTAAGAAAATTACAATGAGTCCCTCCCCTATCCCCTGCCCTTCCCCACACATAGATAAGGTGGACTGCATACAGCCCAGGCTAGCCACACTCACCACAGAGCTCGGCATCATACCAAACCGTTTATCCCCCTGCTTTTGCCTCTCAAGTATGAGGATTATGAACAACTGTGCTCATCTCTGTCTGCTTTCCTTTGACTTTGTGTGGGGTTATGTGTGTGTATATATATAGGTGGGTGTGTGCACATGAAAATCAGGGTTGATATGGGACATCTTCCTCAGGCTTTCTCCACCTTTGAGTCAGGCTGTTTCAGTGGATCTGAACCTTATCAATTCATCTGACTGGATAGTCAACAAGCCCCAAGGATTCCCCTCTCTCTGCCCCCCAACACCGGGCATGTAGGTAAGCACCGGGATCTCCAGCTTTCCACGGTGCTGGGCGTCTGAACTTGGGTCTCCAAGGTCACTCAGTAAACGGTCAACAGACCGAGCCACCTCCTCAGCCCCCTGCCTTCCCATCCTAAAACTCTGCTGACTTTGTTCAATTAAATTCAAATCAATTAACCCCAACTCTAAAGACACTCAAACCCTCTATTATTAGAAACTGCTTCCTACAGAGAGGAAAGACAAATGAAGTGGGTGATTTATTACTATAAAGAGTCTCGAATGAAGATATAGTTATGCAAAAACTTAAAGCTATTTCATAAATCAGGATTACATTTAGAAATTACACCCTAAGAACAATGGTATATAACTGTAATAAGATACAGTATTTATTAAAAGTATAATAAATTATTCAGGGCAGGAATGGTGGTGAGGATGGTAAAAATACCATGAAATTCTCATGGAATAAAAATATTTGAGAAAGCAGCTCTTTCTGGTGACTCCCTTCCTACAACTGCTCAGGGCACAGCACTCTGACTCGCAGCAGGGTCCGAGACTTTCGGCTCTGTCCTGACAGACAGGACTACTAAGCAAAAGCTTGAGTATAAGATCACACAAGTTATCTGGACACTCTTCTTCAATACCTTTAGCAGACAAATTTTAAAAAACCGGAATAACATGAGCTACATTTCTCAAAGCCGTGACTGCAGGAAACTCACCTTGGTAAGAAATTACCTGTACACTGAGCTGTACAGTCCCATCTGTTTTCACTCCCTGATCAAACAAGCTTCGGTCTGGATCCAGCTGAACACAGGTAAGCAAAGTTATGTTAGCCCAGTCACTAAGGAAGTTACTATCTATGGTTTAGAATAAATCACTGTACTGTTTCTGAGCATACTAATTAAAGTATAAGAATGCATTTAATTATCAAAGTTGTCATACATTTACATGCTGAAACTAAAAATAGTTTCACCATTGAGAGCGTAATGGAGGA
This sequence comes from Apodemus agrarius, assembly GCA_964023405.1. Lineage (NCBI taxonomy): Eukaryota > Metazoa > Chordata > Mammalia > Rodentia > Muridae > Apodemus > Apodemus agrarius. The sequence continues at coordinate 13,604,609 of OZ030018.1, forward strand.
CTGCAAAGACCTAGCAGGTCATGTCTAGCTTTCTGGCACTGAGGCGACAGTCAGGCCTCACGTCTCAGGACACCTTCTGCGGCACTGCTTGCCACTGAGAGACTATCTGAAGCTCATCTCTGCTGGTACTTAACACAATTGACATTTTTTCATTCTATAAATGCATTAAAAGTACAAAATAATGAAATGTTTATTATGATAAGGAGGGATGTAATTAGCAGCTGACAATTTATCTAAGTTTGCTAACATACTCATGTCATATCTCCATTGTAACTAATGTCACTTATTTAAACTCAGGATTAACTCTAAAGACTCTGTTCACAAAGGTAATACAGCAGCTAAAGGCTTCCTGGCCTGACTCCCGGACCCACTGTAGTCAGATCCATAGCCTTGGAACTCTGGTGCTCTTTCCCTCCAGATCCCTTCTAGTGAATGCATTTTCTACTGTGGCTTACTAATGGAATAAAAACAATTGTGACTTCTGACACCTGATCGCTAGCTTGGAACAGGCTTCTATCATATGCATCCTATGTCTAGATATGTCTGCATATATACTGTTGCATATGCAAGTCTCCTATCACTGTCATTACTAAGAAGTCAGCCACAGTGTAATCACAATTTCTACTACTCACAATGTCTTATACATAAAACCTCAGTGTTACGTGAACTTCCTATTTAAATTGAGTAGGAACAAAACAAACTGTATAACACCTTGTACTGACTAAATGTGGCAGTTTCTACTAAATGTAAATCTTTTCCTGACACTTAAAAAATTCTCTTAACCTTAAGATTTCCCTGAGTCTAGAGGATGCTAGCTTTATCCACTAGAAGGTATCTTGAAAAGTAAGCTCTTAGGTCCTAAATACAGCAGCACACTAAGACAAAGCTCCAGCATGTAATATATTCTTGAAGGAAGTACAACTCAGTGGTGGTTGGAGGAGCGTTCGAGCTGGCGAGTATCTGATGGTACACAGGTGTTCCCCGTGGTGGCGGGCACTGTGATGTTGACATGAGCAGCATGCTCCATTCAGGCGAGCAGAATAGCCAGGGGGGCTAGGAAGTGCCCGGAGACCCAATGACAGCTCTCAAGTCGGTGAGTTACACATACTTCCATTTACTTAGAAGCTCTGACAGAGTAAGTACTTTGTAGGGCCTTCTTTCATTATGGCAAGGCCAGGTATTGATCTATCACAGCAGAATATTACTACAACAATGGTAACTTTTAAAGACTGATAGGATTCAATGGGATCCTTTGGAAGTGTCTGTAAGAACTTGACTCTGTTCTCTATATAGTTCACTTTCAGTGACTACCTTCAATTCTGAATTTATGTAGTAAGTATTATGGTTTTAAAAGATCTGTTCTTAACTGTCTGGAAAAACATGAATAAGTATCTTTATAAGTATACCATCGCCCAGACTGGTGGCAGGTGAGCATTAAATAGGAACAACTTCTTGATATGGAACTCTCGGTCATTTTCCACTTCTAAGAAAATACTAAGTACCAACTGCTTTCAAAAGACCATGTTATCTTTCAATACTAAGAAGAAAACATGTTGTTTTAGGTACAATCATAGTCCTTGATTTTTTGAAAGCAGTATCCAATCACAATTAACATTTACTAGATATATATTGAAAGAAAAAGATTAAAATATGGTAAATGACAACTAATGAATAAATTCCATTAACATATTTCAATTTATAAGAGAATCTTGTAAAATAGTAACTGCAGAGGATTGATTTTTTAAAGTAACAAGTCAAAGCTTTCTAATATACTGAAAAAAATGGTATCAAAAGACAGGCAGGAGGATTACAGTAAAGAATAAAGCAAAACAAAAAATTAAAAAACTGACAAAATATATTCCTATGTTAATGTAAGGAAAGTCCATAGATGCTAGTGTTTGTGAGTTTAAGGAAAGCAAAGGAAAACGACTTAAGCAATCTCACTCTTCAGCAGCCTTACTACTGTGAAGAAGTATCTCCTGGGAAAATGGAGAGCAAGTCTGTGAGGATGCTTTAAACATATCATCATACTACAATGGGAAACCCTAATGCAGCTAATGACAAGAAACAGCAACTAGTATTTACATTTTACTACCAATAAAATACAAAGGAAATAAAAGCAATTTAGCTAAGGGCTCTCACTTTAAAGGTTAAGAAAACTCACGTAAAGGAAAGTTCAGTCAGTCAGCACAAACTTCTCTAGTCTCCAGGTCAATGTGCTTCCCAATACTCCATTTTTAATTTCATTTCCATTTTAATTTGATTTGGTACTCATGAATATAAAAAGGAATGAGTGATTTATTATTCATTCATTCCAATTTTATTACTCAACCTTTTAAATTTTAGATACAAGAAATTTGTTGAAAGGATTTTTATTTCTAAGTGCTCAAATTTTATATCATAGATCAAGTCTATTTATAGCTCCCTATAGAGATGAGCCTTACCTGAATATCTTGCAGGCAAATTTCATGAGCATCCAAAGAGCACTGCAGTCTTGGTTCTAGTAGTTTCTTTAAATTGCCTATTGGCTCATTGATGTCTATGGCCTGGCTTACACATTCAGCTGGGGTATAGGTCTGTTCCACAATGCTAAATGTTAATGGAGATAAATGTTAATAATTATATATCACCCTAACACTCTGCTCAAAACAAAATCAACAGCAAAAGCATACATGATCTTTGAGACTCTTTTCTTTCCTGCCTACATTCTGAACTCATTTCTTCTTTGATGCCGTGTTAGACTCAACTAGCGGTCTCAATATGAACACTAAATCTCATAGCTAACTTGAAACTTAAAGCACTCTTGAAAACACACTTAATTATGCATACAAATGTCTGTGCCAGCACATAAATAAATACTGGAGACACACTATTTAAGGAGAAATGTCTGCCTTTATATTATAGCCCAAGTTATTTTCAAGAATTTAAAGCCCAGAAACATGGCAATATATTGCATCCTTATAAATCTATGATTTGCTGGGACGGTGGCACAAGTCTATAATCATAGCACTTGGGAAGCAGACATAGGAGGACAAGGGGCTCAAGATCATCCTCAGGTCCATGGAGAAACATAAACCAGCCTGGGCTACAGGAGCTCCCATAGCAAAACCAACACCGAACCAAACCAAACCAGAATTTTATATATATGATTGCTATTACTCAACTAATAAGATGCAATAATATAAATCAAATACTTCCAATTTAATTTAAATACTAACCAATTATTATAATTAGCCTTACTTGGTGGTATTCTTAGAAAATTATATTGCCTCTTAAAACTTACATAGAAACCGGGCAGTGGTGGTGCACGCCTGTAATCCCAGCACTCTGGGAGGCAGAGGCAGGCGGATTTCTGAGTTCAAGGCCAGCCTGGTCTACAGAGTGAGTTCCAGGACAGTCAGGGCTACACAGAGAAACCCTGTCTCGAAAAACCAAAATCCAAAAATCCAAAAAGAAAAAAAGAAAAAACCTTACTTAGAGCTCTTGTAGACTGTTATTTCACAATTCAAATAGGTTTGAAGTCTTGATAAGTAATTGCACATATTTCTTTGTAAATGTTTACAGGAGGGCAAAGAAGAGACTGAAAAGGTAGTATTTAAGGAATTAAGTTTCACAGCATTTTACTTTAAATATGACTTAAACCTCTCTAAAGTTATCAAAAATATGTATTAAAAATAAGTGTGCTGCCGGGCAGTGGTGGCGCTCGCCTTTAATCCCAGTACTTGGGAGGCAGAGGCAGGCGATTTCTGAGTTTGATTTCTGAGTTCGAGGCCAGCCTTGTCTACAGAGTGAGTTCCAGAACAGCCAGGGCTACACAGAGAAACCCTGTCTCAAAAACAAAAAACAAAACACACACAAAAAAACCAACACACACCCCCCATTGGCCTGCTCCTTGACCATTAACTTGGTATACTGATAATATTAAAATGTATAAATTCAGAAATATCAACCTTTCTTCTGTGCACTCTGGTTTCTCAGTTCCATCGATCTCAATTTCTATCAGTTCTTCTGCTTCTCTCTTAGTCATGGTTGAAGTATTTCAAAAGTTCAGTCCTGAAAGAGTTAAAAGTTAGTTTTAAAAAAATCTTGAGATATGAAAAAGAGACCAAAACAATTAAAAAAAGACGGAAAAGGATACTCTAATATGTAAAAGCTCACATACACATTTATAAGCCAGATGTTATTTAAAGTGGCATCTGTTAGCCTGATATCGTGACTTTATTACTCTATGTATTGGAACTTGTTGGTGTTGCAGGATATTTGTGAGTCCAAGATTGTGTTATTTACTGGGGGGTGGGGGGCTGTATCTAGTTATAGTGTGGCTCAGTCCTTAGCTTTAATCTCTTTAGCTGGAATACAGACATGCCCTTAGGACACACACCTTTAATCCTAAACAATGAAGGTAAAGTTGTTAGTTCACAGAGGGAAGCACCAGTGATTGAGATGTCTAATAGAGTGGCAGGCAAAGTGAGGAATCAGAAAGCTTTGACGGAATACATGCCCAACTCTTGTGAAGAGAGAGGAAAGGGAAGCTACTGGGAGCAGTGCACAGTAACATGAAGAGAGGAGACAGTTTTACAAAGACAGCTATAGCCAGGTTGAAGAGACAACAAGATAGATACAGGTAAAGACAGAACAGGCTGGAGAATAAGGAGGAGGCAGAAGAGTAGAACAGGTTGCTAGTTACTTTGAGGCTAAGCAAGGGAAGTCAGAAGAGGCTGTGAGAGAAACCAGACTGAATCAGTGAGCGAGGAGAGGAGTTTTGGGCCAGAACAGCTGAGTGAACCAGGCAGCCAGAGGTCAGAAAGAGCTAGAAACAGAAAGGATGAGTTTATTCGGTGGTAAGTCTCAAGAGGCTGAAAACATCCTATGCCTAGATAAGACTGTACAGATGCTAGAATCTTCCAAGGCTAGGCCTAGGTTAGCAGATAGAGGCAGTAAGCCTCCGAGACAACAATTACCTCAGGTGAATTACATGTTGGCCTAGTCTAAATCAGTAAGTTAATTAGGGCATTACAAAAGCAAATAAAATACAACTATATTAAAGCACCTCAGATTCAAAGTTGAAGCCTAACATGGAGATGAATCACAACTGTTTAGCTAAAAATCTGATTTAATTACATAAAGATTAAAACTCGGCTGGGCGGTGGTGGCGCACACCTTTAATCCCAGCACTTGGGAGGCAGAGGCAGGCGTATTTCTGAGTTCTAGGACAGCCTGGTCTACAAAGTGAGTTCCAGGACAGCCAGGGCTACACAGAGAAACCCTGTCTCGAAAAACCAAAAAAAAAAAAAAAAAAAAAAAAAAAAAGATTAAAACTCTTGTTAGCCGACAAATCACAGAACAGAAAAGGTATCTACAGCTCCTGAAGTGACGAGGGACTAAGAAGCAGAATAGGTCAAATTTTCAGTTAACTGATAAAGAGGGAACTTACAACAAACTATCAAAGTTGGCAAAGCACACCACAGAAAAGGGAAACTCACACCAAAGTAAATTAAAGATTTCAGGGTATGAAGGAATGCACAAATGTAAATCACTCCAAAATGAAATCTAAAGTAACTCTCCACGTTGTATTTTATTTCCTAGGAAATATGGTCAACATTAGGAAAAACTACAGCATGTACATCTGCGTTTCATGTGTAAAGAACAAAAACCAAATCTGATTAAAGGTTATAAACTGCCCTGACACTATTAATGATCCTCTGCTATGCTTGCAGACGGAAGCTTCGCATAACTGTCTCCTGAGAGGCCTCGTCCTGCAGCAGATGGAAACAGATGCAGAGAGACCCACAGCCAGACATCAGGAGGAGCTCAGGAAGTCTTGTGGAAGAGGTGGGGATAGGAATGAGGGGGCGGAGGGGTCACGGACACTGCAGGCAGTCCTCCAGAGACAACCAACTTGGACCCATGGGGGATGAGCCACTAACCAAAGAGCACATGGGGGCTGGACCTAGGCCAACTACACATTTGTAGCACTGTGGAGCTTGGTCTTCATGGGGGACCCCTAACAGCTGGAGTGGAGGCTGTCTCTGAGTCAGCTGCCTGGCAACAGATCCCCTTCCCCTAAATGGACAACCTAGTTGGGGCTCAGTGGGAGAAGATAGGTGTAGGCCCACTGTGACTGGATGTGCTAGGGTGGAAACCGAAGGAGGGCTTCCCCTTCGAAGGAGTAATGGGATGAGGGGAGGACAGGGAGGAGATGACTGGGATATAGAGTGAACGAATTATTTTTTTTTTTAAAGTTAAAAACTGAGCCTAGAGGCAGTGGTCCATGCCTTTAATCCTAGAGGAGCCTAGAGGCAGTGGTCCATGCCTTTAATCCCAGCACTTAGGAGGCAGTGGCAGGTGCATCTGAGTTCAAGGTCAGCCTCCTCTACAGAGTGAATTCCAGGACAGCCTGTCTGAAATGCCCCTCACTCCCCCAAACCCTCCTTCTGGTGAAGGGGCATGTGAGTTCTCAAAACTCCCATTTTCTTTTCAGTCCTGTAGGTTTGTTGTACAGTTGCCAGAGACTCAGGTTAATCCAGGACCTGCCTCCCGGGCTCCTCAAACTTACTATCTCACTTAGTACTTAGTTTACCGCCAAGACTATGTATCCCTAGGTTACGCTTCTCTGTATTTGTAGTAAAGATAAAATGGACTTAAATCCAGTTGGCATCCAGGTATTCATACAAATACGAAAGAAAAAAACCCATGCTAAGAAGATGGTCAGTGTTCAGTGGTGTGGGGTACCTAAGAACGTGACAATCAACGGTGGATCTGTATAAAACGTTTTGCTCCTGCCAGTAGCCAGACCTATCATTAGCTCAATATACCTGTTTTTAAAAATAGAGGAGGGGAATAGCTGGGCGTGGTGGTGCACGCCTGTAATCCCAGCACTTGGGAGGCAGAGGCAGGCGGATTTCTGAATTCGAGGCCAGCCTGGTCTAGAGTTCCAGGACAGTCAAGACTACACATAGAAACCCTGTCTCGGAAAAAACAAACAAACAAAAAACCAAAAAAGAAAGAAAAGGAAAAAAGAAAAAGAAAAAGGAAAAAAAAAAGAGGGGAGACTGGGAAGGGGGACAACATTTGAAATGTAAATAAATAAAATAACCAATAAAAAATTGCACTTATTTTGCTAGGCGTGGTAGTGCATGCCTTTAATACCAGCGCTCAAAAAATAGAGGCAGATAAACCTCTAAACTCTAAGCCGGTCTAGTCTACATAGCAAGTTCAAGGTCAGCCAGACTAGAATGTGACACACACACACACACACACACACCCAACACAAACTTACATGTACACACACAAAACACTTATAAGGTGCGCATGCGCACTTGTGGAGGGCAGAGGGCAGTCGGTCCTGTCCTCCAGCCACCTGGATTCCAAGGGCTGAGCAGTCAGGCACGGCAGCAAGAGCCTTTACCTGTCCAACCATCTCACTCGCCTACCTAAGGATTTGGTTTCAGATGACTGCTTAATCATCTTGAAACGACGCGTTGGCCCCATCCTCTAGGCTGTGGACCCTAAGGGTGGAATCCCTTAAACCCCATCGCTGTGTTCACTGCACTACACCAACCACAAACAGGGGGCTAAGGAGTAGGCAAGGCACAAGAACTTTCACTGACATCTTCGGGAAAGGAACGGAAAGCCATCCTATACATTAGAATCGTGGCACCGGTGCGACAGTTCCCGAAGGGCAACTGGATCTGGAGTGCGGGGACGGCTGAGTCCGGGGACAGACAGGTCTGGCACCTTCCAGAGAGACCCGGCAGCGCCGGGACGACGCGCGGAGCCCGCACCGCGCCGGGCGACGGGCGACGCGGCCGCGTCCCGCAGCGCAGCCCCGGCCATGCCGCTCCCCGCGCCCCTCCCCTCGGCTCCCCGCACAGCCTCTCCCGCCCCTCCCCACCCGGCTCCCTCAAGTCTCCACGAACGGAAATGGGAGTCACAGCGCCGGGGACCAGCGGAAACAAAACACAGAGGCGGCCGCGGGGGGGCCGCGGCGGGGGAAAGCCCCGGAACCAGGCCGGCCGCGCGGGCCCGCGCTCCCCGCCAGCCCGCGGCCGCACTCACCAGCTCCGGAATCCGTCCCCGTGGCCCTCGCCCGCGCTCCACAGCCGGCTGGGAACGGCGGCGGCGCGGGCTCCAGGTACAGCGCCTCTCCGGGTAAGCCGCGCCGCTCCCGCGAGTAGCAGTGTGAGGCCCCGGGGCCCTTCCCGCGGAATCGGCGCTAAGGAACCCCAGCCCCTCTCCCGCCTCCCAGGCACCCCTGGGCTTGGAACTACAACTCCCAGCAGGCTGCGCGACACGAGCGCCCGTGACAACGGGGGCTCACGAGGCACAAACGCCCCAAGCCGCTTTGTTTTACGCGCTCGTTTTACCCCTACACTAAATCCACCTCCCCAACCCCAAGGATCAGGACGCTGACTCCGAAGGGAGCTTGAACTAGGGGACAGGCCAAAGTACGCATGCGTACAGTGCAGTGTTTCCAAGAGGGGGAAAAAAAGGGGGTGAAGTTAAGTGTAGGAAAGATGGCGGAGTCTTAGCTGAGGGACCCGGAAGCACTTACCCTCCACTTCCTCCTCCTGTTTGGCTTCTGTCTCACCTAGAGGCGTCCGGTCGCAGACTCTCTTCGAGGCGCTTCCTGTCCGGTGAGCGTCGAACGACTGAAGCGGTGGCCCATAGTGCATTGCGATGGCGGGTAGGCGTGTGTAGGCGGAGCCAGGGCCGGAAGTAGAACGGTGGCGGCGGCGGTGACTCTGGCAGCTCGGGACTCGGTGCAAGGTGACTGGGAGGGTGACTAGGCTAGCGAGGCCTCTTGGGACTGCGATGATTCTGGGTTTCTTCACGAGGAAAGGGCTGCCCATCGCCTTTGCCCTAGTAGTAGAGCGCAGCCCTGTGTCCTTGGCACCTTCCTGGCCTGGCCTGGGGTCACAGGTGACCTCGGCCCTGCTGGGTATTAACGTTTGCCCTGCGCCCAATAAATAAGACCGTTGATACCCTTTGGAGAGCAGAACGGGCCAACGCGAAAGGAAGGAAAAAAAAAAAAGGCGGGGTGGTGTGCCTGCATCCCGCCCGGGGCAGCCCAAGGTCACAGCTCGCCCGAGAAGCCCGTGAATTATGCAGGAGAGCAGGTCTTGCCTCCTGAGACGGAAAAATCGCAATGGTGATTGCGTCCAGTCTAGAAACTATGCTGCTAAAACAGCTTTGTCGATTGACTTTCTGGCTAGATACTCAGAGGCAGCAAACAGATTGGACTAGCCTTTGGCTGAGCTGGTCAGTCAGCCACGGTAAATAGGAGAGCCATGTGCCTTCCCCAAGGCTACACTTTTGGGTTTGAGCTTTGATTTTTTTCTCCTCCATGATTTCCCCAGTATTTTTAATATCAGACCCCTAACAAGCAGCTAGCTAGCACCGGATATTAATTCGGTACAGAATTCGTCACAGATGGTGTTTTACACCTGTGATGACATTTGTCTTCCGTGTGACAGTGGACAGATCACATTCTCGATTTGATTTGAAAGAGTGAAAGGCAATAAATGAGAAGCAGCAAGTAGTTTTGGTAAGAGAGAGTGTGCTCATTGTTTGGACCACTGAGTAGGGTTTAGGAGGGGAGTATACGTATACATGTGTGTTTGGGGTTCAGCAAGTACGATAAGTTAGAAATTCAAATTGGAAATCATTGTTTGGATGCTGCTTTATTGAAAGTGGAAACGTATATTGCCTGGCTTGTAGAAGAAGTGACTGTCTTTGCAGTTAGATTGGGAGCAAGTTGACTGTAAAATGTTCAGTAAACAATAACCTTCTTTAGACATATATTTTTTTAATCATCTATAAGCAAGACTGAAAGAACACCCTCCCCTAACACTTTAGAGAGTATTTCCTAAGTGGGCAGGATGGGAGTATTTTGCAATATTTTTAGAGATAAAGAAGTATTGCTACCTTACTGATATGTCTTAAATGTGTTCCTAGGTTTCCAGAATGAGTTGGGTGATGGTTTATTATAAAGTCTTTATTTACCTGTAGCTCTTTCACCCGAATAATCCTCTGGTAAATTATGAATGACATATTGATTTCTTCAAATCATGATTTCAAATCATCATTGATTTCTTCTTTGTCATGATCGGTGAATAAAAACTCACAGCTTATTTGATTTTTTTTTCCAGCAGTATTAAATGTTATTCTAGGTTTGTTGGAGTTGGTACTATTGACACTTTAAATTAGATAACCCTTCAAAATGAGAACAGAGAGGACTGCTGTTTTTCATGTTGTAGGGAGTATAGCTGTGTGCCCAATCTCTACCCACTATAGGCCATTTTCATTCAATGTATTCAGGACAGCCAAAATTGTCTTTGGACAATAAATGTGCCCTTGGAGAGACAATTACTCTCTCCCTTTACATATTTAATAACCATCCTGCCAGTCAGCTGGCTTATAGTTAATATATTTCTGTCGTCTGTCAATCCATCTGTCCATCTACTTATCCATCGACCTGTGGGTTTATTAGGGTGTACACATATATGTAGACAGAGGCTCATGCATGTGCTTCTCCAAGGGCCAGGGTCAGCCTCCGCTGTTAACCTCCAGGTCCTGTGCACATTGCTCTTTGAGACAGAGATCTTGCCAGAAAGACCCGCTTGCCAAGTGAGCGCCAAAGGTTTGCCTGCGTCGGCCTCCCCGGTGCTGGCATCACCTGCTTGATGCCAGTCCTGGCTTTAATAAAAGCAAAATGGAACAAAACTCCTAGGTACTGGGGATGAAACCGTACCCCTCCACCACCACTTTTGTAGTTGTTGATATTACTAAATTCAAGACAAACTACTTTGTCAAATTAACATAAAGATTTTTAAATTCTTGTCCACACTCTGTCTTTTGAACTCACTTCATGGTTCTCTCTCATTTAGCAGCAGTGAGGGGTCAGCAGGCAGCAGTGCTTGGTGAGACTGTAAGAAGCATGCTGGCAGAGCAGGGTCTCCTCAGGGTTGAGTGCCCTTATCACTGCCATTCTGAGAAGCCCTGAGTGGGAGACACTTGAGTCCTGTAGCACAGCAGTTACTATAGATGCGTGGTGGGAGACGGGCTTGGTTTATTTCCAGTTTACACTTACTGTCTAATGAAATGTTCCGAAGCTAGTCATTACAGTGTCCCTCTTCTAGTGCTATTTCACTAGGGTTTGGTGAACGCTTTGATTTTATTAACTAAGTCTAGATGGGAAGAATTTTTTTGTCTTAAGTTTCAGCCTCTCTATCTCTTCCTGTTGACCTCTTGTTTGGATATACTTTTGTAATTTGGAATACTTTTGATTTTGATCTTTAAATTTCTATTTTACTCAGGTCTCAACAAGAAAATCCTCTCCTTTAATGTATTTATCAGTGTTTTGAGCTACAAAATTATTTGTTTTAGCTTCAAGGGTCTGAGGAGTAGAGAGGCTTTAACTCGATGTTTAAACTTTTGACTTAGCCCCTCCGTCAGCCCTTTCTCTGATGGGCTTGTATCATCTAACCTCTCTGTACTGCAGGGCTCACTTGGCCCTCCAGCTGTTTGTCTTTGCTGTTTCTTTTGAAAGTTGATTGGTTACAGTGTTAAGTGGCTAGGATCCTGAGTCTTAGCAGGCAAAGCTGTTTTCCTTCCTGTGAGCCTGTGAAGTGGAAACTTCCAGCCTCTCATTCCTGGCTAAGACAACTGTCTTCATTCTCTTTGTCCCTTCGAGAGGTCATGGAAACTGGCACAGTATAGGCAATTTGTCTTTTCCTGCTGGTGACAAGCACTGTTCTTCAACAGCCTCAGGTCCGAGATTTAGATCATGGGAGAAAAAAAGTACTACCCCTTATTATGTGTTTTCTCTTCCCCTTTAACTCTAGTAGAACTCTTAGCTACTCCTAGGTCCCAGGGACTATTGGTAAGAAGGAAAGGCCTTGTAATGGAAGAGTTACATGACTTGTCAGACATAGCTTGAGTTCTGGTGTTATTTAGTGCTATAATCTAAATTCATAGAATTAGGTTCTGAGCACATGATGTATTTAAGGTGTTTTATATGAAAAGCACATTAACTTCTGATGCTTCTCTAGTACCAGATACTCAACCATGATTCTTCAGAGGATCTTCAGGCTCTCCTCTGTCCTGCGGTCCGCAGTCTCTGTGCATTTGAGGAGGAACATTGGTGTTACAGCTGTGGCGTTTAATAAGGAACTTGATCCTATACAGAAACTCTTCGTGGACAAGATAAGAGAATACAAATCAAAGCGAGAGTAAGTGGGTAGATGACAAAGCACATTGTGAATATAAATGTTCAGAGCATGTAACTTTCAAGGTGTAAGTCCTAACTGCATCTTCTTTATAAAGGCTGCAAGGGACAAATTCTAGTAAGTCTTGTCATTTGAAGTGTAGGCGTGAAATAAGTTGCAGAAGTGCGCAGGATCTTGAAATCATCTAGTAGCTACTTAAGAAAATTAAGTGCCTTAGACATTGATTAGTTTACCGTGATAAAATTAAGAATGACCGGGCAAGGCATACAATCAGGATTTCACCTTGTTTTCAGCTTTTGAAGGATGTGTATAAATAGAATTTTTCTCTGTAAGACTGTATCCATGGTGATCTATCAAAAGACTCAAAGTGGCATGAAGTAAAACTTGGGAAAATAAAATTGCAAACTACATATTTGAGATGTTTGTCAACCCCCAAATCTTAGGAAAATAAAACATCTCAGTTTATAATTCTTTTGTTTGGTCATCTGTCATTTACAAAGAACATGATGGTTAACTGATATGGGCCATGTTGTTCTTTTTCAAAATGTGGATTCTTAAAATCTGATAGAAGTGGAAAGCTTTTAAATAAATATAAGTTAATTCATGAGGTACAAGGTAAGACAGTTTAAAAGGCATTTGGAAAAGGGCTCAGAAGGCAGCGCTTGGCTCCTTCTGCCTCCTGAGTGTCTCTGGGCAGCTGTAAGTCATCGCCCCAGGGTTTAAAAGCAAAGGAGAGATTTACTAATGATTTTGCTTGTTTTCAATCGCCCGTGGAAGACACCCCTAGGATTCTATACCAGGTTAAAAATAGTTGTTTTAAAGACTAGACAGGTAAATGGGAGTAGGAGGGTTTTAACTTTTAGGATAGAAAAATATCAGGTAAGTTATAAAAGCTAGAAAGCACAAAATTTGTTTGGAAGATTACACACTTTCGATCCCAGAGGTCTAGGGTACAGGAGGAGAGTGCTCAGTTTGAAGTCTTACCGTGTAGATAATGATCTTGAGTTACAGTGTTATGCTGGTATTATATGTCAGCCTGACTCAAGTCAGGTTTGAGTCATCAGCGAAGACGTAGCCATAGGCAAGCTTGTGGGTATTCTCTGTGGAAGGGCCCCAACCACTGCGGGGGACACCGCTGCACTGGAAGTCATGCGGTCTGTGAGAACGCAGTCTCAGCCAGCCTTATGGACTGAGACAGTAACAGCGCCCTTCCATATCCTCCTCAGCAGCTCCTGCCTTCAGGTTCCTCACTGCCTGAGTCCCTGTTCTCACCTTCTCTGACGAAGAGCAGTGTACAGAAGCTTAAAGCAAAGTCAGCCCCGTGCTCCCCACGCTGCTGTGCTCGTGGGCTTTCTTCATAGTGGGAACCCTAAGACAAATGTCAGCGTGCACCCACCTTGGTCGAAGCCTCAATGCCAGATGATTATTTTGGAACTCTCTAAACATAGCTAACCAGGCAGTCATTGAAAGTCTTGAGGACCTGGAAATGGCTCAGTTGGTAAGGTCCTTGCTGCATAATAAAGAGGGCCAGAGCTTGCATCCCCGTAGCAGTGTCAAAGCAGATGCAGTAGCCACAGCGGCGTGCCCGGTCTGATGGCTATCCCTGATGCAGTAGCCACAGCGGCATGCCCAGTCTATGACTATCCCTGATGCAGTAGCCACAGCGGCGTGCCCGGTCTGATGACTATCCCTGATGCAGTAGCCACAGCCGCATGCCCAGTCTATGACTATCCCTGATGCAGTAGCCACAGCCGCATGCCCAGTTGAGGACTATCCCTGATGCAGTAGCCACAGCGGCATGCCCAGTCTATGACTATCCCTGATGCAGTAGCCACAGCCACATGCCCGGTCTGATGACTATCCCTGATGCAGTAGCCACAGCGGCATGCCCAGTTGAGGACTATCCCTGATGCAGTAGCCACAGCGGCATGCCCAGTCTATGACTATCCCTGATGCAGTAGCCACAGCGGCGTGCCCAGTCTATGACTATCCCTGATGCAGTAGCCACAGCGGCGTGCCCAGTCTATGACTATCCCTGATGCAGTAGCCACAGCGGCATGCCCGGTCTGATGACTATCCCTGATGCAGTAGCCACAGCGGCGTGCCCGGTCTGATGACTATCCCTGATGCAGTAGCCACAGCGGCGTGCCCGGTCTGATGACTATCCCTGATGCAGTAGCCACAGCCGCATGCCCAGTCTGATGATTGTCCCCGATGCAGTAGCCACAGCGGCATGCCCGGTCTGATGACTATCCCTGATGCAGTAGCCACAGCCGCATGCCCAGTCTATGACTATCCCTGATGCAGTAGCCACAGCCGCATGCCCAGTCTATGACTATCCCTGATGCAGTAGCCACAGTGGCATGCCTAGTTGATGACTATCCCTGATGCAGTAGCCACAGCGGCGTGCCCGGTCTGACTATCCCTGAGGTCTTCTGGCCAGCCAGTTTAGCCAATTCACGGGAATGGTGTCTGAAAGGGAGGTGGAGAGATGGAAAGAGATATTTAATGTGTATGTTTTGCCTCTCTCTCTCTCTCTCTCTGTGTGTGTGTGTGTGTGTGTGTACACATGTGTACATGCACGCATTCTCATGTCAGTGCGCCACAGGTATGCCTAGTAGCCATGAAGGTCAGAAGAGAGTTAGGTTCCCCTGGAAGTGGTGTTGATGGAGGATTGTGAGCACATGTGGGGGGCGGGAGCGGAAGCTGAGTCCTCTGAGGAGTTCCACTGAGTGTTCCCCGTCCTGGAGCCAGCTCTAGCCCCTCCATCACTTATTATTTAGCAGCTCCCATTTCAGGCCTCCGGTGGGTTCTCGTGGGGACTTTTTGTTTTATTGGTTTGGGTTTTTTCATTTTAAATCTGAACTACATCATCTTCCATATACTGCAACTCAGATCATGAGAAAAATCTGATTAGTAAGTGTCTTTGATGCTAACAAACCTTGAGGGTTGGAGATTTGTGTGAAGTTACCTCATCTCTGAAACCTCATTCTAAAATAATTTGAATTAGAATAGTCATTTTTCTAACCTTTTCTTCCCCCCACATGTGTACCTTATTAAGATTTGATGATAAAGAGTAGTTTTAAGTTTTTTGTTTGTTTGGTTTCATTTTAATTAGTGCATAAATTAGTTTTCTTTGTCCAATTATACACTAGGACATCTGCAGGACCTGTTGATACTGGCCCAGAGTATCATCAAGAACTGGAAAAAGAACTTTATAAGCTTAGACAAATGTTTGGTAAAGGAGAGATGGATAAGTTTCCTACCTTCAAATTCGAGGGTAAGTCTTGTCACAAACGAAATTAGAGGGATTGTTATAGGTAGAAAACATGTCTGTGTTTCTCTAGAGTTAGGGCCTTGCTGCTGTTACTAAACATGCTCTGTCACTCATCCTTAAGAGGTTTTGGGGGCATTTGGAAGTTAAGTGACAGTTACATGTGAAGTTTGTATAGTGTGGAAAGCACTGGGATCACCGTTCATGAATCATGAGACCTTTCTCATTTGATTGGTCTAGTTACGCAGCACATGTATGTAACAGAATGATAGAGAGCCCGGCTCACAGAAGGGGTTGAAAGTTTATCAACTGTTGTGTTTCTCTGTATGTTTTAAAAAAAAATCTTAAAACGGCCAATTTCAGCATGGTACCTACTGTTGTTACTGCAGTCTGACTAAGCCTGAAATATTTCCCTCTTTTTAGATCCCAAATTTGAAGTCATCGACAAACCTCAGTCCTGAGGAACATATAAAAACCATGTGGTAATTTGTCATGAATTAGTTGTGCAACTAATCTAAAAAATTCAAATAAACATTTATTTCATGGTTATCAAATGTCCTTTAAATTCTTTGGTGATAGATAGTGTGTGCCTAGCAGTACTTAGTCTCTGTTGTTTCTAAATCCTTTTGTTCTGATAGAACGAACCAGCTGGAGATGTTGGGTAAATTGCATAAAATTGTCTTCTCCCTAACCAGACTCTTTCCAGTGTGCAGTGCTGCACTTTTGAATAGTGGAGATTATCACCTAAGGGAATGTATGCTAGGACGGAAGGACAGTCTATTTATCCTCTTGAAGGAGTAGTTTTTACATCCTTTGTCATGACTTTCTTAGGAAACCTGTAACTTAATATGTACAGGAATGTCTGTTGTGTCAGCGCAAACTGGAACCCTTCATTTTTGCCTGTACGATATATATAGATGTATGGATTCAGGAAAGATGGAGGCTTGGAACCAAAGGCCCTGAAAGATGTACTATATAAAACGACCTTTTGCCCAGTTGTAAAAGAGCCAACAGGGATTCCCTAGGGATGTGGTAAAGTAGGAGCTTTTACATCAGGGTTCAGCAACTATAGATGGTGCCCAAGGAAGTTAGACTTCTAAAGGGAAAGTGCCTGTGTTTATTAAACCTTTAGCTACCTTGGGGCAAATTAGAGAATAAGAATCCTCACACAAGTTATTTTCAGTCTGTTTTATGTCGCCTCATTTCTTCTCATCACTAATACAGCTATACACACTTAAGCTTTTATGGACTGCAGGAGTGGGAGACCAGAAATCTCAAGGGAACACTGAACACTGTCTTCAAGTGACAAAGGGATATTCATACCCAGGTCAGTCACCATTTTTTTGTAGAAAGTGGAACACTTCAGTCGCTGAGCATCAGAACAGTCCTGTTAACACACTGTTACATAAGCCAGTCTTCGTGAATACAGTTTATTTCTTTGCTATATATTATACTGAAATCTAGAAAAATACATTTTGGATCTTCAGTTACTTTAGGTGATTCAATGGTTTGAATTCAATTCAATGGCTACTTTTTGGAAGGAAAAGTCAGTTTGAAGATGAATAAGATGAGTATCATGTTTTAGATTGTATCATGTTCCTATAATCAAAGCAATTAGGAATTGAAGACAGGAGGATTTGGAGTTAAAGGCCATCCTGGGTGATATATTGAGACCCTGTTTCAAAACAACAGAAATTGAATAGCAGTAGTTAAGTATCATGGGAACATGTTCAATTTTGTGTACCTTTAAGAACATTTATAGGTACCACATTAAAAATAAAAAATTGATCATTGAAAAGATCCTAAAAAGTATCTTTAGTCTTCAATGGGGCCTTTGCCAACACAATGCTCATTATTTTAAGGGCATTTTTTTAGAAAGTAAAAAGGCATAGTATGTCTTTTTGTTTTTATTTCTTCAGATTTGAGAAAGTAAAATATAACCAACCAATGATAGTCCACCTTAAATTTCATTACCAGTTATTACAGCTATAATGTTCCAAATCTTACCAAACAAGAAATGGAGATTAAGAACTGTGTGGCTAAGGCTGGAGAGATGCCTCCATGGTTAGGAGTCTGTGCTCTTCCAGAGCACTTGAGTTTCATTCCCAGCACTTACATGGCAGCTTCCAACCATTGGAACTCCATTTCCAGGGCGTCTAATTTCTCCTCCTGATGTCCAGGGGCACCAGGCACACAATGTGGAGCAGATGCATGTAGGCAAACCATCCATACATAAAAATGAATTGTATGGAAATGGACAACCAATTTCTAAAAGGGAAAGTAATTTTTAGTTCATGTAGTAATGATTCATAGACCATAAACTGAGTTGTATCAGAATACAATGTTTTATTAATACTCTAAATAGATGCTTACATTTAATCATTCTTTGTGCTTCACAGCTATTCAGCATTTTTAGAAACTTTTCATGTCAGATACTGCTAAATACCTTAGGGTTTATGAAGACCTGTACAGCATAGGTCTTTCTCAAGGTTTATGAAGACCTGTACAGTGTGGGTCTTTCTCAGGGTTTATGAAGACCTGTACAGCATGGGTCTTTCTCAGGGTTTCAGATTGGTAGAAATGTCACACATCCACACACCTACCTGTACTGTAACACAGAAATCAGTAAATACCACAAAAGAATCATGCGCCATCGGAATTCAGAGACAAAACTTACAGCTGGAAAATGGGAGAAGGCTATCCCACAGAGAGTTGAATTTGACTTGTCTGTTAAGAATAAATAGGATTTCCATAGCTTGGGGAAGTATTACAAATGTATCTAAAAGGACAGGATAGATTGTAAAGACAAACAGTTCAGTTTGCTGAATAATAAGGCAACAAAAGAAAGTGGGTTGTGGGTTGTTTGTGTATAAAATTCTGTTGTATCTTTGTTTTTAAATGCTAAAGTTTGACAAAGATAGGTTTGGAGACCAGGGTGGGTGGGGTGGGGGACCTAGAGGTTCCTGAGGATCAAGAGAACGTGAGAACTTAAAATGAAGGGAAAGTGAGCTGTGGACCTGGTGATGTGTTCACAAAGACCCCAGCTCCCGGAGCAGTCACCGACTGTGAAATGACAGGCTCCTCTTCATAATGTCTTGAAAGAGGAATGAGAATTCATACTCCCTTATCCCCAGCTTCTGACATACACAAAACATCCAGTAAGTAGTTTACCCTTTTATTTTCCCGACTTTAGAAGTTGGCAGGTATCCAAGCTGAGAAACAAGTGGGACTGATTGTAAACTGCCAGTTCTGCCTCACGACTGCAGGTGTACGGGAGGGAGGGGTTTCCTGGGGCTTACTGAACAATAGGTGAATGACTCCCCCTCTGTTGAATGGGACTCAAGAGTTGGGCTGTGCATAGCTATTTTTATAACATGAACTTTAACCAAACAAAGTGAGTTGTAGGATGAAGGAAGTTCTTTGTAAAGTTATATTGAAAAATAAACATGCAGACTTAACTAAGTTAATCCCCACCCTGACTAAAACTAAGTTGAATCTAGTTATAACAGTGACAATACCAAAATAAAACTTGCTATCATAGTTTCTAGACCTTTGTTACACTTTTGCTGTGGAAAAATAAAATTGTGTTCTAGAAACTACTATTAGATTTTGACACAATGCTTGAGTTCAAGTCTCAGAAAACAGCAAACGGACAAGTCTTCATGGCAGTGACTCCCACATAGACTTAATAATAGATTAGTGTGCACAGTTAGGTCTTTCATGTAGAAGAAACCATTCTTTATACAGTGATTTCTGCTTAGCTGTATACAGTTGTTTAGTTAAGAATGTATAATAGGTGTTTGGCACAGCCTTTGTTAAATGTTTACACTGCATAAAATGAACCGTTAGGAAGCTTTTCATCTATCAATGAAGGTAAGGCACTACGTAACTGTCCTCTCACCACGTGGATTTGTGTCATTCATGTTGATGCAGTTGGTCTTTAATGCTCTGTGGGCCTGAAGAGGCATCCTGGAGAGTTGCTTGTCTACTTGCCACTGCAGAAGGATAGCATTCCTCCTACCAAAGCAGATCTCATAGTCACAGTACAGGCAGCAGTCACCTGATTTACACACCACAGGTGTCTGTCATCTGCTACCAGGAGCTTGGTGTATCTGGGCAGATCCCATCTGCATGGCGGACACACTTGCCTCTACTTTACAGTGAGTGGCTGGAACAAGGACCATGTGGGTTGACTTATGTACTGTGGTGTGCTTTGTAGCTTGCTGGCTCAATTAAGTATAAGTCTGACCCTGAGGGCTGAGCCACTTTACACACGTCAGCCCTTTGGGAAAGTGTCTATTGATTAGGAAGAATTCAAGGCCACAAAGTTAAAGGAAGCAGTATGTCAGTGGGCGTCACCCTGGTGGCCAGATCACTGCCAGGCGCGCACTGACCATCACCCCGTTTGCTCATCCTGAGAATCTGCCTTGCCTTTTGGGTAGAAAGTCAACTTGGCCATGTTCAAAGCTGATTAAGTGAGTAAATAACCTTTCATGCTTATTTCCCCAGAATTAGACACTCCCCAGTTGCGTTTCTTTTTTAAAAAAAAATATGGTAAACCAGTCCCCATCAGGACTGGTTCTCCTGTTGAGCCCTGAGAATTTCATATTCTGACACTAGCTGGTTGGCGGTCTTTGTGGATAACCAGTTCAAAAGACATTAGACCCCTGTCTCATTTCAGCCATGGTTTCTCCTGTGTCTTTGCTGGATCAAGAGTCAAAATGAGCTTGTTCATGTACTTTTTACTTATGGGGCAAATGTTTCCCCTGTGCCTCTCCATCATAAGCAGATTGAGAATCCTTTATCTTCACCAGGGAGGAACTAGCCCAGTTCAGAATTGCTTTTAGAGACAGATAAAAGGCCACGACTCAAGCACAGAAAGGTGTCTGGAGTTGTGTAGGTTCTAGTAGTGCGTTCTGACGTGCAGGTCATTGAGCCTCTCCAAGAGCCTCCAAGGAAATGGCAGTAGCAGCTCCCTTCATGTTGCTTTTGGTTCTGAGAAGTGAAAGAAAATATAAAGTGCAAACCCTTAGATGTAAGACCCAGCCCTGGGATTCCCTTACGGAGGGAGATACAGAGACACCGGACAATGGAACCCGGGATTATTTAGAGGTAAGAAGAGGATTCTGGTAGGAATTTTGCGAACAGAGTTTCCATTCGTTAGAGTATTTCCTGAACACGTGAGCCATTCTTGCATGGAGAGAGCACACAGAGTGTATTCTCGCCTCTTGGATTAGCTTTGCAGTCAGTATGATAGAGTCAACTCCAAAAATGACATTCATTTGCATTTCGAAAACTCAGAACATTACCAGACATTTCACTTTAGGTCAGACACAAGATGCCAGATTGTATTTTAGTGATGGCAAGAACATTTTGCTTAAAATATTTCTTGTGAGTTAGAGGTCATAAAAATTATGGTGAATTCCCACTTTCATTTCTTCATCCATCTCTTTGCAAATGTAAGACAAAGTAGAGTATTACAATATTTTAATAACTTGTGTGACAACTGTGGTTTTGGTGCATCTCAAAAGTAGAATTCTTTCAAATTATAAAGGATTTTGTGTGCTTGAAATCCTAGAAAAAAGAAAAAAAGTTTAAAGTGCTATCTGATGTTTAAATACATTCATATAAATCTGATTAATGAGATTCTTCAAGTTACAGTCAGTATGTATCTAACTAAATCTAATTTTATGGACAGTTAAGTAAATGCTAGAAGCCAAGAAATTTGAACTTTGCTGATAATTAAGAACTCGGACTGAAGTTGGAGCCGGGAGTGAGGCCTGTTCGGAGCTGGCGCACTGCTGCTGCTCACGGGTCGGTCACGTGGGCTCAGGGCCTCAGCAGTGTGGCCCAGCGCCGTGACCTGGGAAACCCCACTGCAGAACAGAGCTGAACTAGAGACGTGTGCAGCTGATGAGGGGACTGAGAGGAGGAAAAAAAACATTTCTTTTCCTCTTAATTCAGAGACAAAGTCCCTCTTATTGTCTAAAGTCTCTCTAAATTGTAGGGGAAGATAAGATGGTATTTGTCCCTTAGTTAAAGAGCGAGCTCTGCGTAGTCAACTATAAAATGCGGTAACTTTAGTCAGAGATCCTAAAGTAGGTAATTTTTAAAATAACGCATGGGGCAGGAGGCTAAGGAGCAGTTAGTGGGTGTGAAATGCTAGTGTCTAAGAATCACTTAAACGTTTAAATACCGACACCTGAGGTCTGCTCTAAGCCATCTGAGAACCCCTTGCCTAAAGAGCTAAGTAGTTCTGGGATTCCTCCTTCCCGGGAAAGGGCTGAAGCCTCTCAGAATGGTGGATGTCCCACCTCTGCTAAATTACCCAAAAGTAGTGCAGCTGGTCCAGATGATGTTTCCTAAGTAATCTTAACTAGATGATAATGGTTTCAAAATGCTCTTTTTCAGCGGTGACAAATGATATTTTATATCCCTAACATTTCCGAGTGCTTGCAAAAACCAAAGGCAAGTTCTCTAACCAGAGCATGCTGGTAGCCATCTACCGGGTCAGGCTGGTCTCCACCTTTGCCAGTGTTAGCCTGTGAGAACATGTCCCTCAGTTTCCTCATCCAGCAAGAATAGCAGAGAATGCCAGACTCTGTCCCATTAGGGAGGTGGCTTCAGAGCCTAACACCCTCGACAGAAATGATAAAAATCACGTCTAAGCTGGCACGCCTTTAATCCCAGCACTTGGGAGGCAGAGGTAGGTGGATTTCTGAGTTCGAGGCCAATCTGGTCTACAGAGTGACTTCTAGGACAGCCAGGGCTACACAGAGAAACCCTGACTCGAAAAACCAAACCAAAACAAACAAACAAACAAACAAACAAACAAAAATCACGTCTAGTAATCGCTCTGCAAATGCTACACATCCTCATGTCACCCCAGACGGAAAGGAGGCTAACGTTTACCCAGATGTTTCAATGTCCCAGCAGCAGACACCAGTCTAAGTGTTCTAAGTGTATTAAAAACGAGGTCACAGTGTCCACACACTCCTTCGCTTCCCTGCCGCAGTCCCTCATGTCCTATCCAGTAAACCTGCTTCAGGGGTACTCACATTTTCGCTCGTCGTAGTGGCTTTAGCTGCAGGACTGCCCTTCCTGTTTGTAAAACACAAAGACAGCATTTACCACACTGTCCCTCCAATCCCGGTACCCATCCTCAGCCAGGAGGAAGAAAAACCTGCAACCCAAACTGGATTCCTGACGTTTGTAGACAGGATCCAGGAAGCCATGCAGCAAAACAGGTTTGTGTCAAACCCTGAGCAACAAAATGTTGTCCAAGGATAACAGGTTAGGTTCATTTTACCTTTATTTATTTTTTTGTGGAATACACACACGAGACTCATTTTCAACCTAATAACATTAAATATTTTAAAAGTTTGGATTATTATCATGTGAAATTCCGTTTGTCCATGGAAAGTTTTGTGTGTTAAACAGGTTTTTAGTAAAAGCTTAATGAATTTGAAAACTATACATATCATGAGTGGACATAAGGTATAAGGCAATAAATTGCTTCTTCCTGGGTTATAGATTCCTGCCTGATTTGGCAGAGTGTAGATCTCTCTCACTGTTTATTTAAGATCATATGTCACTCTGCTGAAAACCCTCAATCACTTCACATCTTAATAAAAACTAAGTGCTCGCAATTGGCTGAGGCTGGGGTTGGGGAGTGGCTACATATCCAGGCTGTTCTGCGTGATTGGCTGAGGCTGGGGTTTGGGGAGTGGCTACATATCCAGGCTGTTCTGCGTGAAACTGCCTCGCCTCTTTGCTAACCCTCGTATCTTAGACTTTATCCTGTGCTTGTACCAGACACCAAGGTTGAGGCGGGCATCTGGGGACAGGAAGTCAGTGACAGTGGGAGTCTTCAAAGGGTGTGAGAGAAGCCTCGGCAGCTGGGAGGGAGGAGAATGTGAAAAGGGCATCTGCCATGCCCCGTGGAAAGGGAGTTCTGTCACAGATCATATGCGACCAACCTGGGACTTGATGACCTTATGCGTGTCTCATGCATGACTGCAACATTTTTATCATCAATTAAGGGGCTAGAGAGATGTCTCAGTGGTATAGAGCACTCAATCTTGCAGAGCACCAGAGTTCAGCTGCCCGTGCCCACGTAGTGGCTCACAGCGATCTGTAATTCCAACTCCTGGAGGTCTGACACCCACTTCTAGTCTCCATAGATACTGTTTGCACTTGGTACACAGACATATATTCAAACAAAACATTCAGACAAATAAATTGCCAAACTCCAGATTCATATGTATACTATCAATGACTATTTCCACTCAAGAGTCTAATAAGCTTATCAGAGGGTTCACGTGCTGCGCACCTCTCTGCTTGCTTCCAAAGCCACGCCATCTGCAATCTCCCACATTCAGTAAGCAGAGTTGTATGCACTCGTAACCCTGAAGCCCCCTGCATGTTATTATTCTCCTGAATCTGAATCAGTCAGTTGCGGAAAATAAATCCCTATGCTATAACCCGTCAAGCGCTCCACCATCACCACCACCACCACCACGCCAGCCTACAATGTATGCTATAACCTGTCAAGCCTCCAAGACCACCACGCCAGCCCACGATGCATCCAACACCACCACGGCAGCCCACGATGTATCAAACACCACCGCGCCAGCCCACGATGTATCCAACACCACCACGGCAGCCCACGATGTATCCAACACCACCACGGCAGCCCACGATGTATCCAACACCACCGCGCCAGCCCACGATGCATGCCACGTCGTCGTGGCTCTCTTACTCTCATTTTCTAACTGGTCGAACTGCTTTCCCCTTTAAAGTTTATTCTTAGCAGAGAAACCAAGATGAGCATGAAAGAATTAAAAAGTTTAAAGCTGCTTACAGCCCTTTCTGGACTTCCTGTTCCTGTGTTACTCAGACTCAGAGTCTTCAAAACTGCTGGGCAACATCTCCATATAGTCTGCCCCCAACCCGGACCCCTAGTACTTCCATGTGCTTCCTGCCTCTCTTTCCCGTACAGCTCTAGGCACGATGCCGGGCATCCTGACCTTGAGCGGTTTCAGTTTTCTCTCTCCCTTCTACAAGAACACCATTGTGGATATCTGCTTGGCTGGCTTCCTCTCTCAGTCTTAATTTTTTGGTTTTGTATAGCCCTAGCTGTCCTGGAACTCACTCTGTAGACCAGGCTGGCCTTGAACTCAGAAATCTGCCTGCCTCTGCCTCCCAAGTGCTGGGATTAAAGGCATGTGCCACTACTGCCTGGCTATTGGCCCTTTATTCAAAATGGTGGTCTCCCCTCCCGGCTCTGTATTTTCTGCTTTCTTACTTGTTCTGTTCTCCCTTCTTGTCATGCTTGGAAGTGGTGCACAGTGTACAGGTTTAGTCATTTTCTGCTTAGTTAGAGGAAAGGAAGCTTCACAAGTGATGCTAATTTTGATACTGATTTCCAACACATATTTTGTGGGTGATTGCCCCACCTTTCAACTAACAGAGTGGCCGCACTTAAGGCAGTGTAGGGCGCGAAAGTGATTACATTTCAGTTAAGTGTGACAATTACTTAGTGAAAACTTATTTGAAAACTTTTAGTTTAGTTAGTGATACATAGAAATGTGTTTTTAAAGTTGTACTATGGAAATGTCCACACAGAGACCATATGTCTCCTCTTGTCATTTACAAATAGGCCCCAGGACAGAGGTAGTAAGTTTTTCTTGATGAAGCTGATTAAATTCATCAGGCATATTCT
This sequence comes from Apodemus agrarius, assembly GCA_964023405.1. Lineage (NCBI taxonomy): Eukaryota > Metazoa > Chordata > Mammalia > Rodentia > Muridae > Apodemus > Apodemus agrarius. The sequence goes on from OZ030018.1 coordinate 13,629,837, forward strand.
ATACATACAAATAAGCTACTTTTGCCATTAAACAGATGATTAAAAACTAAAAGTCAGGAAGAAAAAGTGAGTATTAAGAAAGAATACTTACTGGAAGGAAGTTTCTTCTGCAAAAGAACAGGTATATGTTATTAGTGTAAGAATTCATATGCAGATCTATCCACAATTACTCTGGATTGATTTACTTTTGAGTCTAACCTGTAACATTTGTTCCATCTAAATGCAAGTTTTCCTATAAAAGATCATAACATACAGCAAATGTTTGGGCTTTGAGGTTTCAGGGATAAAATCAAGGATACTTTGGAGTTATATAACCAAGAAGAAAACAAGCTTTCAAAAATGACACTAAAATTTAAAATAATAATAAAGTCTCATCAGCTTATTGATGAAAGGAATAGAATTCTTTTGATGTAGGGTTCACATTTCTTTGACTATCTCAAGATAGTGTTACTATTATTAAGTAGTTTCAAATTTGCCTTTCTAAAAAATTAGTTTATAGGCCCTAGAAAACCGGGTAGGGAACTGAGTCTGGTGGTGTAAACCTGGACTCCCATATACTTGGGAAGCTAAGGCAGGGTGATCATAAGTTCAAAGCTAGCCTGGACAACTTAATGAGACCCTGTCTCAAAATTTAAAAAAAAAAAAAAGCTAAAACAAAACAAACAAACAAAGGCTAGCCTTCCAGTCAAGAACTAGCCAGGCCCGACCCTCTCAGCTTCCAAGATCAGATGAGATCTGGCACATTTGGGGTGGTATGGCCGATAAATACAATAAATACATAATAAATTTAAAAAAGGAAAAGGCTGGCCCTGTTGTTTTGTAGCAGAGCGGTTATCTACCATGTACAATGTCCTAGGTTCATTCCTCAGTACCTGACCAGCTCCCCCAGGTCTCCCCCCACCAAAAAATAAGTAAAGAAAAACAGATATAAACTGGAATTGGCTAGAGGTTATAGTTTGCTAATGCTGGTCCTAAACATAAGTTCAAAAATATGGCACCCTTGGACAGGTTTTCTGCCATATGAAAAAGGAAGTAATAATCTAAGTTAATGAGCTCCCAATGCCTGAGTCAACTCTTTCAGTATTTTAAGAAATAGCTTTATTGATTCCTCATCAAAAAGTCATTAGGCACAGCCGGGCAGTGGTGGCACACGTCTGTAATCCCAGCACTCTGGGAGGCAGAGGCAGGCAGATTTCTGAGTTCAAGGCCAGCCTGGTCTACAGAGTGAGTTCCAGGTCTGCCAGGGCTATACAGAGAAACCTTGTCTCGAAAGAAACCAAAAACCAACCAAACAAAAAAAGTCATTAGGCATTTTTCCTAAGTAGGTAAAAATGACAGGCACTTTGCATGGTAATTTCATTTATACTTTCACTGTTGACCAGCAGGGGGACACAGCTAGAGTAAAGATTGAATAGGATAGGATAGGCCAGACTGGACTCTCATTCACAAAACAGTTCTCTCTTTTTCTTTCTTAATTTGGAGACCACGTTGGCCTTGAACTTATGACCCTATTACCTCAGCCTCCCTACGTGCTGTAATTCCATGTGTGAGCTTCATGCCCAACAGCTGTGCAGAAGGAATTACCTTGAATCATTTTCAAGGAAACATTTATGATGTATAAGATTTATTTATGAATGCTATTGTCAGCTCCTTTTGATATGATTTCAGTGTGAATCATTTTTCAACCTAAATTCTAAAACTGATACCATTAAATGATGGCTCTAAAATGTGTTCATGCTATAATTTATAAAGTTAAAAATTCAACTTCATACCCTTTTGTTAGTGTAGGAAGTCTTGAGGTTACATAAATTTATACATTGGGAGTAAAAGCAGATATTAAGAGAATAAAATGTTTAAGTCTCTCTTATGGTTTGTGTATGCTCAGCCCAGGGAGTGGAACTATTAGAAGATGTGGCCTCGTGGAGTAGGTGTGGCCCTGTTGGAGTAGGTGTGTCACTGTGGGCATGGGCTTTAAGACCCTCATCTTTGCTGCCTGAAAGCCAGTCTTCTGCTAGCAGCCTTCAGATGAAGATGTAGAACTCTGAGCTCCTCCTGCACTATGGCTGCCTGGATGCTGCCATACTTCTGCCTTGATGATTGATAGTGGACTGAACCTCTGACCCTGTAAGCCCGCCCCCGTGAAATGTCGTCCTTCCGTATAAGAGTTGCCTTAGCTCATGGTGTCTGCTCACAGCAGTAAAGCCCTAAGACAATCTCAACATTTTACATCAAATCAACTGCATAATCAAATGTAGTTTGAGGTTACAAAAGTTCTAACCAAGAAGAGCTAAAAACCTTGTCTGGAAGCATCTTTAATCCAGTAAGGTCTATGTGTGCTCGTTTGTTTTGCTTTGTAATTTTTTTGAAACAGGATCTCACTATAGCGTCAAAACTTGGTATTCTTATGACTCTATGCCTCCCTCCAGTACTGGGATCGCATTTATATACCAACACACCTAACTAGATTTCTAGTTGTGACTGGAAGTTATCTTTATACTTGCATTAAATTAGACATTCAATTTTACACAGTTGTATACCAAAACATTTCACTGATGGTGTATTTTAATGAAATTATTTATAAAATTAGAAATCAATGCCTATCCCGAGAGATAATTTCTAACATAAAATAAACATTTGTCTACTTTGAATGTCTTTGTGCTGTTATACCTCCAAGGATGATTCTTACACATTCCATAGACTTCCCAGAATTTCACAAGAAGGTAGCAGCATTCTTTGGTTCCGAAGATGTATCCAAACCTACATGGATGTTATTGTGAACATCATCTGTAGCCCAGTAGCAGTACAAATACTCTCCAGAGTTGGTAGAACCTCACAGGAGAAACAGTACCTTTAAAAGAAATCTCTATATTCAGAAGACATCGTGTATCTGAGAAGGATGAATTTAACTTACTTGAGAAGTAGCCTTTTCTCTGAGCATAGCATACACTAAGGCCACATACGGAAATCACGAAGGCCACCACCACAACAGCTGCGATGATGCCGCTTATGTTGAGAACATCTGGAATGTGAAATAAAGCATGCGTGATGGGCAGATGCCGTCGTGAAATCCAGCAGTCGGAAACTCCTTGGTAGCTGTGCTAATGATAACTATTCCTCTGAAGCCTACTGAACAAGTTAACTCCAATTCATGGCTCAGATTGAGGTCCAAGCTTTCACAAATTCTAATTGTTAGGACCGGCAAGATGGCACCATGGGTAGAGGTGCTTGCCCCCTGGACACCTGAAACCCCCCCCACACACACACCTACTCATCCTTTGGTTTGATTCCCTACTGCTGCGGGCGGGAGGGGGTGTGATCCGAAACTCATATTCCCTAGGAAAGACTAACACGCTCATTCTCTTGATTCCAAAAGTCATTTCATGAAATACAATATACTGTAGTCACATTTTGAACAACCTAGCCGTAGCTATTCTGTGTGTCTTCGGGAAAACCTAGCCTGCAATTAGTATAAGCTTAGTGCTTCAGGGCCTTGACCCAGCCATCACCAGCGACTTAGTGACCCAGATGGCAAACACTTACATAATGCTCACAGCACACGAGCACTGCTGTGTGATTTCAGTGTGAGCCCAGGAAGAAAGTCTCTGCCACTGCAGACCCCGCAGCATGTAGCAAGGCGGCAGCCGCAGTTTACATGGGCCCTGACAGTACATACTGTAGTGCACTCGGCAGTGATTTGAAAGGCAGATTGCATAGGAAAGCATATTTTTTTATTTTATTTTTTTTTTTTAGAAAAGCATATTTTAAAACACAAATATAAAACCTCTGTGTATATAGGCTAAATTGCCTTGCCTTGATTAGAAGGCAGACAGAAAACAATGCTGTTGGGTTTTTCTTATTATTATCATTAAGCTCGTTTTAAACATTTCTTCCCACACGTCTCTCCATCCCCTTGCTCCTTCACCCATCAGCTGTTGTACTCTGTTCGCACACACGCTCTTCTCCGCTTCCCCTGCTTACCTACTTGCATTCGCTTCCCAGGGCACCTGCGATGGCCGACGGAGTTCCTGGCCTCACAGTGATACTCTCCACTGTCCATCTTGGAAATCATGTTGAATTGCTGTGTGTATGAGGAAAAATAAACGGACCTTAGGCTGTAAATCTAGGAATAGGCTCCCGAAAGAAAGAATGTCCTTGCAAGTTTGTCACCAAGTGGGTCTGCCCTTTTGTAATGACCCAGAAATGTATACCTTCCTGTGAATTGAGGTATCTACCAGAACCGGCCAGGTCTTTGAGAGGTAAATCGGTCTGTTTAATTTGGCAGACAAAGACAGGCATATCTGAGGAAGTCTGTCCCCCTCCTCTTCCATTCCTCCTGGTACCTTCAACACTGTGCCACTATGTCGCCCAGGCTGGTCCCCAACCTGTCTTCAAGCAGCCAGCATCACAGGTAGGTGACCCCTCAGTCTCTCTAATTTCTGGGACGCGCCATTCATAAAGGAAGGCCTCCGAAGTGAAAGGGCGAGTGTACTTTCTCGGCCACAGTGAGGTCACTGCAGGAGCAAACCACCAGCACTTTCTCCCCAGAGTCAGGGCTGTGGCCAGGAAGCCGCTCAGGCACAAGAAACCGCAACTGATGTTTTTAGGACTGTGAACTACAGCAATTCCGAAGTACTTGAAAATTCTGAAAAACATTCAACCCTGCTGGGCCATGGTGGCACCCCTTTTAATCCCATCGCTCGGGATGCCAAGGCAGGCGGGTCTCTGTGAGTTTGAGAGCAGCCAGGGCTACACAGAGAATCTGCCTCAAAGCAAAAAAGACAACCAACAACAAGTTCCACCCTCGCCACTTCTCCCTGCCATGCAAGAGGTAAGAGTTTGGTGGGAAAGACTTGATAATTTGTAGTAGTTTTATAGCCTCGGAGAGTTTCTGGAAGGAAAGAAGAAAGAGAGGGAGTGGGGGGGAGAGGAAGAGCTTGCTCCAGTTTGAGCTGCCTGCAGGCATAAGGTGTCCTTACCACACACCCCAAGGGCTGACTCCCTGAGGAGAACGCGTCCCAGCACTTCAGACTTGCCTCAGGACTTTTATCACCCACTCAGAAAAAAATAAACCTTAAGAGTAAATATAGCATCGAGTGGTGGCAGGGTTAGTGCCCAGCTTCACAGTGTAAAAGGGCTCGGACCTGCTGACTGCCTGAAGACAGGAAAGGCTGGCACATGACCTTATTCTGCGGGCAGCACCCTCCACTGCTGCTTCTGCTTAGCTACAGAAGCAGCAGCGTGCCTTCCTGGGCATCAGAAGATCTGGCTTCTGACTGCTACTGCACTGGGAGAAAGAATACGTGGAATTTATTTCCAAGACTCATTAGTAATTCCCAAGACTCGTTAGTAATACTTTACCTATGAGAGTTTTTTCATAATACTTTTAGTAGTAATTCTGCATTGCTGGAAAAAAAATATTTAAAACCCAACACAGTATTATCTTGATTAGAAGCAAAAGGTTTCAAATTAAATGATCTGATTTTTTTTTCCCTCTCCTACCGCTATTCTGAAAAACCACAGATGGAAAAGTAAAAATAGTCATGAAGTTTGAACGGCTTATTTAAGGAGCGATATCAGTTATCTCTAGGAAAGGAGACAATCGGACAATCTGGGCACGTTTACAGATCAGGTAACAGATAAGTCACAGAGACGACAGTGAAGGGTCTGGATCCATGAGAGAGTTTACTGACTCAGACACCCTAACATGGCTTTCCTATGGTCACTGTTTCCACATGGTTAGCACTGAGATTCAGGTATCTCCAATTGAGTTTTTTGTGCATTTCCTCTGTGGTTAAAATTGAGATTGAGGTTGGTGATTTTCCAGGACTTAGAGGTAGGTAGCTATGAAGCACTGCCTGATCCATCACCCTGCCCTGAGTTCCTGGCCACGCCCTGTTTGCCTAGCTCCCTGGTCTTCGATTGCGTCTTCCCACTTCCTGCAGCGGTCAGGTCTATGATTCCTTAGCACACGGACCATCCTCCTTCCTGCTACCACCTCCTCTCTCCACTCAGTAAGCAACGAGCTTGATCTCCTATTATGTATAAGTTAAAATCCTAATAACCCTTTTATCACGATGCCAGACAGTAGTTTAGTGCCTGAAATGACCTTACCAGAATTCCAGATTTCGTATTCATTGTGTATGAGCTGTTGTTGTGTACGCCGCCTTTGGGATTCCCTAGCAAACTTGTGCCATCTTTAAACCATATGTACTCGGGGGCTGGATTCCCTTCTTTATCTTGACATCGTAGCTCCACAACACTTCCACTCATAACGGAAGTGGGGACTTCACACGAAGGAACAGCAGGAGCCACTGGACAGTGAAGCCAAATAGGACAGATTACTCATCAGCTGAACACAGATCTCAATAGTCTGTATTGAGTGGACAACGGAGACACAGATGGGCCACTATTCACTGGGCGTGTTTACTTTTTTTCTTGAGTATACAATATACCATATTTTTACCCTTCTTACTGCCAGATAGGTTATATACTTTCGTTTGGACAAAGGAATATAAGTTAAAGTGATATGGCCATTTTTGTGTCTGACCTATTAAAATTTCCCGTGTGCTTCATGGATCACCTTACCCTCATGTCCTCCGAGGAGTTATCAGTATACTTGAACTTCAAAAGTCACGTGCTGAGGGGGCCAATCATGTCTTTGTCTATGTCTCTTCATTGCATAACGTAGGATGTTAGGGTTTGAGGATGAATCATCCTCCATGCGTGGGCTCATGTGTTTGAACACCTGGCCCGCAGCTGCTGCTGGTGTTTGAGGAGGTTGTAGGACACTTGTGAGGAAGTGTGTCACTGAAGACTCCACAGGTGGACTAATGTCTAGTCCTCCTTCTGGTCCCTCTCTACTTTCTGGTCTGCCATAGGGTGAGCAAGCAGCCTCAATTTCCCACTTTCACAGACGAGCTGGTCCCATCTCCATGGCTTCCCCGTCATGCTGGGCTTACATCTACTCAGACGGGAGCCTTCCTTTTAAGTTGCTCCTTGTCATGTAGGTAGTCAAAGAAATCAGCAACGTGACTAATAACAAAAATCAGCACCAGGAACTGGAAGCATTGCTGGTGGTCCCTGACCACATGGCTCACGAGACTGCAGCAATAGAGTCGGGGGCTGTAGACTAAAGAAGTGCTGTAAGGCTATGAATAGAGCTCAATGGGTCACGAGGAGTGGCAACAGAGGGGCGAACACTAAAGACTGTGCCTTTTTAAGGCTTGGGGTGGGGATCAAGGACTCAGCTTGTATCAGAAATTAGACTAGAGGGCATTAATATGACATAGACATAATTAATATTGACAAAGAATCTGGCTTCTTTCTGCCAGTGTCCTGAAAACTGGGGTGAGACTGAACTTTAAAGTAGTGGACCAAGTCCTTTGGCAGAGGAAATGTCAAGTCAGCCCAGCATGCCAGCTGTGCATGATAGCCGTGGTAACTCCACGATTCTGGTCAGATTTACAAGGGAAAGGTAGAAAGATGTGAAAGTGACCGTTAGCAAAGAGAGGGGGCACTGAGACGTTTAAACTGCAGGCGGGGAGGCCAAAGGGAGTTCAGACAAAGCAGTTGTAATTGTTAAGCACACCGGCACCCTGAAGGAAGAAAGGGTACCTTGAGCGAAAACCCATTTATCAAGAAGAGCTCCATACTGTAACAATTCAAATCAATGTAGGAGTGTTCCTGAAAATACAGCCTCATGGGTATTGTTCTGTCAAACAGGCGTCAAGGGAAGAGGTTTTCCTGAGTTCAGTAGCAAAGGCAAATCCATCCATCCATCCATCCATCCATCCATCCATCCATCCATCCATCCAACTATCTATCTATCTGTCCATCTATCTACCTACCTACCTACCTATCTATCCATTCATCATCTATCTATCTATCCATCCATTATCTATCATCTATCTATCTATCTATCTATCTATCCATCCATCCATCCATCCATCCATCCATCTATCTCTGTGATCTGTGGTTCAAGACCATCCATCCATCCATCATCCATCCAACTATCTATCTATCTATCTATCTATCTATCTATCTATCTATCTATCTACCTATCTATCCATTCATCATCTATCTATCTATCCATCCATTATCTATCATCTATCTATCCATCCATCCATCCATCCATCCATCCATCCATCCATCCATCTATCTATCTCTGTGATCTGTGGTTCAAGAAGACCAGGACACATCTTGAGCAGGATACAGTTCTTGGCATTAGACATTATGCCTATGCTGCTGGTATTTTTGTGGGTTTTTTGTTTGGTTATTTACTTTTTGTTTGTTTGGTGGGTTTGGACATTCTGGTTGCAAGAGAAAGGCAGCAATGCCAGTATCCCGGACAGCTGCTGCAATATCTGTGTAGCAGGTCAGAGTCTGTGCATGGAGCTGCTGTGTGAGCAGTGTGTAGAGCTGTGAAGGCAAAGCCCGAGTTGTAGTGAAACCTGGTATATTAGACCTGTAAAAGGCTCTGCATGCACCTTCTCTGAAAACCACTGAGGCACCAAATGGAGCTATCCCAAAAGAGAAGCCATATGTGCCTCAGGAGACAGAACAATGGGGCTGCCAAGTGTCGTTGAGCCCAGAAGATGCCACCAAGAGCTCCAGGTAGTGGACACGGAGCTGGGGTGTTTGGTGCTTTTCTTTGTCTTGGCCTTGCCCTGGCCCAGCCTTTCCTTGCCATGCTCCACTGGGCTCTTTTGGAATAGGAATGTTCTTTCTGAACTCTGCAGTTTTAAATTTTATTTCATAGGGGTTAACAACTAAGCAATTGCCTCGAACAATTTAAGGCTTCAGACTTTAGAAGAGTTTGAACCATGAGACTAGTGACTTTTGAAGTTAGGCTTAATGCATTTCCCCTTATTAGATATCCATGAGCGTTTGGGACTCGGCAGAACCATAAGATCTGAATATGAAGTGACTCATGGACTCATGTGTCTGAACACTTGATCTCCAGCGGTTGACACCTGCGAAGAGGTTGTAGAAACCTTGAGAAGTGGGGTCTTTTAGCCGGGCATGGTGGCGCATGCCTGTAATCCCAGCACTTGGGAGACAGAGGCAGGCAGATTTCTGAGTTTGAGGCCAGCCTGGTCTACAGAGTGAGTTCCAGGACAGCCAGGACTACACAGAGAAACCCTGTCTCGAAAAACCAAAAAAAGAAAAAAGAAAAGAAAAAAAGTGGGGTCTTTTATGTTATAAAAGTAGGTCCTCATTGGAGAAAGTGGGTCATAGGGAACAGAATTTAGTAGGTGTGGTGTTTTGAATAAGAATGACCCCCAAAGACTCACGTGCTTGAATGCTTGGCCCACAGAAAGTGGCATTATTAAGAGTTGTGGCCTTGTTGGAGGAAGTGTGTCACTATGGGGGTGGGCTCTGAGGTCACCCATTACAACATACAGTTTCCTTCTGTTCCCTGTGTATTAAGATGTAGAGAACTCTCAGCTCCTTCTCCAGCACCATGTCTGCCTGGATGCTGCCATGCTTCCTACCATGATAATAATGGACTGAACATCTGAACCAATAAGCCAGCCCCAATTAAATGCTTTCCTTTACAAAGAGTTGGATGACCATGATGTCTCTTCACAGCAATAAAACCCTAAGTAAGACCACAGATAACTATTAATAATCTCCTGAAAAATTCAGAACTGACAATGGGAGGCAGAATTCTGACAGTCCCTCAATATCCTCCTCTTCAGTAATTAAAATTATATTTATATATTTTATATAAAATTATATTTATAAAGTACTATGAAGAAATCTGGAAGATGTAGTTAAGATTTCAAATCCATTCTCTGTAATATAGAAATGTGGATATGACCACACAACATGGTGGTTTTAATGATTTATTTATATATATTTAATATGTGTGAATGTTTTACATATACACATATCTATATCTATCTATCTATCTATCTATCTATCTATCTATGCCCTAAATGCATGCACTGCTTATGGAGGCCAGAAGATGGTAGAAGATCTTCAGCACCTGGAGTGACAGAAGTTTGTGAACCACCATGTAGATGTAGATGCTGGGAAATGAACTTGGGTCAAACTGGGTCATCTGTAGGAGCATCAAGTGCTCTTAACCACTGCTGGACCATTTCTCCAGATCCTAGCATGGACTTCTTAAATTCAGGGTTCATGCCAGCCAATTACTGAAGGAAATGTCTAGTAATTCAGAATACAAAAAGGATCCAGTATGCCTCTGTGGTACTGAAGACGAAAGGCTGAGGTGACAGGGAACTTATATAATACCATCTAGGCTACTGAAAAGCAAACAAACAAAAGTCAAAATCTTTCCGCAGGGCTGGAGGCTGAGGGTGGGACGGCTGACAGCCATGACGTGTGTGTGTGTGTGTGTGTGTGTGTGTGTGTTTGTGCGCGCACAAGCGCGCGCGCGCGTGCATTACCCAGTACTTCTAGCATGACTGTATCTTCCTGCAGGTTCTGGCCTTGCTCAGTCGGAGCGCTCACTTCACAGCGGTACTCTCCAGCGTCGTTTCTTGTAACATTTTTGATTCGTATATTGAAATCTATCATCTCAGCACGGTCTTTAAAGTCACCTTTTGGGGGGAGAAAAAGACAATAATGTTAGAAATAATCAAGCAACCATCAATGTAGTATCTTCCTCAAGTCACTTCATTCAAACCTAAAGCGTTTGTTTTCTTGATTAAAAACTGAGTTTTAAACTTTTAACTTACATGTGCATATTATATATTTCGTAGGACATTTTTTTTTGTTTTGTTTTTTTGTTTTGTGTTTTGGATTTGGTTTTTCTGAGAGAGGGTTTCTCTGTATAGCCCTGGCTGTCCTGGAACTCACTCTGTACACCAGGCTGGCCTCGAACTCAGAAATCCGCCTGCCTCTGCCTCCTAGAGTGCTGGGATTACAGGTGTGCGCCACCACCTCCCGGCTTTGTAGGACATTTAAAAACATCTCTCCCTCAGTGTCTGTCTCTGTCTCTGTTTCTCCCTATGTCTCTTTATCTCTTCCAGGGTCTCAACTATAAAGCCCTGACTGGCCTGGAGCTCTTTAAGTAGACCAGGTTGGTCTTGAATTCAGAGATCACCTACCTCTGCCTCCTGAGTGCTGGGATTAAAGGTGTGCATCACCATACCTGGCACCACGTTTGGTTTAAAAAAAAAAAAAAAACTCCACCAGTTGCCTGCCTCACCACCTTTCTAGTATCTATTTCTGCTTTCAACAAATGAAAGCTTAGCTGGGCGTGGTGGCACACGCCTGTAATCCCAGCACTTGGGAGGCAGAGGCAGGCGGATTTCTGAGTTCCAGGACAGCCTGGTCTACAGAGTGAGTTCCAGGACAGCCAGGGCTACACAGAGAAACCCTGTCTCAGAAAAAAACAAAAGCAAATGAAAGCTTGATTTAACTGGTCAGAACAGTAAATATATATATTCAAATGATACCAGAGAAGAAAAAGACAAAACATTATCTTGATTTGATCTTGATACTAACAAGCACTGAATTCAAGTTGGCCTTTGTGGACTGGTGATGGCTTAGTTGGTGAAAGTGCTTGCCGCCGAGTCCAATAATCTGAGCTTCATCCCCGAGTTCCACGTGGTGGAAGGAGAGCCAACTCCTGCTAGTTAGCCTACAGTACACATTCCCTCTCCCCCAAAATAAATACATGTAAAATAAAATAGGGATTTGTGTTATATGCAGGTACCTGAATTGACAGCTGTAGACTATGAAAGGGAAAATCCCTGCACTGTTAGGCATCTGAAACATATAGTCCTATCTCAATGGAATAGAATCATGACATATTTTATTTATTTGATTTTTGATACCTAGCTTTGAGCTAGGTATCATGAAGCTTTGAGCATCCTAGGACTCATTATGTCGACAAGCTTGGCTTTGAACTCACAGAGCTGTGGCTTCCTTTACCTGTGGAGTAACTGGCGTTAAAGCAGGCCTGTGGCCTTCGGGGGATATGATGGTGTGAATGAGAAATGCCCCTCGTAGGGTCCTGACTTTGAATACTCTGCCCTGTGATTTGGGGGGTTATTGAGCAGATGGGAAGTGGGGTCTTCCTAGAGGAAATGCATCACTGACATGAGCCTTGAGAGAGTGTAGCTTCACCTCACTTCCTCTGGTACATCTCTCTTTCTGTGTACAGACAGTGTGTGGTCAGCAGGCTTTCTGCTCCGGCTGCCCTGCCTTTCCTGCTGTGATGGACTCCACCCCTCTGGAACTGTGAGCCCAAGCAAATGCTTTCTTCTTTAAGTTGCTTTTGCCTCGCATTTTATCACAGCTACGGAAAAGTTATCAATACAAAATCCAATGTCATAGCGCATCCGCCAAAATAATAAATTATATAATCAGCAGGAAGAGTAGAGAGTGAAAGACATGTATGGAAGGTGAAGAGTACTTGCTAACAGTTATTTTCAGTTAATGACCTAACTCTCCACTCTCCACTGTAACTAGTCGTCCACCCTCCTAACTCTCCGGGCTCCTCAGCGCCTGCTTTCTAGGGAGAAACAGGAGGACACGGTAAGGCTATTGCTGAGCAGGGACCCTACATCCAATCTCAGACCGTTTGTTCGTTTGCTTTGTTCTGGTTTTTGAGACAGGGTCTCTCTTTATAGTCCTGGCTGACCTGCTAATGTAGACGACGCTGGCCTTAAACTCACAGAGAGCTTCCTCCTCCTGCCTTGGTCAGTGCAGGGCTGAGATTAAAGGCATGTGCCAACACGCCTGGCCCAATCTCAGATCAGCCTTTTCATTTTCCCCCTTTGATCAACACTTTAATTTACTAGGCCAGCAAAATGATTATACTTTGTGTTAATCACCCAACAGTCCCAGGACTCGGGGGAGTCCGCCTCCTTTTGCTCTGTCTGGTGTTCATGGCCGTGGTATTTTAGTCCCAGACACTACTCACTTCAGCTCACACTTGCAGAAACACATTTTCAGTAATCAGTCCTGACCCGTTTCTGAGTCAAAGGATCTGGGATGCCCTTGGTGTCTTCTCACTCTGGCCTCCTCCCATCTACACTTTCTTACCTTGGAGAGCCTGTTGATAGTAGACCAAGGAGACACTCTGTCCCACCCTTTTCCACTCCAATCTGGAGGAAGGGGTCTTCTTTGGGGTTTTACAAGCTAAAATAGCCTCTAGGAACAATAGGAAAAGTATGTTTTTTTTTAAATAGCTCCCGTGAGTTTGCACCTCATTTAACAACAACAAAAAAAAAAACCATTAAAACATCTTTAAACTACATTTTTTTTCACTTCCATCCATCCTCGCATTTCTACCCAGACATACAAACACGTACACAAATACATCATGTCAGTAGGTGCCATGTCGATTTAACCCAAAGATGAATTGGGTTCATGAGGGCTCTCCTCTGTGATAATTATGTGGCATAATCCTGCTTTCTGTAGTTGTGGAATCTGAGTCTTCACCATTGAAATGGGATGGCCGTCCACAGAATTGTGGGTCCTCAAAAGCAGCAACATATGCAAACCACACATGTCTAAGCCCGTTCGTGCTCTACAGACAGCAGCATAATTCATTATTCACCTGCCATCCAGATCCAGCATCTGACAAGTCTACCGTTTGCTGGAAGATGCAGGTAAGATATCATTCTAGGCAGAAATTGACAGGCATCAAGAGTGGGGTGTAAGCCGGCAGGGGTGGTGCACACCTCTGACCCCAGCATACAAGAGACAGAAGGAGGCAAGTCTCTGTGAGTCTGAGACCAGCCTGACTGTAGAGCTAGCTCCAGGATAGCCAAGGCTACACAGAGAATCCCTACCTTGAATATAATAATAATAATAATAATAATAATAATAATAATAATAATTTTAAAAAGGTGTAGGGAGAGTGCTTTGCATCTGTATCTAAGGAAGACAGTTATTTCATTCCAGGTTATGCTGGGAAAATGCACAGACACTCCTCACAGGGTACATTCTTACTCGGCTCCCTTGTGACTCACTCTATGAATATATTAATATACAGCTGTCTTAGGGTTTCTATTCCTGCGCAAACATCATGACCAAGAATGGAGAGGAAAGGGTTCATTCAGCTCACACTTCCATACTGCTGTTCATCACCATAGGAACTCAAGCAGGTCAGGAAGCAAAAGCTGATGCAGAGGCCATGGAGGGATGTTCTTTACTGGCTTGCTTCCCTCTTGCTCAGCCTGCTTTCTTATAGAACCCAAGACTACCAGCCCAGGGATGGCACCACCCACAAGGGGCCCTCCCCCCTTGATCACTAATTGAGAAAATGCCCCACAGCTGGATCTCATGGAGGCACTTCCTCAAGGGAGGCTCCTTTCTCTGTGATAACTTCAGCTGTATCAAGTTGACACACAAAACCAGCCAGTGCAACAGCTGTATTTTATATTGTAGGCTCCTACTGCAAACTGCCTTTGTCTCAACCTGGATAAACTATTAAAAGATTCATCTTCTAATCAATTTGACTCCAGTGTGCCAAAGGTCACTTTTTTTTTTTTTACAGTGAACTTACGACATTTGCATCACTTAAGAATCCCTGGAGTCTCTGAGGGAGTCACCCTTTTCCACTCTCCGAACAAGATGACTAGGGGACTGTAGACCAACACTGGTCTCAATGATACTCCAAGCTGCCAAGCAGAAGCTGCAGCTATAAATAGGTTAAAAGTATGTTTCAGCCGGGCTCCTTGGAATGTCAACTTCGTATTTCTGAGTATTTTTTTTAACCCTAAGGCATGGGGTTTGACCTAAAACAAAACAAACAAACAAACAAAAACCCCAAAGGATCTTTCACTGAAAGAAAAATTACGTTGAAATTGTTTCTCTATGTCTGATTTTGATGTTTAAGAACATTTAATGCTTTTTTTAACAGTCCCAATTTTATATGCAGAGTCTTGGACAAAAATGTCTATAGGCATATGTTTGTAACTTGTAACAGCACGGCAGGCTGTGTGGTAGATAAGAGGTCATTGTCGTTGTTATGTGCAGCCTTTGCTGTGTGTCTAAGCTTTGTACCGTACTTCTGCTGACAGAAATAAAATGAAAGGTAGTAGGAAACTACTGGCTGGGGAGAAGAAAGGCGAGGGGAAAACAGAAGCAGGCGCTGTTTGAAGGATGCTTAAAGGTTTAAGCTTCCGCACCACACAGAGCGACTTCTTTTCAGAGGTGTTTACAACTGCTACAAAGACAAATGTGTGCTGAGGGACCTGTCTGAGGAAACAGTTCTGTTCTGTTGATTAAGGAGAAAGGGTGGTAACTTCCGGAGGCTTGAGTTTTAGATAGGTTTCCTTCCCGTATTTTGTCAAGTTTTCCAACAATTACATACACACCCACACTCTTTTCACCATTTCTCTGTGACTTACTCCTGAATCTTAAGAGATAATTTTACACTGGGCTGCATTATTTTGTATAGTTAACCAAACACACATACACACACACACACACACACACACACACACACAAATACCATCCCTTTCGGTGAGTTTCTCCCGACTCTCCCCTCACTGTTCCGTGGAAAAACCTGAGGAAATCATATTAGAAAAGGGGACCAATTTTTTCTCCCTAGCTACCGATGTGACTTTAGTCTTCTTCTCCTGGAGCATATGTAACGTGTAGACGTGACCTATCCAGTTGTGCAAAGCATGTTCAGGAATAGCGTGTGACCAACGTTGTTCTTGAGCTAGAATCAGAGAGCAGAGCAGGGATCCTTTGCCATCTGGGATCTGAGCGTCTAGCAGAGGAGATCAGGCCAACCAGGGACAAGACCGCCCGGAGACCGAAGGAGACAAAAGCAGCATCAGCATTGCTGAAGGACCTCGGGGACAAGGACACAGCGTACAAATCATAGATGGCCTCTTTCAGGAGGTAGTGTCAGACCAGAGCTTTAGAAGGCAGGGGACTTAGTTCTAACAGCCTTTGAGAAAGTGTCCAGCGTAAGGAAGAGTCAAGGCCGAGGGCCCTAGGTCACCAGCACCTCGGCATTCCGTATTAACAGACAGCCCAAGCACTAGACCGATGGCGCTGACATCTCAGGATGAAGAACCTAGATGCTAACTTCCCCTCGTGTCTTCGGCAGAATTCCAGACTCACAGCCGGCATAATTTTCCATATCTGGCTTCTGGGTTCTGGACATGGTAGCTCACAGCACAGGCCATCAAGTTAGACCTTTGTCCCATAAGAGGCCTAAGATGGTATGACCATCATACTTATATGAGTGAAATGATACACTAATAATTCATGTCACAATTATATATGCATATACATAATACGCACACATGTGTGTTGTTCGATGCACATTATATCTTGCATACAGCATGTGCTCTATGAATGGTCTTCATCGTTTTCATCCATGGGGAAATTAGTTTTAACTGTGCGCTTGCATTGACAGGACAGAGGTACACAGGCGACACCACCACATCTTATATTTATATCGCCCAAACCTGATCTAAAATTTCACCTCTATTTTTGATAGTAAAAAAAAACAGTTTTGATATAAATCATATTTTTTCACACAAGACACACTTAATGCATAAAAAGGCACAAACATTTTCTTCGAAGGTGGATTAAGTTGTCAAAAGACCTGGTTAATCTTCATCGAAAAAATAATTATTGTTTAAGAAATTAGATATTGTAAAAGATATTCAACTCTGACTAGTAGCTGTCAGGTTCAGAGGCTGAGAGATCTGCTCACCAGACGGACAAGCCTGGCGGAGCTGCCCTGATTTCCAGCTTAATCCGCTTTTGGCTGCACCTGCACGGTGGGAAGAGAGGCAGAGGAGCAGTCCTGAGGAGCAGGGATGAGTCCACAAGTTTTTGACATCAGAGAATAGGGGCGGGGGGGGGGAGGGGAGGGAAACCCGAATAAAATGTTTCACGTGTACAAACCACAAAATGTCACAGACTTTAAAGTCACTTCAAAAAACACCCCTCAACAAAAATGCGTAAGAAACTAGAAATTGATGGTTGCTCAGTAGAGAGCCAAGCAGGAATAAGAAAGTCACAGATAAAAAAGAGTGAACGCACGCTCTAAGTAAAAGAGCGGAGACGAGGAAGAAAACAGTAAACATTTGCTCCGGAGTCAGATTGTCTGTCTTGTCTGTCTGTCTGTCTGTCTGTGCACGCGGGCACATCAAGCCCAGTGCCTTGCCATAAGGCAATTTCTCACTGGGCATCGTAACTTCATCCCTGAGATTAACTTTTGATGGCGATAAATTATGGAAGGATTTTTTTTCTATATTAAAAATAAAGCACGTCTTTAAAAAGTAATGCCGAGCAGGCACAGGACATCTCTTTGGAGTGGAGGAAACGTTCTGAGTCTAGAGAGGGGTGGCACCGAAGTGTTTACATTTGAAGATGTCAGAGGGGAAAGTTGTGAAAATTTTGCCTCAGCGTTTCAAAAGTCGAGCAAGAATAAAGGGTGGAATTTTGACATTTTAATAGAGATATTCAAACCCAGCCGTGTACAGCCCCGGGGCTGCCTGGACCTGGGAAAGTGCCTCTGGGAGCAGAAGCCGGAACTCGCTTTCTTTGGCTCCGGAGGTCACGCTCTCCTGCAGAGCGCACTCTGCTTTGCCAGCCGCCCTCCTGGCATGCTGCCCGGCTCGGCTCACCCTCCCGCAAGCGTGCCAGACATCAAATCCGCTCCTGGGCGTTTACTTCCTCCCAGCCACCTTCCTCCTTTGAACTGACCCACACTGCAATGTGTTGTCTCAGCTTAATTATGTAGTACATCACAACTGCAAGACCTTAACTGAAGTAGCCGAGGGCTTTACCTTTTACCCGCCTAATCTCGCACTGCCTAGGTGACCTAAGAGCTTCTGAGCAACGCTTATCTCGCTCATCTTTGAAGACTGGAGACGTTCCTCTTCAGGTGCCCAGACCAAAACCTGACTGGCTCTAACATGGCCATAGAATAGCTCTAAGTATGAGATAAATGCCACAATGTCACAAGAACCAGACAGACCAAACAAGGAGAAAAATAAGGTGTGAACAGGTAGGAAGATGGCCCAGCAGTTAAAAGGCTAACTACAGAAGCCGGGACTTCTGAGTTTGATACCTGGGATCCACATGAGATAAAAGATCAAGCTGACACCACAGACACACAGACAGACAGACAGACAGACAGACAGACAGACAGACAGACACACACACACACACACACACACACAGAGAGAGAGAGAGAGAGAGAGAGAGAGAGGTGAGCAGAAGATCTAAAAAAAATAGCATCATGTATATAACATCGTCATGAGGTATGCAAACAGATCAATGCACTTTACCCGGTAGGATGCTATACCTTGGTACTCTATTACTGTAACTTCTTGACGGTGGTCTTTTGATGTAGAAAATCCATTTGCCTTATGATCTGAAAGAGTAAAATCAGTGGATAGTCAATACCAAAATTTGCTTTCAAGTATTTCATTGGGGTACAGCATTCTACAAAGCCAGCCTAAACCAAGTAACAACTGTTACATAATTCATACCACATAAAACATAAAATCTGAAAACAGGGAATGCATGCCACACTGTCGCTTTGCTTTCTCTATGGCGGGTTGGGCTTTTAGACATTTCTCAAGCAGAACAGACGTCAGAAGGTGCACTCTTCTCAGCACCTCTGGAAACAAGCATGCCCTTAATTTACCTTATTTATTCAATATAGTCCTTCCATGCAGTCATGCAACTATCCACCCACCATCCACCCTCCCATCCATCTATCTACCCATTCACCTACCCGCCTGTCCACCCACATGTCTATCCACCTACCGTTCATCCACCCACCCACCCACTCATCCATCTATTCACTCACTCACTTACATATCCATGAACCCACCCATCCATGCAACCACCTATCCATCTGCCCACCCACCCACAATCCATCCATCCATCCATCCATCCATCCATCCATCCATCCATCCAGAAATAGCCTATTAGAGAAGACTCAACCATCTTTTTATAGTTTTTAATCTTCTCACTGACTCAATTACCATTTTTTTTGCAAACACAAACAACAACTCCCTCCAATAAAACCTTTTACAAATCCTTATCGCTAGTTCTGATAGCTCTTCTGAGATGAAACTGGCAAGCCTCTCTTTCTACTAGACACCCATATCTCCTTTCTCTACTTCCACCACAAATTCACGGGCAAAAAATAACACATCCCCTTGGATGCAAACTCTCTCTCATTTCTACATATTTCAGTTACAAGGAGGGGCGTCTCAGCACACAGGGCCACGCCTGCCAGAGGCTCGCACTTTCCCCAGGGCATAGCTCTATCTTTGTATCCAGCCAGGCTGAGCATCTGCCGCCCGCTTCGACGCTTTGGACTGTTTGTCCTTTTTGCTCTTTGCCCTTTGCTACATTCATCAACGTTCCTGGTCTCAAGGGAGCACACCAATACCCTAAATCACACAGGGGAAAAAGAGGACACCCCTTGCCTCATCACCTTAAAAAAGACACTGGTCAGGATAGACGTGGAAAAATTTGACCGCTTAGTCAAGCATTTGAGAAAACCACGGGGTTACTAAGATACACCTGCTCCCCAGACCTGTGGTAGACAGAGGAAGTGAGTCGTCAGGCACGGATCTCAATATATCGTGGAGTAAAATAATAATGGCTAGCATGCATTCAGTGCTTACGTGTCATGCTTCCTAAGTATATACTCATTTAACTCCTATGAATTACCTGCGGCTATAGACTGAATATGAAAAGTCTCGCCCCCCAGGATAGATAGAAACCCAGTTTGTGGTTATACTTTGGGAGGTTCTGGAAACTTTATGAGGTGTGGTCTAGCTGCAGGAAATTAGTCACTGGGGTGGGGTATTAGAGCTAACTTGCCCTTGGCCGCCTCCTGTCTACTGCTTTCTGTCCACCATGGGTTGAAGAACGTTGTTCACCCCATGACCGCACGGCCATGAGGCTCTGCCCAAGGTCTTCAGGCCAACCAGCCACGAAACCATGAGCTAAAATAAGACGTTCCCGCCTTAAGGGTTTTCTCAACTATCTTGGCTACAGCTACACCCATGCTCAATGATGAAGAGCCATGGGAACCCCAGAAGGTTCTTCACCAGGGTTCTTGACCAAGACACTGTGACTTTTAGGGTCATATAGTTTCTTGCAGGAGTCTGTCCTATACACTATCAGGCACTTATACTATCCCAGGCTTCTATCTACTAGATGCAGGAATCACCCTGCCCATTGTCCTGACATCTAAAACTGTAGAGATGGACAAATAAATCTGTATTGGAAGTGTGGTATGGAATCATTCCTGGTTGAAAAATCCTGCTCCAGTCAGGCTAGCTTAAGAACCATGTATAGAAATAAACCAACAGACCAAAGGAGAACAGAGCGCTGTGAAGGATTTTAAAGTTCTTGGGAAATTGAAATTTTATAATGATGAAAGATAACTTATTACATTTCTGGGAAGGAAAAAACTCTCATGTGCAATGGCTTCTTCTCTTTTGCTTATTTTTTCTTCTCAGTATTAGGGGACACAACATTAAGGGGTAGAAGGCCGCAGGCCACTCACTCAGTGATTGGGAGGAGTCAGGGCCACCAACGAGGAAATTAAAGCAACCCTTTTGACGCCTGTATTTCAAGAACCGTGAAAAAGGTCCAGGGCATCTCTTCAAATCTCCTTTCTGCTTTCCCCATGGACTTCCTTCACAAGCAAACTGGTTTCCCCTCCTCCCGCATTCCCCTGAAGCCTCTCCCCTCCCCCACTCCCTCCCGGTGTTCTTTTTTCTGACACTTTCCCACCCTAGTTTTATTCTCTAGAGTTCAAAGATAGAGCCTGGACCTCCAGAGAGCATTAGATGGGTCAAGACTACAGCTAAAGCAGATCTTCATAAATGAGCGTGGGAGACGGGAGGGTCCTCCATTTAAGATGAGAGCTTTGAATATTTCTGTAATAATTATGACTCCAAACCTGAAGGGGTTTGAAACTTTCAAAGGACACTTTGAAACATCTGAGTTAGTGTCCCAAGCATGTCTTGATCATGACTAACAGGTCTTGAGTTTTGAACTATGTTACTGGACTATTTAGACAAAACAATAAAGAGTAATATTCTCCGGAAACCAGGTAAGGGGAAATCTGAACAAAAGCAGGAGAGATTGTCTTTGCCCCCTTCACACTGTCCTGGCTTTGAACTCCCCCAACTCCACACGCCTACTGAGAGTGTTTATTTTCTTCAGCTGGCTTGAAGATCGCCAGTTATCCAGGAACACTTCTATACAATCTGAGACTGAGAAGGCTGGGAACTAGGTTATATGACTCAAAATAGGATCAGGAATTTTTTTTTCTTCTTTTTTTGTCAATTCCAATTTTCTACTTAAAAAACTTATTTTAAAAAACGTTCAAAGATCACTAAACGTTCTATAGAAAATAACTTTATTCACAAGTTGTACTCACTAATAAATTTTACACGCACTTATTTGAAAGTTTAAAACTTTTCTGAAGTTACGAACTCTTTCATTTTAATTTTGAATTTTATTTAGTCTTATAATTGCATACATTAAGGATTGCATACTCATAAAATAAAATATGATCATATCCATCTCCATTTACTCCCCTCTAAATCTTCTGTATCTCCAAAACACATCCTTCCCCTTCCAACTTCATGTCCTATGTATGTATGTATGTATGTATGTGCGTGTGCATGTGTGTGTGTGTGTGCGCGTGCGTGCGTGCGTGCGTGCGTGCGTGTGTGTGTGTGTGTGTGTGTGTGTGTAAACTGGTGAGCTAAGTTTGATTCCAGAACCCCACGGTAGAATGAAAAAATAGACATACATACATTTACACACACACACACACACACACACACACACACACTCACAGACAATGAAACAAAGTTTGACTTTGGTCTGTAATAGACTTGGGCTGTGTTTTATAGGCATTAGTATTCCCACAAATCTGGACTTCCTTTGTGCTATAATGTTGATTGGAAAAGATAATAATAAACTAGGCAACTGAGAGCAGTGGCAGTGGAAACCTGTTGAACTGTTTGTCCTAATGAGCATGAGTATTCTTTTCCTGCCTCACTGTGCACTGTGCTGCCAAGGCTGGGGTCTTCCAGGTTTTAGGTTGTCCCTTTGATTCCACCATGGATCCAGTCAGGAACGTCCCAAGCAGCTGTTTCGCCTCAGTGATGACAAGGCACTTTCTCGATCCTTATTTGGCACAAACACCTTTGCTGCTGCCTTTTAATATTTGATTTGAGTGAACTTCAAAAATCTGGACCTTCTTCTCGTTGCACGCACTATCCTGATGTCCTTTGATTGTTTCAGGACACAGATCCTAAAGTCCCAGAGGTTTGAATGCGTGCAGATATGCATCAAGCCATTTCTTAAATCTGTTTGACTGGCCCGAGCACCTGTCTGTTTTGCGTGTGCTCACGGATGGGGGCATAGGTCCGCTTTTTTTTTAAAAAAAAATGAAAGTACGTCAGAGAAGTGCCTTTATCAAAAGAAAAAGGAAACGATAATCCTCGGATTTACAAGAAACCAGGGTAGCTAAATGTGAGTGATGTTCGCCTGCCGATCACAAGCACGACAGTCAAACAATGCCAGACCATTGTTTCCACGTTCTGCGCTCTAAAATAAATGGTTCTTGTTCTTTGGGCTTCCTGAACTAATCAAAGGAAACCTGAAGCAACAGTCAGCAGGGCGTTTTCCCCTGGCTTTCAGATGCCTTCTGTACTCTTGTATTTCAGTGTGCTATGACTGGTTCCACAGCTGTGAGATGTAAAGGCTCAGATTCTGTAAGTCCTCATCTTACCAGAGACTTGCAACATAACACACGTACAACCCTCTCTGCTAATGATCCAAGTTCGATAGCGCTCGTGAAAGGACGCACAAACTCATGAAAGATCCTCGGTGTTTTAAAGGTGGGATCATCAGACCACAGTCTTTGGACACCACTTCATTATCCAAGTCCCGTGGGAGTCGAACTGGGGGCCTAGATAAACCTGTTAGTAAGAAGCCCATAATTACATGCCCTGTGAAGGACACTATAAGAAGGAGTCCTCCTTAAGCTGGGCACAGAGCTAAGTGAGAAGAGTGCCTGTCTAGCACTCTTGCTGGGCCCTTGGTTCAGTGCCTAGGACTATGAAGAAGTAAGAAAAGTGCTATTCTTGAAATTTTTACAATAATGTGCTTATTAGCAGGTCCACCTGCCAGCATGCTCCATCTGCCAGCACACGTGGCACCTACCAATATTTTCTTAAGCCAAGTTAAGTGCTTCTTATGGCACTGGCTTCCTAGGTGTTCTGTCTCTCTCTCTCTCTCTCTCTCTCTCTCTCTCTCTCTCTCTCTCTGTAACTCCCTCTTTTTTCTTTCCTCCTACTCCCTAGATCTAGTATGGTTGAATGACTGTGAGAGAGATGACCATGTTATCTAACTTCTAATTCCTTCCTCACAGGGCTACTTTCTAGCCACATAGGTGGAGTCCATAATAAATATTACAGTGTCAGGTTCCTCCTGATAAAACCTGTGCAATGTGTCCTAGTTGTGCAACCATTACCAGTTATTCTAAAAATATGTAATGTCTTAAATATTTATTCTAAAATATAAGATAATTTATGTCCAGCTTCATAATGGTTTTATACAAGATACTGCCTGTACTCTACTTTTAAAATAAAATCCCCTATCGTACTTCATATTTTGAATCATGTTTTCAATGAAGTATATTAATTCAAATAATACAGTAGTTTAAAATTATTGTCGTGTAAAGTAAACGTTCTTTGTGCTAGCAGATTATCTGAGATAACTAAGAGAGAAATACAAGAACTTTTATTCTTCAGCTGCGGGGCTAGGGGTGGAGAGGAACATGGTCTCCTCCAAGGAGACTGGACTTGAGCAGGAGCTGCTCGCCGCAGTGGGAATAGTCATGTCTGCCCTTTTTGTGAACTTCTGCCAGTGGTTTCGGAATATGCCCATAAGAATTGAAGATGCCCTGTAGCTAACTTTAAAACAACCATTGACCTCAACCATCAGACCTACGTAACAGCTTTTTGCTTATTTTCCTACTTTATTCCGAAAAAGAAAAACTTGGTCCAGTAAAGAAGCCAGAGGAGACTGCTCCTGACATCTGTTGATGGAATGCTAAGGTGGAATCCAACACTTCATCTTGATAAAAAGAATGATTAGGTCCAAGCTTTCAAAAGTGCAGTCTGAATGGGAAGAGCTGAGGCAAGGCAGACATGTTAAAAGATTTAAACATTTACAGTGATTTAGAAGAATTAAGATGAGATTAGGACCTTTTCCTGCTTAAAGAAGTTCAGTCTAAGTGGCTGTCTTAGTCAGGGTTTCCTGCACAAACATCATGACCAAGAAGCAAGCTGGAGAGGAAAGGGTTTATTCAGCTTACACTTCCACACTGCTGTTCATCACCAAAGGAAGTCAGGACTGGAACTCAAGCAGGTCAGGAAGCAGGAGCTGATGCAGAGGCCATGGAGGGATGTTTCTTACTGACTTGCTTCCCCTGGCTTGCTCAGCCTGCTCTCTTATAGAACCCAAGACTATCAGCCCAGGGATGGCACCACCTACAGGGGGTACTACCCCCCCCACCCTTGATCACAAATTGAGAAAATGCCCCACAGCTGGATCTCATGGAGGCATTTCCTCAAGGGAGGCTCCTTTCTCTGTGATAACTCCAGCTTGTGTCAAGTTAACACAAAACCAGACAGTACAGTGGCCATGTATTAAAAGTTTTTATAAGCCGGGTGGTGGTGGCACATGCTTGTAATCCCAGCACTTGGGAGGCAGAGGCAGGTGGATTTCTGAGTTCAAGGCCAGCCTACAGAGTGAGTTCCAGGACAGCCAGGACTACACAGAGAAAGTTTTTATTTTATTTGCAAGCCATATTTTAGGTAAATGGAATTAAGAGAAGAGCAGTAGCTAAAGATGATCCTAGAGTCAAAGAAGTACACATAACTACCAACCTTACCTATATTTCCCGTATACTACTAATATTAACTACCAAGAACAACTACCTGTATATTGATGTAGTCAAACTGATCTTCACAATCCTGGATATATATCCAACAGAAAGAAAGCAGACATGAGAGACATCTCTGTTCCCATGTCCATTGCAGTGCCACTCACAGTGCACAGGAATGACAGAACCTACTGGTCCATCCCCAGATGAATGAGTGAAGAAAATGTGGCGCATGCCCACTTCAGAATACTATTCGGTCATCAAAAAGAAATCTTGTCATCTGTAGAAATATGAGCAGGAGATTGTCTTGTAAGGTGCAATAAGTCCAGCCAGAATGATAAGTACCATATGCGGCCACACCTACATGGAATCCACACAAGTTGGCCACTGAGAAATTGAGGGTAGGATGGGGAAGATTGTGTCCATGGGCATTAAGTGACCAGTGTGGTCCTGGTGCGCTATTCATGACCACAAGCAACAGCAACAGTATTGTATTTTTTTAAAGCTAGAAGAGCCAGGCAGTGGTGGTGCACGCCTTTAATCCCAGCACTTGGGAGGCAGAGGTAGGCAGATATCTGAGTTTGAGGCTAGCCTGGTCTATAGAGTGGGTTCCAGGACAACCTGGGCTTCACAGAGAAACCCTGTCTCAAAAAAAAAAAAAAAAGTTGGAAGAAAGGTTTCTCTTTTTATGATGGAGAAATTTTGTTTTAGGGATGTTATAATAGAGAAATGGTGACTGAGGGGATAGATGCGTTTAGCCTGGTTTGTACATCGCATAATGTTTATATGTAACAGAACAGTGCCTGTTGCTCCTTCGACGGGAACCATTTTTATGTACCAGTTAAAATTAAGCACATAAAATATACAAACAAAAATATCTCAAATCTTTATATATTTTGCCTATGTTGTTCGGACAATTCAACTTTTTTTTTTCTTTTTCTGCTCAAATATTTGCATAGAAGAATGTTACGTCAGGCGGTGATGGTGCTTGCCTGTAATAAGTTGGGAAATGGAGGCAGAGGGTTCAGACATGAGGCCATCCTTAGCTACACAGCCACTTTTAGACCATCCTGGGCTACAGAGAACCCTGGTGTGTGTGTGTGTGTGTGTGTGTGTGTGTGTGTGTGTCCATCTGTGTGTATGTCTGTGTGTATACATGTGAGTGTATGTGTGTACACGTGTGTGCACATGTTTGTGTGTATGTGTGTGAAGGTTTGCTTTATCCCAGAAGTTTAAGACCAGTCTGAGCAAAATTGTGAGACTACATTTCACAAGTGAGTGACCCCACACCCTTGCACATAATGGAAGCAGTGATTAGCTTTGGTGTTGTTTTTACTTGCTGGGCCATCTTGCCAACCCAAAGTGGAATCTTTAAACAAAACTCGTTTATTTAATTTTTTCAAGTAGAGTCTTTCTATGTTCCCTGGGCTGACCCCAAACTCTGAATCTTGGGGCTTCAGCCCTTTGAGCTAGCACTAGAGGTATATTCCTGGCTTCTTAGATCCAACCGAGAAGGGATCCCATGTGATCCATGTCAGTTTGGGTAAGATACAGTGTTGGTGCACTTGCAGATAAAAGGAAGGGAACGATGCCTTCCTTCACTGGTTTGGAAAGATTCAATTAAAGTCCATAATTGCTTACCCTAGTTCCTGGAACATAATAGCGTCTCTGTAAATAGTTCTTGCCTTTTCCCTTTTCCTCGCTGTTTGATGCTTTTTATACAATGTGATCATGCAAATTTAGTGTTCCAAAGTGACTCCACAAAAACCACACACTAGGATGGACTATCAAAACAACCAACTGCTCTCTCTCTCTCTCTCTCTCTCTCTCTCTCTCTGAAAACGATCAGGACAGCTTCACCTCAGTGGCTACTCAGAGCGGGAGGGCCTACGTTTACATTCTTTCATTCTTGCTGACTTGTTTTAACAGCTACTGGCATTTTGGCCTGATGCGGCAGCGCCTGTGAAACAGAATCGGTGACAGCGACAGCTTCGGTGCCACCCTGATCAGTCCAGGTCATCACGCTTTTCTCCACACACGCTCTGCACTTAATAGCACCCAGACCGGACTTCTCTGGTCTTTCTTCCCACTGACCTAGTGCTCACCTCCTCTTCCCACTGACCTTGAGCTCACCTCCTCTTCCCAATGACCTTGTGCTCACCTCCTCTTCCCACTGACCTTGTGCTCACCTCCTCTTCCCACTGACCTTGAGCTCACCTCCTCTTCCCACTGACCTTGTGCTCACCTCTTCCCACTGACCTTGTGCTCACCTCCTCTTCCCACTGACCTTGTGCTCACCTCTTCCCACTGACCTTGTGCTCACCTCCTCTTCCCACTGACCTTGTGCTCACCTCCTCTTCCCACTGACCTTGTGCTCACCTCCTCTTCCCACTGACCTTGTGCTCACCTCTTCCCACTGACCTTGTGCTCACCTCCTCTTCTCTTTCCATTTTTCTTTTCACAGCGACGTGATCCAGACAATCCTGACATGAAGCACTAACAAATGCCAACAACTCATAAATATTTATCTCCCGTCTAGACATCGTCGATGAACTCTGGGCTCAGATACAAATGTCTCTTCAGCCTCGCCACTTGAAGACTTAAGACATTCCCAACCCCGTATCTAAACGCTATCTTCTAAGCTTACTCCATCTTTCCTGTCTTAGACAGTGACACTCTTAACTGCCACAGTTGCTCTGGCCAAAATTTGGCAAGTTTTCCTTAATTATTCCACTGCTTGAAAACAAATTCAGTGTATCAGTAAGCTCTGTTCACTTTGGAGGTGCAGCTACAACCTGAACGCCTCCAACTGCTCCGACGCCCACCAATAAGGTCTGAGCACAGAAGCTCTTGCTGAGACATCGCAGTGGCCTGGGCCTGGCCCGCTGTTTCTCTCCTCCGCACTGGCTGCAGTGGTTCTCCCTGATGCGGTCACATCAGGAAGGCTTCGCCGGTGGCAGTCCTTATACTGACCCGTTTTAGCAAATATGCATTCGGTGGTCGCATAGCACATTCCGCAGTCATCATTTCAAAGTGCCTTTCCCACTGAGTTTGTTTTGCAC
Source organism: Apodemus agrarius (assembly GCA_964023405.1). Lineage (NCBI taxonomy): Eukaryota > Metazoa > Chordata > Mammalia > Rodentia > Muridae > Apodemus > Apodemus agrarius. The sequence continues at coordinate 13,657,803 of OZ030018.1, forward strand.
ATCAGCTAAAAAAACGGTGCTTGGAAACAGGAAGTCTGTTTTCGTAAAATACAGTATCTAATAAGCTTCCCGTCTTCCACCACCACAAACCTAAAACTTCGATTCAGTGACTCGATGTATATTGCATGTGTTCATTTTAATCCGTTGGTTCTTAGGGCTATTAGAACTTTTCTGTGCCAAGGGAGGAGAGTGCTGGCACATGCCCTTGTGTGCACATGAGTGTGGAGTACACTCTATACCTTAAATGCTGTTCCTCAGAAGCTGTGAACCTTGGTTATAGAGAAAGGTCTCTCACTGGAACCCGGAGCTCACCAGTTCAACTAGAATGGCTGACAAACAGCGAGTCCCAGAGGTCTTCCTGTCTCTGCCATCCTGGGGCTAGGACTGCAGGTGTGACTCCCCAAACCTGACTTTCTATGTGCACACTGAGAATCAAACTCAAGTCTTGCATGTAAACACTTCAGCATCTGAGCCGTCTCCTCAGCCCCGGCGCTCTCTGTAAAAAAAAACGCTGACTGCCCACTTCGAAACAAAATATATTGATAACATTATATATATATAATATATATATTTAAAAACTAAACATGAGCCGGGCGGTGGTGGCGCACGTCTGTAATCCCAGCGCTTGGGAGGCAGAGGCAGGCGGATTTCTGAGTTCGAGGCCAGCCTGGTCTACAGAGTGAGTTCCAGGACTGCCAGGGCTACACAGAGAAACCCTGTCTCGAAAAACCAACCAACCAACCAACAAACAAACAAACAAAAAAAACTAAACATGATGTTACTTAACGTTTAGTAGGACTAGGAAGAAAACAAAACAGTAGATACTTTAATTAACCAGTGCTTATTCATGAGAACACTGGACAATTATGTCTTAGAAAGTTACATTTAGATTCAACCAAGAGGATCAAAAACCCTTCCAAATAAAATTGAGAACCTCATTACTACACGTATTAAAATAGAAATTTGTATATTTAGTTAGATGAGACCTACAAAATTGCTTAGAGGTTAAATAGTGCAAATTACAGGCTCACATAATTACGCGTTTCGCTTAGAGGAGTGTGCCGTTGGGTTTTGGAAAAGCAGGAGGCCTGAAGGGCATGTGAGGGGAATTCTTCATTTTGATGCAAGATTGATCCGCTAAATGCTAACGAAAACCCCCGCTGCTGCCCGGTAACGCCACAGCACCTGCTTATCTCTTTGGCAATCAAATAATTCTCCTAAAAAGCCCAACACTCTCTCCTTTTTAAAAATGTAATTATTTTGTTTTTCTTTCGAAGGTGGCCGAGTTTTTTAATGGCTCATTTATGCTGGTCGTGAACCCCCACGCGAATGCTCGGAACTGAACCCGCATCCTCCGCGGGTGCGCTGAGCTGCTGAGCCTCGTCGCCACACCCTACATTTATTTTACTCGGGAACCGCACACCCGCGTGCGGAACTCACGCCACTCCGATCTTCCTCCCGGTCCAGCTGTTGCTATGCTCCACCCTAAAATTCATGCTCCTCTTTTCTATTATCATTCCTAGATGTATACACATACGCACATATGTATATACGTCCATACTGAGTCTAACACTGCCTGCATGGACATGTGTCCGGGGAAACCCCGTGGGATTGGGCAGTCTATATGGGAGCTGGATCCGGTAGGAGACTAATTCTTCCTCCTCAGCAGCCCTACCACGCCTAGCTCTTCATGTAAGGATGGGACCTAGGGACTGTCCCCTGTCCATATTACCGTGCCGGCTGGACACCACTCTCTGTCTCTCTCGTTGCTAGCTCCTGGTTTAGTTCATGAACGCACTTTCACCTAGAAAAGCTTGAGAGTTTTGTTTTAGGAACCTTTTCTTATACCTACACTAACATGACGGTTCGTTGGTTTTTAAAGAGTGACCCATCCTTTCCGCTGTGTTCTGTGGGCTCTGCTTGTTTTCACAATTACAAAAAGACACACTGGAGGGGACACAGGATGTATTCACAGTCACTGTACAGTGTGAGGCTTTATGACTCTTTTATTTTCTGTCTGACCATTCTGAATTTTTATTTTTTTAATTTATTTTTAAATTTTTTTTTGTTTTGTTTTTTTGAGACAGGGTTTCTCTGTGTAGCCCTGGCTGTCCTGGAACTCACTCTGTAGACCAGGCTGGCCTCGAACTCAGAAATCCGCCTGCCTCTGCCTCCCAAATGCTGGGATTAAAGGTGTGCACCACCACCGCCTGGATGATTCTGGATTTTTAATCTAAGCCACATAAGGGATCACATTTTCACCTGAGAAAATGTTAAATAATTTTTATTTATTTAACCAGAATAATTACTGCATATTTCAATATTTGAGTTTTCAAGCAGGTACTATTATATTTTAAGATTATCTTAAAATCTTTAAGGAAATCTTTGAAAAATTAATTAAATCATTAAATCATACGCTGAATTTTCCTACTTTAAAAGATGCTACACAGATAGTCATAATAGTTAAACTGCAATTGTCTGGACCCAAGTTAGAAATCCTGGACACAAGACTTTAAAATAGTTCCAAGTACTTTATTTATCCTGTTGCCATAGGAACTACCGTCGGGACGTGGTAGAATACAAAAGACATTGTGAAATACGACCAAAGGGAATTAGTGAAAAAAGATGTCCTTTGTTTCAAAATACAGTTTGCGTCCTTCCCTCAGATAGCACGCTGCTGCTGTGAAGCTTTGCACATGTGTAGACGTAAGGAAATGTGGCGCAGCCAGGGAGATGGTTCAGGGGTGAAGGCACTCGCCATATCTTAGTTTGGTCCCAAGAACCCTCACAGCACAAGGAGAGAAGTGACAAATGGAAGTCACACACACACACACACACACACACACACACACACAACCTAGGAAACCTATGCAATAAAAAACATTTAACTTTGTTTAAAAAATATTGGAACACCAAAGACATAAATCACATATCAAGTGATGTCTCACAAGAAGAAAGGAGTGGACACTGGTGCTAGAATGGACCAAAGCATCATTGTGGGGGAGTACAAGAACAGTGAGGGGGGAGGGGGTGGATGAGGGAGCAGGGGGAGGGAAAAGGGCATGTGGGACCTTTGGGGGTGGGGAACCAGAAAAAGGGAAATGAATTGTAAATATAGAATATATCCAATAAAAAAATATTAGTAGGTGCCACATGGTGCTGGCAGGTGAGCACACTGGCAGGCGGAACACAACTGAGCTGCTGCACCCCACCCCACCCCACCCCACCCCACCCTCCCCTTTATGCTCTCTTGCTGCTCTTCAGTACCCTCTCTTCCTCTGCTGTTCTTCTATGAGTTGGGCATGTCCTCTCTCTGACTCAGTCTGCAAATCTTTCTCACTTCATCACTTCTGTCTGCCCCTCAATTAGGCATCACTTTTAGACATGGCTGCCTCCTTCTACAAACTAACCTTATCTTTTTTTTTTTTAAAAAAAGATGTATTTATTATTATTATGTAAGTACACTGTAGCTGTCTTCAGACACCCCAGAAGGGGGTGGTGTCAGATCTCGTTAAGGATGGTTGTGAGCCACCAAGTGTTTGCTGGGATTTGAACTCAGGACCTTCGGAAGAGCAGTCAGTGTTCTTAACCGCTGAGCCATCTCTCCAGACCCTAACCTTATCTTCAGTGTTAGAGATTAAAGGTGTGTACTGAGTGTATGTCTGTATTCCAGGCACGTCATACTGTGATCCTGGGTGTTGCTGGATCATATCTTTGGATGTGATCCATTTCCAGAGCAACCATGCTGTTGGATTAAAATTCCTCTACAAAGAATCAATTAAAAGTTTTTCCGAAAAAGAAAATATTAATGTTTTCTTTAATATATATCTTTAATGGTTTCTTTTTCTACTTTCTTTTGAATACAATCTGTGATCCTATTAGATGACATAATTGAATAACAAATCTCTCAAAACATTGGGTGTGCTTATATCTGGACATTCCAGTTAGCTTAATGTTTTCTACAATAAAATATTTATTGTATGTTTATGGCTTATGCTTCATTTTAATATTGCTTTGAGATTGGTTTGTGAACATAGAGGACATTTAATTATGTTAAGAGACAGCTACGGTCCAAACATACTTGGTGCTCAAAAATATTTTAAGGATGCTCTAAGATATTTAAACTATCTGCCACATCCCTAAGTCGAGTCCTCTATTACCAGGACAGAACATGAGTCACGCTTACAGCACCTCTGCGGATACTCGTGCTGACCGTAAGTCTACACGTGGAAAGACTCTCGGTCCCATTGCTTTCACGTTGATAAGGGACAGCACAGATAAGCACCTTCCTTTCTCCTGAAATCTCGGACTCCTCCCTTTCCTTACGCCTTCCAGAATATTCCTCAGATCCTGGATGCAAGGGCAGTGTGGGGCTCTCCTTCATGAAGCGGTGAGATACAAGTCTTACGTGCCCACGAGGCTGACGTGGTACTACAGGATGAAAGGTCTCTCTGAAGGGCATTCCGAACGGTGGACACGAGTTAAGCTGGCTCCTTCTTCGCCTTCAGTCTTCTGGTTGCTCCTTCCTTCATCTGGCCAGCCCTTCCCCTCCCTTCTCCCTGACCTGCGGACAGATGGCTTCACAGAATTCCTCTCAGGTGACCAGGACAGTGCGTGCGTTATTTCTCTGCACTCTTCCCTCCTTGCCTTTACTTTCTGTGATCTTTAACCAAACATATACCCTAGAGTTCAGTTTTGTTCCTGCTAATCATCCCATGTTCCGCTATAGAGTGTTTTCATATTTCTGTCTTTTTAAAAAAGATTTATTTATTTTATTTATGTATATGAGTACACTATAGCTGTGCAGATGGTTGTGACCCATCATGGGGTTGCTGGGGATTGAACCCAGGACCTCTGCTCGCCCCGGCCCCTCTTGCTTGGACCCAAAGATTTATTTATTATTATATGTAAGTACACTGTAGCCATCTTCAGACACACCAGAAGAGGGTGTCAGATCTCAGTAGGGATGGTTGTGAGCCATCATGTGGTTGCTGGGATTTGAACTCAGGACCTTTGGAAGAGCAGTCAGTGCCTTTAATCACTGAGCCATCTCTCCAGCTCTCATATTTCTGTCTTGATCTATCGCCTTAACACAGAGGGTGTATAGACAACTACTTCTCATCCTCTGTGTCACCTACAGGCTTGAAACCCAAAGACACTGCTCCACGCTGCCGTTTGTGACAGCTTGAGAAATTAATTTTAGAGATCTTAGGTAAAGTTGGGATTCTGGACTTCACTGTAGGAAATAATATCAGGACAAGCGGTATGAAGTAGCCTTGGAGATGAAGACGAGGTTTTAACGGAGATTTAAGCACAAGAGTGTGGGGAAGGGAGGTCTTCAGAGGTGGGGGAAGGCATGTCTGCAAATAGGTGTGGTTTTCTCAACAAAAAGAACGGTGCTAGGCCGGGCGGTGGTGATGCACGCCTGTAATCACAGCATTTGGGAGGCAGAGGCAGGCGGATTTCTGAGTTCAAGCCAGCCTGATCTACAGAGTGAGTTCCAGAACAGCCAGGGCTATACAGAGAAACCCTGTCTTGAAAAAACAAAACAAAACAAAACAAAAAAACAGTCCTTAAAGTGTCTTGGCCATCACTATAAGTACTATACTGGGGACTCTCATGTTATGTCTTAAAGAATCAAAAAGCCCCCCAGTCCCTCCTCACCATAAGTGACATTATAGGTAGCTCCACAGGTGAGTTGGATAGGACTGTAGTCTGATAAGGTAAAATCATGAGTCATAAGAACTGCACACAGGCGTTGATGTCTCCTTTACTGCTGCTGTTTCTTGTGAGATTCCTAAAACATGACAGGTTGACATCTGGGAAAGGAGGAGGGTCATACATACTTGGGCCTTAAGCATTTGTTGCTGTTTAGACATTTATATTGGAAATAGCTCTGCATAAAAGAAACACTGTGCCTACAGTCGACCTTCACTGTGACTACAGTCAACCTTCACTGTGACTACAGTCGGCCTTCACTGTGCCTACAGTCAACCTTCACTGTGCCTACAGTCGACCTTCACTGTGACTACAGTCAACCTTCACTGTGACTACAGTCGGCCTTCACTGTGACTACAGGCGGCCTTCACTGTGACTACAGTCGGCCTTCACTGTGACTACAGTCGACCTTCACTGTGGCTACAGTCGACCTTCACTGTGGCTACAGTCGACCTTCACTGTGACTACAGTCGACCTTCACTGTGGCTACAGTCAACCTTCACTGTGACTACAGTCGACCTTCACTGTGCCTACAGTCGACCTTCACTGTGGCTACAGTCAACCTTCACTGTGGCTACAGTCGACCTTCACTGTGACTACAGTCGGCCTTCACTGTGACTACAGTCGGCCTTCACTGTGACTACAGTCGGCCTTCACTGTGACTACAGTCGACCTTCACAGCAAATGTCCCGCTAGAGCGCTTGACTCCTGGCTTCTTAAGGCTTTGGCCACATTCTACCGGGGCGAGGCGCTCCCTTCCTTCCATGTCTTCCTAGTTCTCTGTCTTTATCCTGTCTCGTTTCCAAGGACCCACACTGTTTCCAAAATAGAAAAATACCCATTCCTTGTCCATTAAATGCACACCATCTTTCCTCTGGTTTTATGCATTTTTAGCCCTAGAACTTCAGCTTTTATTTTATGAATGCCTCCTTACTGAATCTAACCAATCACTAAATCTTAATTTCTATTTTTCAATAGCTTTGAGAACCACCATCATCACCACCACCACCACCACCATCATTAGTTTTGATATTGATAAGGGGATCTTACTGGGCAGCCCTAGGCTGGCGTCTAATTTGTAATCCTCCTGGCATCTGGGACTGCAGTAATGGAACACAATACCCGGCCAATTTTAACTTGCACTAAACCAATTGACCAGTTGCTACTTTAATCCTGGAATCCATTATCTAATGCTTCATTTAATTTTGGTACAATTTTTTTCTTCCCCAAAGTAAAAATGATTATTTACCATAAATAGCATTTTTAACACATTGTTTCAGTTTTCTAAACATCCAGAAACTTCCTGTTGCCTATTACTCATAATGGAGACTCTACAGCATAATGTGCAAACGACTCCACAAATCCCAAACGAATGTTGGAAACTCTGCTCCCACGTTTGGTTTTTTTTTTTTATGTTGTTGTTTGTTTTTTTATTTGGTTTCTCTGTGTAGCCCTGGCTGTCCTGGACAGCTCTGGCTGTCCTGGAACTGTCCCGGCTTGCTCCCACGTTTTTTGCTTCTTTCTGAAAGCCTCTCTAATCCATTACAATTCTGAAGGAGATAGTTTAGAATTTAAAAGTAAAATGCATTCATGTATACACAAAATAAACTTATAAAAGACTAATTATGGAGCCGGGTGGTGGTGGCGGCGGCGGCGGCGGCGGCGGCGGCGGCGGCGCACGCCTTTAATCCCAGCACTTGGGAGGCAGAGGCAGGCGGATTTCTGAGTTCAAGGCCAGCCTGGTCTACAGAGTGAGTTCCAGGACAGTCAGGGCTACACAGAGAAATCCTGTCTCGAAAACCAAAACAAAAAAACAAAACAAAACAAAACAAAACAAAAACAAAACAAAACAAAAACACAAAAAAACCCCAAAACAAAAACAAACAAACAAACAAAAAAACCCAACCCCCCCCAAAGACTAATTATGGCATATTTTTTACTTTATATTTTTTTTACTTTTAATTTACCAATTATGTTATATTTTCCTACTCAGTTAAGTCAAATTTTAGAAGTCACTAATCACCATTTTTTAAAATAATTTAGTTTCTCTCTAGCTCTTGTGTGGTTAGCATCACTTTTAAGGATTTTTTAATTAATTAATTTATTTATTATATTAAGTACACTGTAGATGTCGTCAGACACTCTAGAAGAGGGAGTCAGATGCCATTACAGATGGTTGTGAGCCACCATGTGGTTGCTGGGATTTGAACTCAGGACCTTGGGAAGAGCAGTCAGTGCTCTTAACCACTGTGCCATCTCTCCAGCCCCAATAATCACCATTAAAGCAAACTCTTTTATTGTACGACTAAGAAAAACAAAACCAAATGAATTGAAGTAACTTTTCTAAGGCCATATATAGGAATCGCTAGGAGCCAAACTAATTCAATCTTGGAATGTTAGTTCTATTTTATTGATATTATGCTTTTTCAACAAATTTCACTCTTATGATTGAGACATAAAGAGGTCCTGTTCTTTGTATCCAAAGGAGATACCCAGTGGAGCTATTCCACAATCCATTTGGATTTTTATTATTATTATTATTATTTTCTATATTCTTTGCTAACATTCCAAATGATTTTCCCTTTCCCAGTTCCCCCCTCCCCATAAGTCCCCTAAGCCCTCTTCCCTCTGCCTCTTCTCCAATCAACCCCCTCCCACTTCTCTGTCCTGGTAATCCCTTACAATGCTGCTTCAAGTCTTTCCAGGACCAGGGAGATTATTAATTTAATAAAGTATAAATGGGCTTGTATATGTTACAAGCAAATTTCATGAAATCAAGGGACTCAAGAAGTGAAGGTAATTTGGCCTACTACCACTGTCCTCTGCAGAGAGGAGTTGGGAGTCAACAGATCAGTGAAATAGCTTTGTTCTGTGAAGGCAATGTTTCTCTAGCCACCTCTCCACAACTGTAGACTCATAGTTTCTAATAGTAATGGTTCCTCAGTCATTCTGGTCCTCATCTGACTATGAATTAGAAGATTTTTAGCATCTTCCAACTAAAGAGAAATATTTGAGCACAGAAACAGCAAAAGCGAGAGAGACCTGATTGCTTCTTCAAATCACTAAGACTCTGAATACATGTTCTATGAAAAGGCTGGTGTGATGCTGTTTCTACTCTAAATGTGAGATGTAGGGAAGGTCTGGAGTGACAGTTGTCCCACTGGTCACATCCCTTGCATCCCTTGAATTCCCGGTGTATTTGCTTCTGATGTAAACGGCTGGATCATGTGCCCATGTCACTCACACAGGCTTTAGGCTGCTTCTAATCTGGCAGCTAAAGCCTCACCTTTTCCTCCATTTCCCCCCATAACCAGTCTTGTTGAAAGCACTCCCCGGAGCCTGTGTGTCTTCAGGGTTAAAGCAAGTATTTCAACTCACATAAAGAGTACAAAGAGTGCTCAGGGGGTTGCTCAGTTAGTCAAGCGCTTGCTGTGTGAGCATGAGGACGTCAGTCCAACCCCCGGGCGTGTGTGGGAGAGCCTGTGTGTCTTCAGGGTTAAAGCAAGTGTTTCAACTCACATAAAGAGTACAAACAGTGCTCAGGAGGTTGCTCAGTTAGTCAAGCGCTTGCTGTGTGGACACGAGGACTTCAGTCCAATCCCCGGGCGTGTGTGGGAGAGCCAGGCATGACGGTAAGGATGTGGGGCAGGAAGGTGCTGGGGAGCTGGCGGTCAGTAGCCAGACTTCCCTGTTAGCTGAGCTCCAGATCAACTGAAAACCCTCTCTCAAAAATCAGGGTGGCGGGCTCTTAGTGTGTGGGACTCAAAGCTGACCTCCAGCTTCCACATGCACCTATAGGAACACATTCACTCACACACACACACACACACACACACACACACACACACACACAGAGACAGAGAGACAGAGAGACAGAGAGACAGAGAGACAGAGAGACAGAGAGACAGAGAGACAGAGAGACAGAGACAGACAGAGACGAAAGTGTCCATACTGATCTCGACATTAAATTTTTGAGTATT